>REGM01000468.1:13355-117442 GCA_004194415.1 Aurelia aurita
CAGATGTTTAGATATATCCTTCTTCTTTCGATATATGCCCATGTCTTCTCTTAAAAACCACTTCTGGAATGCACAACGAGCAAGCTAGCTGCCTGGGTTTCACAGCAACTTTTGCGGCTTTGTTTGTTTTGAATTACTGGTTGAGAGAATTTCTTTTGTCTGCAATCGCTAATCGCTTTGAATTGCGGTGTCAATCAAAGGCAACTGTTGCTATTGTGTTACAAAATCTGTCCTTGTTTCGTCGCTAATAGCTTTGTACTCGTATGTCAATCAAAAGCAACATTTACTACACGTATTTTTTTATAAGAAACCGCTTACAAGAAACTCAACTCTCAGATCGCCAAAAAGTGAAGAAACTGCAGTTTAATAAAGGAAATTCTTAGGATATTTTTACTTTATTTTCACTTGTTTCCTGCATCATATTACTGAAAAGTACTTGAGTAATGTCTAAACATTGGAAAGGCTTCAAAAAACTTGTGTTGAAATGTTCACGAGGGCACAGGTAGTAAACATGAAGATTGCTATCAAACCTTTAAAGAAGCTCGTAAGAAACTCCTGAGTACTGAAAATCTGATAATTTTAAGAAACTTTCAGTACTGGCTCAAATTCTTAGTTTCTTATAAAAAATATACGTGTATTGTTTCAGAATCTGCTCTCGTCTGGGCTCCCGCTAAACCTGTTTCATAACGCCCAGAGAAATGTCGGCATTGCAACGTTGCTACATAGACAATTGCAGATTTACTGTGAAAGATTTCAGAAAGGCATCTAAGAGAAGAATCATTTGGAAATCCAATTTAAAATAAACAATAATCACAACATTCGCACAATGAAATGTGAATAACTGATAACAATAGCAATAAGAGACAGTAAGATAACAAGAGTTTCATCTCATTTCGAAGTTGACTTTCGTACTGTAGCCTTGAATCCAGAGCTTGGGTAATATGCATCAGTTGTAAATTTGATGTACATGTGACCGGTACCAGAAGTGACACTCAATAATGATCCAAAACTGCCATAATATTCTCCGATCCAGGACGCAGCTAGAAATAAAGGGAGATTAAAATAGTATCACCCTGTCAAGGTAAATCAACGGAGTTAAAAGTGGCGTTAGCCAGGGGGACTGGGCAATATAAATATAGTACAATCTGGGTACAACTTACTTCAAGGGACCGGCTGATTCGGTACGTTATATCAGAAGTACGTTTCGACGTAGGTAAATGGTAAAACAAGATATGAAGAGCACGTTAGAGCACCTTTTATGCTAAGATTTTAATCAGGGTTCTTAACCCACATGGGAACATTGACAACAGTCACATGATACGAATAACGGGACTTTCAAAACGCAGGAGCAAACAATTCTATTTCCGACTACAATAAAGTTTCTAATATGGCTTGTAGATTTGGTGTCAGCGTGTCCTGTGGCGGGGATGGTGGATCAACAAAGGCTCTCATACCTCAAAGTATGTAAACATCAGAATCCGCTTTAAGGGGCCAAAGAATTGGTACGTTATAACAGACACGTTACAACTGAGTATATAATAGACAGAGCAAATCCCTAAGGCTTTGTACTGACATTTTGTCGGGACCAACGACAAAGGTGCGGTATATCCGAATTTAGGGACCGTTCATTATTTATGGCTGGGGTTGGCACAGAAGAGAGATTGGTTGGGTGAATTATTTTTCTATAGTTGAAAAGTAGGATAGTACAAAAAATCATGGTTTAGTGCTTGGGTAAATTTAGTTTTAACAAAAAGTTTACAGAAATAAACTTACTCATCTGAATTACGTACTTTCAGCCTCACTGTCAAAATCATAAGTTTGAATGTTCGTCCTTGAATGATCCAAATGATGTTAAATAACCAGTTTCCCTATTTTTATCTTGGTATAAAACTTGGTCGAAATTGATCTTGACAGATACCTTTCTCCAAATCCTAATAATTTAAATACCTCACGGTTGGGTAAATATTTTTTGAACAAGATAGGCTGGGTAATAATTTTTTATATTTGTTTTAAGTTCGGTAAATGAAAAAAATCCTCAATTTTGTATTTCTCAGCTTTAAAGTATTCTTTACATCATTCTAATGTTAAAACCATGGTTGTCATTCTTTTGCGTTGACCTGCTATCGAATCCTAATCGAAATTGCCACCGTCACTGTAACGACCTCTTCTAACCGCCATTCGTTAGTTGGGCCTAAACTCTCATGGCAATAATGGCGGTTACAAGAGGTCGTTACAGTGACGGTGGCAATTTCGATTAGGATTCGATAGCAGGTCAACGCAATAGAATGACAACCATGGTTTTAACATTAGAATGATGTAAAGAATACTTTAAAGCTNCGACAAAGGTGCGGTATATCCGAATTTAGGGACCGTTCATTATTTATGGCTGGGGTTGGCACAGAAGAGAGATTGGTTGGGTGAATTATTTTTCTATAGTTGAAAAGTAGGATAGTACAAAAAATCATGGTTTAGTGCTTGGGTAAATTTAGTTTTAACAAAAAGTTTACAGAAATAAACTTACTCATCTGAATTACGTACTTTCAGCCTCACTGTCAAAATCATAAGTTTGAATGTTCGTCCTTGAATGATCCAAATGATGTTAAATAACCAGTTTCCCTATTTTTATCTTGGTATAAAACTTGGTCGAAATTGATCTTGACAGATACCTTTCTCCAAATCCTAATAATTTAAATACCTCACGGTTGGGTAAATATTTTTTGAACAAGATAGGCTGGGTAATAATTTTTTATATTTGTTTTAAGTTCGGTAAATGAAAAAAATCCTCAATTTTGTATTTCTCAGCTTTAAAGTATTCTTTACATCATTCTAATGTTAAAACCATGGTTGTCATTCTTTTGCGTTGACCTGCTATCGAATCCTAATCGAAATTGCCACCGTCACTGTAACGACCTCTTCTAACCGCCATTCGTTAGTTGGGCCTAAACTCACATGGCAATAATGGCGGTTACAAGAGGTCGTTACAGTGACGGTGGCAATTTCGATTAGGATTCGATAGCAGGTCAACGCAATAGAATGACAACCATGGTTTTAACATTAGAATGATGTAAAGAATACTTTAAAGCTAACAAAGAACTGAAAACTGAAAGTATGTCGCTTTAATCGGGTTTTTAGTATCTTCCTACAGCCCTTGCTTGGTATGTTATGTCAATACGTTACAACGATATTGCAAATGTATTGATAAATCTTACCATTAAGTGAGGTGAGGGAGCTCCATATCTCAAGCTTGTCATGATTATCCCTCGTCTTGAAGGCCTCAAAGTCAAGTTCTATTGGCTCACTGAAGGCAATCTGCCATACACATGTCGCTCCATTGGGGTAATGCATCGGGTAATTAGGTGACTGGAAACTTTCGCCGATCTTTGCAACGACTCCACCGCATGCTGTAATGAAGATGTCAACACTGATATCAAAGAAATATCACTTTATATAAACATCTACCGGGTGAGTAAAAACACGTTGTACGTTTGTTAATTAAGCTTGAGGTTTGATGTTGTCCGTTTGATAGGCATCCCCCAAGGCTCGTTCTAGAGCCCTTGCTATTTAACCTCTTCATAAATGATCTGTTCTATCTCAAATTAAATTCAGAAGTATATAGGATCTATATATGATGAGTATATGATCTTTCAAAGAAAAATCAAAGCCTGGACGGATGAAACATGTAATTGTAAATTTGTGAGTAGCCTGTTCATTAGTTAAGTAGCTTGTAAATATTATTTTTTACACCTTTTTAAATTATGTAAATAGTTGGTATTAATTAGTTTCTTAGAACTATGTCACACCAACTTTGAATAATGATGATGATTTTATTTTATTAGATTAAAATGACTGCAATTAACTTCGCAAATTCTGTTATTTTCTTTGACAGTTTTTTGCATAAGTGAAAAAATTCCCCATAGGCCATCTTTAATCGTCTATCAACGTACTCGAGGCAAGGTATTTGGCTTCAAATCCTTCCACTGCACCAGCACTCTTTCCATCAGAAATGAATTTTAAATCCAGTTTATTTGATGCTGATGTATAAGTAATTGGTTTTGGCAGCAATCCACTGAGACGTGCAATAACTCTGCCATTTGCACCATCGCTTATCTCCAGTGCATCAAAGGTCTTGTCTGTTTTTAGGTTCTTGATTTCAACAGAAGCCTTCTTGTGATTTGCAACGCTGATGGCCCAGCGACAGTACTCGTTCACCCCGTAGCCAGTAGGATAGTTAGGAGAGCTTATTGATCCTGTGGGTCCAAGAAGACCTGATGATCCACAAATGCCAGCTACAAAGTAAGACAATCAAACTTAGCAAAGAGTTGAGTAAATTCTAAATTTAAAACATTTAGTTCCTTGCAAGTGAAGATAAATAGATAATTACAGAAAATATGGCGGGAAATGCATTCCCCCAAAATTCTTGCGTTCTTTGCGTTGAAAAACATGACGGAAAAAAAGGACAAAAACCTTGCATGAGATTGTAAAGAATCTCCTTGCATAGAGCAATACAGAAATATATTTGACCTCCCTCAAGAATTAAATAAGCTTATCTTTAAAAAATGAGCAAATTTATGATCCAATATTTTTGTAACGGTTGTAAGTCCTTTTTAAGCATTTCGAAATCAAGGATTTTTCGTAAATTCTAATTGTCAGTGCAAAGAACACTATGAGAAAATCGCAAAAAGTGGTCTTTCGGCTATCAACCTATCAACCATGTTGCCAATTCATCCATCTACGCAAAAAGAACTTTCAAGCATGTCGTAACTTTTTTGGTGCAAACGGTATGAAATAAATCATTACACACTGATATGACAAGATATGATGACAGGTACTAACCTTGACAAGTTGGCTGAGTTCCATCCCATTTTCCGTTCAATTGACATGTCCTTATCCTAGAGCCACGCAGTGAAAAACCAGCATTGCAATCAAATACAACCGATTTGCCAAATTTATTTTCATTTCCTTGCTTCACACCGTTTGCTGGGGCTCCAATTGATGGACACACAATTTCTATAAAATCAGAAAATAACAGAGATAATAATAACCGCTATAAGCACCGAAGTTAGAGCTACGGGCTGAATATTTGTAGGATACGACTAATATAATTAAAATGATCAAGTTACTTGGGAACAAGAGTAAAAAAAACACAACTAACGATATTTGGACGTTTCCCTGAAGAGATGTGAGTGTATTTCCCTGTTGTTGCACATGAGTTGTTAACCAAAAAATCTTTGCCTACACGCAGTACCCTGCGCAAAAACATACAGTGCGGTAATTTTTGTAAAAGCCGTGTTAACAATCACTTTAAGTAGCATTTCTTTGTCAACCCTATCCCATCAGATGAAAAAAAAAACAGTAGTAAGGTTGTTCGCTATAACTCTGCAAGTCAATTCAAACGTACATTTGAGAACCATTTTCTAAAAGGTAGACCATGATGAAACATTAATAAATACAAGATGATTGTTTGTAAATGCGGCTATATTAAATAATAGATACATAATATAAATGTTAAATGAGGCTTGAAAGCTCTTCTATTGTTCTTTTTATATGTCCTTTTCGGCAATAGTGTTTTAGATCGGTTCTTTACATTGATATCTTAACAGTATTTTCGGTTACCAGCACATAAGAACCTTCATTTGTTAAGAACCTACAGCTTGAAATTTAGGATAACTAACCCTGTATATAAGAACCTTTTCACACTAATATTATGTCTAGGTTCTTATTGAAAAATTTTGGTGTACAGAAAAAAGCAAAAACAAAATTGGTCATTAAGTTTAAGAATCTTATATTGATATATACGAAGCATAGGGATCCTAAAAAGTAGCTTGACAAATTTCATTTAACAACTTTGCTACTGTGCCATAAACAAGAACCACGTAAATAAGAACCTAAGCAGGCTGATTTGAAAAACCTAGGTTCTTATGTGCGGTTTTTTACTGTAGCATCATTTCATATCAGTATTTGTTTCAGCTAAGAATATACATGACATTGAANAAGAACCTTCATTTGTTAAGAACCTACAGCTTGAAATTTAGGATAACTAACCCTGTATATAAGAACCTTTTCACACTAATATTATGTCTAGGTTCTTATTGAAAAATTTTGGTGTACAGAAAAAAGCAAAAACAAAATTGGTCATGAAGTTTAAGAATCTTATATTGATATATACGAAGCTTAGGGATCCTAAAAAGTAGCTTCACAAATTTCATTTAACAACTTTGCTACTGTTCCATAAATAAGAACCACGCAAATAAGAACCTAAGCAGGCTGATTTGAAAAACCTAGGTTCTTATGTGCGGGTTTTTACTGTAGCATCATTTCATATCAGTATTTGTTTCAGCTAAGAATATACATGACATTGAAGAATCTATTTATATATTGTAGATCATATACGAATAAAAGTGTAGGACTTACCCCTTCCTCGCTACGGATGAAGGGGTAAGCCCGAATAGTTTAATCGTATACGCTTTAGGCTATATATGACATTTAACATTTCATGACACAATACTGTAAAACTATTTTGTTAGACACCGTTTACAGTGTTAAAGAAAAGAGGTCTGATTGACTCATTTCAAAGCAAGCTACAATCCCTGCCAAAAGTCCTTGGAACACTTAGGCAATTTCTTGGTAAAGACATACTTTCCCACATTTTTAATCCATAGCGATTAGTTCAAGCACTCCCCCCCCCCCCTCCCCAAAATGTTGATTTGCAAGGTTATTGACCTAGCATTCCATCAGAGTCGCGAATTGCCCTGTCCTTCTCACTTTATCGTCACAGAACAGCACTGTTCTCAGGGAGAGAGGGGGGAAATCGCAACATAAGGCGAAATTAGCTAAGGTGTTCCAAGACTTTTGGCAGGTATTGTAGATCTGGATTCATCATGTTTATTACACTTCGTTTCTATTTGCGGATATTTTCGCCTGATATTTCATGCGAGACAGACTTTTATTGGTCAATAAGTTGATAAGTTGATAAGTTGTTGATAAGTTGAGTGAACAGACTGCACTTTCATAGATTTAATACCTTGACAGACAGGTGTTGATCCAGTCCATTTTCCACTTTGAAGGCATAACGCAACGCTATCTCCAACAAGACTGTACCCTGAGTTACAGGTATATGAGACTTTCTTGCCATAAGAATAATCAGTACCATTAGCGGCTCCATTTGTTGGTACTCCGGGATAGCCACAAGTGCCAACTGAAATGATAATATTAAATTCAATTTTATTTGTAAAATACACGCTGCTACAATAAAATAAAAGACGTGTACAAATTCTTGTATTCTACGCGACCCAAGAAAAGCATAGATTATCTGGCTTGGGCCGCTAAATTAAAGTTTTAGAGACTACAATATTATGCTACTACAATACAACTACAATCAATAAACTGCAAGATTAATTGAGTACAAATACATAAGATGCTAAAAATCAGCTGCAAAACTTTTTTTAAATAACAATTACAGATAGCAAGATTTTGTAATTGGCAAGTAAAAGGGTTACGCTTGACTCTTATTACAGAGAGCCAAAGGGTTAACTATTCACTAAACAACTTGCAGAAGTTCATGCGTTCTGTTGCGCAATTTTTAATTTTTCTCCTCCTGTTTCAAATTTTTTCAAGTCTATTGTTGACTGGTTCACTGTGCTTCAAGAATTTGCTTAGGCCAAAACGCCAAAGATCTGGTTTGGAGGTGGAGGCAAAATTGTCCTTTTGAAGATTAATATTTCAACTCTCAAAGCATCAATATCAACAAACAAGGTATCTATGTTCAAGTTGACTATCGAGGTATATTTTTAAAATGTTTTCGGATTGATTCGCGCCAAATTATCACCGCTAGGGTCGACCAAATGGCAAATGTGAATACTTTTTTTTGGGACACCCGATAGAACCCAAATATTGTCACCAAATCGATAGGCAATGACACGGTTGAGATAGAACACAAATATTGTCACCAATTTGATAGGCAATGACACGGTTGAGATAGAACACAAGCATTGCCACCAAATCGATAGGCAANTTTGCTTAGGCCAAAACGCCAAAGATCTGGTTTGGAGGTGGAGGCAAAATTGTCCTTTTGAAGATTAATATTTCAACTCTCAAAGCATCAATATCAACAAACAAGGTATCTATGTTCAAGTTGACTATCGAGGTATATTTTAAAAATGTTTTCGGATTGATTCGCGCTAAATTATCACCGCTAGGGTCGACCAAATGGCAAATGTGAATACTTTTTTTTGGGACACCCGATAGAACACAAATATTGTCACCAAATCGATAGGCAATGACACGGTTGAGATAGAACACAAGCATTGTCACCAAATCGATAGGCAATCCCTTTTTGTGTTCCACGAGAATGAACATAATCATAATTTGAGATTAAAGAATCTGCTCACATTGCCTCAAACTAAAACCACTACTTATGGAAATGAGGGTTTATCTTCTTGTGGCAGCATCTAATGAAATCCCTGGCAAATGATATAAAAATTGGAACCTCCATCTGTTTTTCGAGACATAGAATTGCCTAATTTTTAAATTAGGAACATTCTATTCTCTATTTTTAGCGCTGATTTTGTAAATAGAGTATTTTTGATTAATTTTTGTCATTTCTAATTTTTCTGATCTAAAAAGTTGGTCTAAATTCGTTCTTTGCTTTAGAACTATTGTGTATGACCAACTTTAAAGAATTTAATAATAACATTGATACGAGCATTGGCAGTAACCGTCGTTTCAAAAGGTCCCTTATCTATATACGGCACTTTTCTAACCAAGGGGCACATAACTCTTCAAAGTTCTCGTAAGCCTTGAGAAATTTCGAGAAATTTTGATGCCTTTGTTTGCTTTGAAATGACTAGCTTTACTAATAACCTTTCCTGGATCTTCCCAGACATAGTGGAAAGCATACAGATCAGTTGATTCATAGATTAACGAAAAAGAGGTCCCTCGTGATGCTTATGGCATTGACAAGGTAGAATATTTAAATTTTTCCACAGCATTTATGTTTAGAATGCATCATCTCCTGCTACAAACAATCTAACTGCGTTCAAGTGAATCTAAACTGAGCCGTTGACTTATATCGTTTCAGCAAAAGCTCATTTTTTACTGGATCCCAAATTTGAGAGGAAAGGAGCCAAAGTAAAACCCAGGTCATCAAAACTCGATCGAAGGATAAGTCGAGCAAAGAACTTGAAATTCTTCATTTTCGTTGACAGGTTCTTGAAATTCAATTTTTTCAAACCTTTGCAAACAAAGATGGCTCAGCTCAAACAAAGATGGCTCAGCTCAAACAGAGATGGCTCAGTGTTAACTAAAGTTGGCCTGCAAAAGTTGATGTTTCGAATCTCCGCTATGCCAAAACCTGCTGCTAAGAGTGCGGTGAGTTGCAAACTTTTATAATTTCAAGGTAAAGGAATCAACAGGTGCTAGTGGACACTGTTCCTATTAGCTTAGCTTCTCAGTGTTCCTAAAACGCTACCCTCATCTCCTCGGTAAAAACAAACAAAAACACAGACAAGGAAGCAAAGACTGTTAAACTTACACACGCAAGTAGGAGCATCACCAGTCCATTGACCGTTGCCTTGACAAACACGTTCTCCTTCCCCTGATAAACCATAGCCAGTATTACAAGTATAAGTCAATTTCTTTCCCATTGTATCTCCAGTCGAATGGATGACACCATTAGCAAGCGAGCCATGAGCAGGGCATCTTACAGCTGTAACGTAGAAAAATAATGATGTGTGGCTTCAAATGGCCATATAAGGCCATCTGAGGCCACACTATGGTGTATGGTAAGCTTCTGCTTTTGCAGTGGCAATTCAGCAAATTTGTATTCTTTACAAAATTGTAGCCCTTTGGAAATTTGGGCTGCATTTGTGAATTACTTTACAACCGTCCAAAATTCAAATTTATTATATAGCTTGAAATCAGAATGACAGATCAAGATCAAATTTTGTACTATTGCTATTTTTAACATCCTTCAATCTCACGAAAAAAAGCAACGTCGCAGGTTACAAAGCTCACGATTAAGACTTTTGATGACGTCACAAGCAGGAAATGGACAAAATGTACAACGCTTAATAACTGAGCAATGAACAAAAACTTGGAGATAGTACACGGCAACCTTATGCATCATCATGCGAATATTGATAATAGATGATAAGGTGATCAAAAAATTAAAGAAATGCATCAGCTTTTTTATAAAACATTTATTATTAGTGCATCGTCTGCTTGAAGCGCTCGCAAGGGACCTTATTGCCGAAGCTGAGCAGACCACCTCCACTGCAATTCATCCCTACGATTAGAAAAGTGTACATAACTTTTTAGGATGAATTGTCGTACTTCCCAAGGCGGCCAACGTAGGACGTGAACCCACAACCTTCCTCACAGAAGGCTACCACGCTAACCCCCACACTAACCCCCACACTAATCGTGCATCTAAAATGTAAATTAACAACTTCTATGACTAATTCTGGGAAAATAAAAGGTGAAACATTTTGTGATGCAAGGAAGATATGTGTCTTGGCTCGGTTCCGTTTCACTTGCAAGGTTTCAAAGAACTGAATCGTCAAATCTAAGCATAGGATTTAAATCTTTAAAAAGGTGGGTGTAAAATTCTATTACATTTTTCTCTGATTTGTATGACTTGAAAGGAACTTAGGGCACTTTGCTATAATTCTACCGGGGAAATTTTTTGATATCTTGATTATTTTCAAAACGGCGCCATTACTATATTTGAGGCTGTGACGTCATCAAATTTCTAAATCGTACACCAGAAGAGCGACAGATGTCTGCTTGCCTATGCTAACGTACCACCTATATACGAGAACAAACATTTTCTCCTATACTAGTATTTGAGCCTTACCAATACACGTTGGCTGTGATCCAGAATAAGATCCACTTGACTGACACGTCCTGAAATTGCTTGATGACGATGATAACATAAATCCAATATTACAGAAGAAGAGTACTGTTGCACCACTCATTGTTGATGTACCCACAACTTTACCGTTTGGTGGGGATGGCAATGGTGAGCATGTTGAGCCTATGGTCAAAAAAGTGTAATGCATTAATTATCACAGACTTCAGTTTGGAAGGGAATATATAACAGGTGCGATAAGCGTTCATATATTTCATATTTATCCATATTTAAAGTGGGTATTTACAATAGTAATAAGAACATACTAATTCAAACCAAATATTTACAAACAAAATATATATACATATACTTTATACAAAATTAATTAGCGGCATATTTTTCAGGTGCATTTGTCTCAAGTTCAGTGTTTGATCCTCTTTTTGAGAGCCAAAAGTGTTGGCCCTTTCTTGATACTGTCATCGAGGGTGTTCCAGAGGAAACTACTTCTGAAAGAATGATTCTTGTCCAAAGCCCAGTGTCTTTATTTGTGGCAGCTTATTGATTTTATCAGGCACGCTATAGGAGCGATTGCATAAATTTTTCATATCTCATTCATGGAAAACCCAAACATGGACACTTTGACTTCGACTTGCTTGTTTGATGCTTCCCCATGGAAACATCCTCTAACAATTCCTACACTATGTTTTATCAAAAACTTTCAGGTTCATCAAGCAATATTGAAAATCATGCAATGTCACAGCCAGTAGCAAGGAACCTGTTTGAGTAATAATCCATTTATTTGCGTTTCGAAATGGATAAAAGGCTTGATAAAACTTACAAATACAGCTGTGTTATTCGTTCTACCGCTAAGTTGCTTAAAAGTGTTGCAAAAGATTGTGTGACTTCGAGTGCCAATAAAGATAAATGCCATTTAAAATTTGTTTCATCAGTTGCTTGTAAAATTAAAACGATGTGGCCGAGAAACAAGCAACAGAGCACTTCATCTAGATTCATCGATGTACATGGCAAAGATACTCACGAACGCATCTGGGCATTGTACCACTCCAACTTCCATCTTGTTGACAGGTCCTTTGTGCTGAGCCAATGAGGCGATATCCAGAATTGCATTGGTAGCTACATTTTGAGACATATGATGTACCGCCATTTGTGAATCTTCCATTAATAATTGAGCCAAGGGCAACACAAGATACAGCTGTGAATAGCCAAAACACAGATTTTAAGTAAGGAAATTAACATTTTCGTGCTTTGGCAATCCAGCTTCATATCTTAATTAGTACCAAGAAATTTAAGAAGACTTGATGCCCTTGCAATAAAACTGCGAAGGATTATCGTAACTTCAAACTTTTGATCGTGACTTCAAATTTTTGACAAGAAGAGTCACAGGATAGTGCCCATGTTCAATATTAAGATTTCTAAAACCCCTCGTCTAATTGCCCTGCCTAATTGCCCCGACACACTCTACCCCCCCCCCCCCCGTCATTTCTCCGGAGAAAAAAATTAAGGAAAAATCTGTCTTTGGACAAGGTATGAATCTCCTTGGTATAAGACGCCAATTTGAAAAATTGTTTCCACACAGATACAGGTATCCGCCAATGCTTTCTTCGGTACAAAATTGGAGCTGCCCGAAAATTTGACTATTTTCTTCAATCACCAGGGCCCGGCAAACATCTGACCTATCACCGGGGCACTTAGACGGGAATGCTGCTACTGTTTTAAGAGAAGATGCCATTATCAAATGCATGACAAAAAAGAGATCTCTTAAAGGGAATGGGCAAAGTTAAATAGAGCTGCCTAAAAACAGGACAAAGGAAATATCTAGACACAGCATTGTTTCTTTGGCTATCTATGTTCATGGCGTACTCCCAGCTTTGATTTCAATAAGATATTTCTATATTGCTTCCCTGTTGGCAAATGCGAGCTCATATCCTTGCATAATTCCAAAAATATGAAAAAGAGTCCTAAAACGTTAGCTTTCTACTCAGGTTCCAGGGGCGGATCCAGCCCTGTTTTCTGACCGGTTTACGAATCAATGAAGGGGTCTGGGGGCGAAGCCCCCAGGAAAATTTTTGTGACCACGCCCTCTAGACTCTCGGAAAACATGGGCAACGCCCTTTTACAAAAATAATGGCCATCCATTTGAGCATCTACCAAAACGTTTCCAAGGCGAAATTAACATGGTAATGCAAACCAAAAAATTACAAAAGTTAGATTAGAAACTTTTGCTTGTCAAAGTAATGACCACAACAAGTTCAGAAACNAATGTGAAAATCTGTTGCGTAAGTTGAAATTGAGGACGCGAGTTTCGAATGACGTAAGACCACCGAGAGGACCATAGCAAATACAGCAAAATTAGCAAAGCCATTGTAACGTCGCTGATTGTTTCAAGAGAGATTTCTGTGGAATTGTCCGATGTCATGAATTTCATGTCTCATCACCCTTTCACAGATTTGACAGACATATCAATAGTTTGGAGATTGAAAATTTATTTTTCTGCAAAGTTTGGTAAATAATGCAAATTTATCTTTGGTTTGGAAACTTGACCGATTCACGGAAACCGGTGAAACCGGTCTGGATCCGCCCCTGGGTTCAATGAATCGAAAAAAGAACACTGCCATAACATACGTGCACACGAAGGCTGCTCGCCAGACCACTGTCCATTCTCTTCACAAGTTCTTCTAGCAGCCTTAGTAAGCTTGTATCCTGGATTACATTTGTGTGTTGCAGATGTGCCAAAAAGGTTGTCTGGGGATGTTACAGCTCCATTTGATAGGCTTTGAAGAGCAGGACATGATTTTCCTAAAACATAAAACAGTTTCATATCATAACATATCACACTGATGTTGAAGAGGTCGAGCTTAGATCTAGCTGAAAGTGAAGTCTCTACTATTGCTGCCACAAATACTGGGTGTCCCAACAAAAACTTCCCCAGTTTAGAAAATCACCAAAACTCGATCATTAAGCCTATCCGTCAAATTGCTTTTCTGATCAGCTTTGTCAATGATCCATTGTCTTTAAATATGATAAAATGATTTTCTCATTGCTTAAATGGTATAAAAAAGGAGGCCTTCTCGAGCAAATTATAACCCCAGGACTAACATCTACCCGACACTTTTTAAATAAGGCAAAGAAATTCTTCCAGCCCTCAAGCTAAACTTAAAGACCCTCTGCTAACCATGTGGCTTTGCACGCCGTTGCTGTCCCAGAATACACTGCAAATAGACTTTCAGATTATCTGAAAGTCTCTGATGCTAGGCCGGTGTTGTGCTGTTTTCTCATGCGCAGCAAGCAAAGCCTCGTGGTTAGCATCAAGCGATACGTTGCTGCTAAAAGTGCCTCGATTCAAGAACAAAACATTAGGTGCTCGAACTTTTGCATATGCCGCAGCTAGTCTCTGGAACAGTCTTCCGGTAGAAATCCGTGCTACTCACAATATTGAAAGTTTCAAATCGATGTTAATGACTCATTTATTCAAATTAGCGTATGATATTTTGTAATAGGTTTTTAAATTGTAAAGTGTATAGAATATTGTATTATAGTTATGCACTTTAAACATATAATGATAATGATGATAATGATAATGATTAGCAGAGCGTCTTTAAGTCAAAAGAGACTGGAGCACTTACGATTACAAGTTTTCAAGTCGCCAGCAAGGACGTATCCAGGTCTGCAGCCACATGAAAATGATCCCAGTTTGTTGATACAATGCTGTTTGCAATCATGAGTGCCAGTTTCGCATTCATTCACATCTGTAGAACACCAATTAATAAAATTCTTAGGAAAACAGGTTTTGAAAAATCTTTTTCTGGTACAGAAATTGAAAATCACGGAGCTATGTGCTGAATGTTGTCATCAGCCATTTGTCACAGCAAATCAGAAAGAATTTACATCTTAAAGAATAGCTTGCACACTTGAAAGTAAACTTTTTTTCAAACACTAATGTTCTGGCAGAATACAAGTTGTCTTAGAGGTGTTTATAAAAACCTTTCTGTAAACAAAATGATACTGTAAGTCCTCGAATAAGCCCCCACTTTTAAGCCCTCCCCTCGAATAAGCCCCCACTTTTAAGCCCTCCCCTCGAATAAGCCCCCACTTTAAGCCCTCCCCTCGAATAAGCCCCCACTTCAGGCCTTGTCAACGGATATGGTCTTCAGTTATCCACTACGCAGAGGAAAATTGCTTTGTCTTTTGTTCTTTCTCTATGCATGTCAGGTTTTTATTATTCCTTGGAGGTTATTCTGGTTCTGTGTTTTTTCTAGCAAAAATCTTTTCTTTAGTTTTAGTTTTTTTAGATGGGGGGAGGGGGGGCTCTCTCTCGATTAATCTATCTATTAGAGAGCTCCTCGTTAGACAAATATATGTAAGTACATCTCTTGTCTTGTAATGATTCCCTTTATCAATCTATTCGGTGTATATCTATTTTGCAGTTGTGTATTATGTATGTATATGAATTGTTTTATTTTAAGTTAGGTTATGTATATTGTATTCTTAGATCTACTTAGATATATTTGTCAATAAAAACTGACACTGAAACTTTACGGTATTTGCACGATTAAATTTAAAGTTTTGTGAAGATTAGACGCCTTTGCTGTAATACTCCTGTTGAGTGCCTTTTAAGGCAAAGAAATAAACTTTTACCTTCACAAGATCGCAAGTCAGCACTGAGCTTCAATCCCCCGGGACAGAGGCATCTATAACTTCCAGGTGAATCGACGCATCCATGTTGGCAGTTGTGTTTCTTTTCAGCACATTCGTTGATATCTACGGTAAAAGAAATTATATGCAAAATACCGGGTGCGCTAGAAAAAACTATCCACTTTGACAGGACACGATAAATCGTACACATGACTGATCTTGACGATTGATGGTTTAATTCTTAGTTAAAATTCCAAACAGTATTTAGCGACTATTTGTCGATTTTTCGGCCGCTGCGCTTACTTCTCGCATCATAAGCAATTTCTTGAAAATTTTAGCGAGGAAACAGCCTAAATAGCTAGAAGAATATCGATCAAATGTTCCAAAGACTGAGCTAAACAAAACAATGAGGAACTATATGAAACTACTGTTGGGTGAATTAATCATGATCAAGATGTGAATCAATGATGATAAAATGCACGAGCGATCGCTCGATGATTACACGATCTCTCGATGATCGCACGATCTCTTGGTATTACTTTTATCAATTCATAAACCTTCGATTCAAATAAAGAGTTAATAGTGTTGTTGTTGTTGTTATCATATATTAGGTGAAAAACACAATTGACCCTTTTTCAAATGCCAAAAAAATTCAAATACAACGGTAGAACCGTTCTTTCGATATTTAGCTGATTTGACATTGTTGGAGAACAAAGAAACTGCTGTTTCTGATTTTCTTGTGCCATAAACCATTTGTCAGATTGACTCAAAGAAGGTCTAAAATTCTAGGTTGAAGCAAGGGCGCCTACCTTGTATGAATTGGGTTTATTCGCAGTTCAGTTTTCGTGACATAGCACAGCAATTGCTGCATTGTAGTCGTTTTATCCGAACCGGAAGACGTAAGATGACGCAAGATAATTTTGTGGTTTCAGATTCAGGTGTTGATGTAATGCGATATCAACAGTTACAGGAGATGACCACAGGGAACCAGACAGCGCGCTTTTGATTGGTCAACACTGATAGACGTTAGAATTTGAAAATACACGGATTATCAAGACAGCAATTGCTCCGTGTACTATGTCACGAAAACAGTCACACAAGGTAGGCGCCCTTGGTTGAAGCCTATCCTATGCAACTGTGTACAAAACCGGACAATAGACGATTCCAGAAAAGNATGAGTGTGTAGAATAGGGTAGGGTGGGGGTAATGTGGGTCTACGGGGTAAAGTGGGTCTATTGAGCTTTTTCTTAATTGATTGGTCAACACTGATAGACGTTAGAATTTGAAAACGGATTATCAAGACAGCAATTGCTCCGTGTACTATGTCACGAAAACAGTCACACAAGGTAGGCGCCCTTGGTTGAAGCCTATCCTATGCAACTGTGTACAAAACCGGACAATAGACGATTCCAGAAAAGATGGCGTCGAGGGGCATTTGACCAAGATGCATTGCGTTTAATGATCGAGTTCCTATAGAATCACTGTTGATTCCATTATAGAACGCAATGCATCTTGGTCAAATGCCCCCGACGCCATCTTTTCCGGAATCGTCTATTGAAGTTACAGCTCCTCCACAGCATCCACACAAACGGGGCAGATTTTTTGGGGGCACCTTATAAATAGTTTTGTGTTTTGTGTAATGGCCCAAGGGTTGAAATGCCTTTTTCACTGTTTGTAAATATTTATGAGAATAGAAAATGTTTCTAAAATAAAGTTATTTTGATAGTTTGGATCTACAGCATCAACGATAAATAAAAGATATACTTACTGACACACTGGCCGTTAACAAGTCTATAGCCTCTGTTGCATTCACATTTAAAGCCTCCTTCAGTGTTGACACATTTGTGAAGACAACCACCATTGGATGATGCGCATTCGTTTATATCTGAAAAGGAAAGAATCGTCGTTATGATTCTAATAATAGGGAGTTTAAGAAACCAGCACGCCAACTGCAATTGCAATGCAATGTTGCTTTTGTTTCAGAACATTGGCTTCAATACATTCTTTGTTTTTCGTACGAAATTGCTTCCTTTGAGAGACTATGAAGTTGGAAATCTCATTTCTGTCGTTCTGTACTTTAGATCTAGGCCTCCAACGTAAAACTCACTCATTTTAGATGTCAGTTTTCTAATTAGTAAAGACGGTTCTCAGCAATTTGACTGAAGCAGGAGGCTTTGTCTTAGTTTCTGAATAATAAGTAAAATGGTGGCGTATAGGCAACAATATTTGGTTTGCAGGATACAAGATGACGTTCTGGCTCGCGTTGCCGTCCTAGTTTTTAAACTCCTAATGCATCAGAAAGGAATGAGAAAGATAGCCATGACTACAGAGTATACTTCACAATTAGGCAGCTCTTATAAATACGAATTTCTGCAATCTAAAGATATTTGCAGACTATACTACATGCCTAGAATCAATTTAGGGCAAGCTAGAAATGCAGATAAGTCAAAATTGCACAACTGCTCTGAAAAACTATAGCTCACAGTTTAGCAGCACAATCAAATTTGGTTTAATTATAAAATGCTTTACATTTTCTGGGTAAGCTTGCACGTAATAGCAAATTTGTCATAAATAGCTTATTATAGAAAATTAAAGCTGCTAGAAGTGTTGGTACACTAAATGTGCGCGACTTAAATTAACGCGAATGGGAGGGACAACACCTAAAATCAAAGTAACATAGTCCGCGTAAATTTTGAAAACAAAATGCAAATATAAATTCTTATAATTCGCGTTAATTTCGTGCATCGTTAATTTCCTACGATAAGGTAGTCATCACTACTTACCAACGCAAGATGGGACAGCACCACTCAATGAACCTGCTCTACAAGTAAGAGAACTACTTCCAGATAATTTGTAATGGGCATCACAAGTGAACGTGAATTGATTTCCAGACAATGAAACCTGTCCATGGGCGATCGCCTTGATTCTGTGGCACGGAACAGCTGCAATTTTCAAAAGAAACATAGTTGTTTTAGGGGACGTACAAACTGATTTTGGAAAGTTCAATGAACACGGAGCTCAATGGAAATCGATATATAAGCCTTTAATATAAATAGATGTCCAAAGACATGCGTAGAGCCATATTTGAGTAATTGATCTGCGACAACAGAAAATACTATATCTGATAGGTTATAATCTTGGCCAAAATACTTGAAACAAATCACAAAATTGAACTACTTCGGCCTTTGATTACGTGCCCCCGCTCCCCCGTTTCAATGTTGCTTGAATCAAACACCACTCGACCTTGGCAACATTGAATTAGGGGGAAGGGGTGATCAGAAGATCATACACGTATGTTTTTGTCTCGATATTTCAGGAAACATCACAACAACACTGAAATTCGCGTATGCCCCAGCTTTTTTTTGCCAGGATTGTAGAAGTGAACCACAAGTGGCTTGAGTCACTTTCATATGCTTAGAGTCATTTTGATATCGCTCCGCAATATACACCAGCAAATGCCCTACTTCCTAACGTAAAATATTCGCAAAGCCAGCAGACCTCACAACAGTGCCGGAATTACAACGCCATCTCCTTTTGGGGTAAATTTTGCAAAAAACCTAAATAGGAAATCTGCTAAAATGTGTATGAAATTGCTCGTATATTTCTCCTTCGCGTTTACGAAAAGAGAAAGGATATGATATTATCATTCATAGCCTGTGGGGTAAATAAAAAGTTCACCTTTTGGAAGATTGTAGAAGGGGAAAAAGTGGACCAATTTCAAAGATCCTTGAATCAATCTATCGGTTGAAGACCAACTTGGAGTGGGAGACCAGCTTTCGGTGTCTATGTCAACATTTAGGAGCTTTAAAGCGATCAGAAAGAAATATCATTGTAATAGCTTTTTTTAGGTCTCAGGAAAAGGCTTGTTAGTGTTTTACTCTCTAAACAGTATGTATCAAATTTGTATGTCATTGGAGAAGCGGAATAAATAGATAGCTTTGACTTCAAGGTTAAATTGTAGCAGTAACAATAATTCATCAGATGCATTGTTTTACATACCAACACTACAATCGGATCCCTTATAGCCATCTTTGCAGTTACAACTATAACCACTTATTGTTTCAACACAGCTACCTCCATTCTTGCATGGTGATGAGGAACAAGATGCAGAGCCTGTGGAAGCAAAGAAGTGAGTACAAAGCTGTCTAGCATGAATTGTTTCTGTACAACTCTAGCGAGACAAACGAAAATTTAAAGGAACGGTTGAAAATTTCATTCCAGTTCTAAAGCACAAAATGCAAACAAGAAACAGCCAGTGTTTTATAAGGCTTCCGGGTATCAAGAGAGAATATGCTAGGAAGTCTTTCCATTTTATGGGTGCAAAGCTTTGCAACAAACTTCCAATCGACCTTAGAAAAGCTGCATCTTTTAGCCATCGCGAAGAACTATTAAACAAACATGTTAGTTAAAATTTGTAATAATTATATCAACGGAAACTTTTAAATGATCATTGCAATGTAATACTGCTAGGTTTATTAGGGTTTTTATAGGCTGTTTTTCTCTAATCCTTTAACACAACACATGTAGATAACAGCATATATTGTTGAAATGCTTATCCTGTATAAAGATTCGTTTTATTATTGTTCTTTTTTATATTGTTATTATTATTAAAATTTATTGTTATTATTATGCTACCCAACGCGATTCCTGCTATAAAACATTTAACATAATACAACTCCCATGATTGAACTTTACAAGCATCGAACTTTGCAGCATTGGAAAATTCATAAACAAATCTATTGCAGCTCAATCTACTGAGGGACATGTTAGTAAAGCACAGAACTGTGTTTTGTTTCCAGGAACAAATGCAGCTGCAGCTGCAGCAAAATAAATAATAACTGTTTTCCGAAAGTAAAATATTTCAAAACACAGTAAATCTATATTTTGATATTTTTTTCTCTTCCTCTGTCAGGAAGGGCAATATAAGGTGACCCGTTTGATTGATTGAGTAATTGATTGATTGATTCATTGATTGATTGATTGGTTGCTTAGGCTGGATTTATACGTCGCATAATAGTCGTGTCGAATTAAATTGCTGGTCAAAAAAATGACTAAGTATGAATTAAATGCGACTATTATGCGACGTATAAAGCCAACTTTGTATTCCACTCGACTCATAGTCGAATATTCGACTGATCCAGTCGAATATGCGACCATTATGCGACTTGGCTTTAGACGTCGCATTTAATTCAATTTTAGTCGACTGAAATTGAGAGGGGTCATTATGTTTGCTGTGTGTTTGCTATTGTACTCTGAATGTGTCCATTGTTCTAGTTGAGGATGCAAAATTGCGCGTCAATATTTATTGTGAAACAAAGGTAAAGATGGCCGCGTATCACAATGTCATTCAAGAAAGCTTTGAAATTTATCGCAGCAGCAGGTTGGACGAAAAAGCAGCATTTACAGATATTTGCTATATCCTCCTCAACTGCAGCGAAAGATTACACTGTTTCTTCCTGTCTTTTTACCTCTTCGCCACCAATCGTTTCAGCGAGGAGGAAGTCTGCGACACGAATTGCTGCTACAAAATTTCAACCACATGTTTTCTGGCCGCATCTTGGAAGTTTGTTTTCATTTCTGTCGCTAGACTCGAGCATGCGCACTGAATTA
This sequence comes from Aurelia aurita, assembly GCA_004194415.1. Taxonomy (NCBI): domain Eukaryota; kingdom Metazoa; phylum Cnidaria; class Scyphozoa; order Semaeostomeae; family Ulmaridae; genus Aurelia; species Aurelia aurita. The sequence goes on from REGM01000468.1 coordinate 34,465, forward strand.
TGTTCGACTAAAAAATGAATTAAATGCGACGTCTAAAGCCAAGTCGCACAATGGTCGCATTTAATACCATTTTTAGTCGACTTAAATTGAATTTTATTCGACGCGACTATTATGCGACGTATAAATCCAGCCTTAACTGAATGACTGCTTGATTGATTCAAGTACATTGAGATTTGTTTTATTTCAATGAAATTATCAATATCACAACATGAATGCAAAATATCAATATTACAACGAAAATTCAAACTACGAACCTTTTGTGTAAGGACACTCAAATCTTGCCTTGAAGTCTGTGCAACGTGTAGGGTTATCAGGATCCTTTTTGATTTGATCGCTGTCTCTACAAGTAAAACCAGCTGATGAACAGACGGTGTCCAACAGCCCACTTCCTTTAATTGTTTGATCGGTTTTAGCCATACAATGTGCCGATTTGGCATTGGCACATGCAGCAGGCACGTGCACAACTCCGTTTGATTTTGATGCACTTCTCCAGGTTGAGAATTGTGTATTTTTAACTAAAATGTGAAAGTAGTTTGTTATGAATAATTGACCTATAAATGCCGTTTCCATTTCAGCGAAGTTGTGGGAAAATTCACCAGCAAATAGAATATCTTTGCCCCTAGTGAGGAGGTAAATTCCTCTTTTCAGTTCAAAATTTATAACTATTAACAAATTCGCCAGCAAACAAACCAATCGACGATTTGAAACTCCTGAAAGAAGCTGATTGTAAACAAAAGAGCTATTAAAAAAAAGCTGACTAAGAAATTAGCACTAGGATGGTCAAAATTCAAGAAACTCCTGCGCTATAACTGATCATCCCTGACAGACGTTTAATAATCATTCACATCACTGTTTTAAATAAAGGAATACGTATTCGTCAGCAATTCAATCACGACTGTTTTGACTTCGATGAACAAAAACAGCCTAAGACGGAGTGTATCAAAAAGAACGATCGGTTCTTTCTTATATGTTACAGCAGATTTCACGAAAATGTTTCAAAGGTAACCTAAAGCAAAAAATTGTATTCATGGAAATGAATAGCACTGTTGAAAGATACAAAATAACGTTAAACATTTTTTGATATCGTATTTCATTTTCGAGTTACCCGATATCTTGTAGGATTGGCTGATGATGTAATTTTGTTTGAAAAAGTCCATAAATACGCAAGGCTGACTATGGTTCTACAGGGAAGTCAAATAAAAAACCTTTTTTTAATTAACATGCATTTCTCAACATCTTATAATTTTGTCAAAGATTCATATTCCATTCATGTAATTCAGCTGCAAATTTTTCTTACAACTGTAACATGCACAAATAAAATAAAGCTATGTTTCTATACCTATACTGTCCATATATTATCCTGGTAATTTGCAAACAAAAAAGACATCTCAGCTGACACTTAAAATTAGTGGACAATCCAAAAACGAGATGCGATATCAAAAATGCGATATCAAAACTTTTTAAACGGCATTCTCTATCATTCAACAGTGCTGTTAAATTGCATCAATAAACATTTCACTCAGTGTCACCTCTAAAACAAGCCTAACATCTTTGCAAACTCACATCTCGACCAACTTAGCACAGGTTCTACCATTGCATAGTTTTTTCACATCAGCCCATCTACCTTCAACTGGCGCATGCTAGCGCCCGCATGAATCAGTCACAATGTGGTTGTGCTATGATACACAGTGTGCGTAATTTTTAATTGGTCTAAAATTGCTGTTAGAAGAAAATTTTAATTACCGTTCATAGCCAGAACCAGATGACGGCATGCCTATTTCTGCTACGGACGGCACAGAATATTGTAGTTTGCTGTTGCTTTTTAGTGTTAACAGTGATAGAAAAAGCCTTTGCTCAAATTTGTAGAGAATTCAAAGGTAGACTAACGGCTATAAAAGCAAGGTTTACTTACCATTACAAAATTGTGTGACTTTCTTTATTTCCACGTGTTTAGCTAAGAAGTCTGACCATGCTAATTCGTTGCCAATGATTCCAGGACATCGGTAACGTGACATTTCAATGATTTCGTTTTCAGGTAGAACTTTGTTCCATAAATTGAATTGTGACATGCTACCATAAAATGCTTCTCCCATACTGAAATTTCGGCCAACTTCATCTTGCTCTTGTCCTAATATGAAGATTCCACCAGCTGGGATGTCCTGGATAAAACATTAGAGTCGGTTAGCATTGTTAGATAATAACACTTTTCATCGTATGAATGCTTTTTTAGCAAATCCTAATGCTAATATGAAAATAAAAATATTGGGTGAGTAAAAAGAAAGTTTCGGTATTTGAGTAGCAACATAAATTCGAAAATTCAACTGATATTAACATTTTCTTTGTGAAGTGTTACATCAAAGATCAAATTAATCTTGGGCTAGCTGGTATTGAAGTATACTGAAGTATATTCGTAATTGTCAAAAGTTTATGGGCAAGTCTCTTTTTGTCGACTAAAAATCTTTTCACGTCGTTGATTATGATGTCCTGTAATTATTATTAATATTTATTTAGAAAAACTATATAAAATGTAAAGTAGGCATAAATTAGCTGTAACTGTAGATATTTTTCTTTGGTCTGCTGTAAATAAATAAACAAATAAATAAATAAATAAATGAATGATAATGATGATGATGACAATGATGATGACGCTGATGACGATGACGATGATGATGAGGACGATGATAAAAACTATTACAAGGTTTACTGCAGTATATTTATTAAATTCCTACCTGTCCCTTTTGGAAGTTAATACCATGAGCCATCTTGATACCATCTTGATAAGCAGCATATGCTCCATTGGCACTAGACCATGTAACAGCAACATGATGCCAGTTTCCATCGTTGACTGAAACCATGGTTTCTAAATCTTTGCCCATAAGAACCATGATAAAGGAATCAGGATCCCTCATAACCAAAGCATTATCAACGAATGAATCTGCAAGAAACCGAACATTGATCATGAAGAATTATGTTGTAGGCATTGGTAAGTAAGTAACAGAGGCTGCAAAAGTAACGGAACCTGGGCACCAAAATCAAAGAAACTATGTCAGAGCCAAAATCTCAGAGAAATCTTTCAGACTTAAAGGGGCTTAATAAGATTTTAGTAAACAAAGGGTGTGTGCGATTGAATTTCTTCAGCCTGCAGTTGTGTTTAGACGAAACACATCCAAGACTTGTGGCTCGGAATCTAGCTGTATCTGCATAATCGTTGATGGTACGAAAAATTTGATCGCACTGGCTAATTCTATGGAGTTCAAACCTATATGCAATATCTTCATTTGCAATGTATCTGCCGCTAGTTGCCTGCAATAGGGAGAAAAAGTCATGGGTTTTTTTTAACTTTAGCCTATGCAGCCTCTTTGAAATTCACGTAGATTAGTGGCAGATGAAACAGATACCTAGATCTGCAATTAATACCGCCAGAAAGAAATCATAGATTGAAGATGCTCACTTATTTATTCCACTTTAAAAGCCTATTACATGGAATCGCCCACCTTTCACCTTTACTAATCAGATACTACCTACATGATATTTTGATTGAAAAGTGTTCTAAGGGCATTTAGTTTTGAGAGTGAAACTGACTCCGTCGATCTTAAATTTCTTAAAGTAGATTATCGTTTCAAGCACTCAATAGATCAAATCACGCCAAGAATATTTCTAAAAACAAAAAGCACCTCTGGTAGGTAAAAGTAGCGAGCTTTTCATTCGGTATAAAAGCGAAGTATGATTATGAATTTAGATTACAATTAAATGTTAGGATGCACCTTTTCGTTCATTTCTAATGTTTCAAAGAGACATGAACTGCTATCAAACTTGAACCATTGTGTCAATCAAATTTTTGCAGCGTTGTAATCACGTGATTAATTTTGCACGAAATTTTTTGAATTTTACAGAATTTTAAATAAAAATGTCGAAAAATATTTTTGCAAATGAAATATCAGTTTTTTGTATACAGGCATCGATGAATTTCGTTTAATTGGGGCCATGTCTGCTACTTGAAGTCCTTTTCTAAAGTCTTGACACTTTTATTTTCGTCATATGAAATGAATACCATCTACTTTCATTTGAAAATTACCTTAAATTGCCAATTTGGGCACCAAGCGATTGTTGCAAAGAAGGCCGTTTCTTGGGTCAATTGTTTACATCAACTTTATATAAGTCTTGCAAAGCACAGCAGGATTTTTCACAAAACGTTTCCAGTGAAAGGACTTTCGAAAATTACTCAGAGCTTACCTCCAACATCAACTGCATATGAAACAGCTGTGCCAGCCTCGAGATCATCAGGCACACCTTTCATCCAGAATGAAAAAGTGAAAGCAGACAGTTTATTGTCCAAATGGGATTCAGTGTAACCTTGCACTTCTCTGTCAAAGACCAAATCAAAGTTCATATCGTTCCTCTCTGAAAGATAATGTTTAAATATTGATGACTGTTCTTGGACAAAAGATAATTAAATATCTACTTGACAGTCGTAACGCAACTCCAATATTGCACTGTGGTCCAAATTTAACATTTGGTGGAATAAAGAATTACAATTACCAAATTGTGTTCCTTTGTTCACCATAACGTGTCGGTTAAAACAACACTAACTGTTTTCTTATTTGACAACATGGTATCAAGAAAATTGTGTATTTCAATCCTGGCATTTTAGTTTATTTATCACAGGAAGTTATGTTTATTTCAAGAAAATTTATTTGAGTTTTGGGCTAAATATGGTATATTGGGCTTCTTGCTAGGTTAGAAATATTATTCAAATAAACTGTTCTTGGCTTGTATTCACAGGATTTCAACAATGATTCTCTTAATTGATAGATCTCCCCTTGCAAAAATCGAACTGGAAGCTGAATTTTCGTAAAATAAACATGTACTTGAAGATAAAAGTAAACAAAGCTCAGCTTGACAAAAACTTATGGAAAATCATAATGGAGACAAGCCATTGAAATAATTGACAAATTAACCACCAAACCCGACTCAAACATCAAAAACAAAACCTCAAAGTAAGGATGTTTATGAAAATAGTTTCTAAAGATTAGTTGAACTTATTGCTAAACATTTTCCAAAGCAATAGATGAGTAGGAAAAAGATGGGGTAGAGCGAATTTTCCAGATTTCTTTGCATTCTAGTACAGAATCTTAATAGCATTGTCGAGAATTGCATCTGATTCCAATTTAGATCGTTATGAATTCTGGGACAATCACGGGCTTTAGGAAACTCTGAAATATTTTCGGATGATACATCGAGTATTTTTCTTCTTTTTTATTTCGTTCGTGATGCATCGAGGGTGAAGCGCGTGGCAAAGTGACATGACCTAGTCACCAAAACATGTTTCACTTTACGAAGACAAAAGAAAATAGGCTTTTTGTCAATTATCGTGAACATGTAAAGTGAACATTGATAAAAATGTGCGCTACTTACTGCTACTACAAGTAGGTCCAAAGAAAGTTGGTGCGCAGTTACATTTGTATCCATTTATTTTGTCTACGCATGTTCCTCCGTTGCGACACGGGTTTGAAGCACATTCATCAATGTCTACTTCGCACCTAAAAAGAACAATTTTCAGTACTTATTTTTTTAATTTCAAGGTGCCATACAATAGGTCGTAACTAAGAAGCCCTTTACATGAGAAATTTCAGCCCATGCTGAGTTCAACTGAGTTTTAACAGCATTGCTTATTTTGCTTTGCGTTTACAAGATATCTCAACACGGGCTGAGATAAGGTCACATGATATGATTGCGGTCGCAAAACAAAAGAAGCAGGAATGCAAGCCCCTTTCACAAAGTTGATTGATTACGGAAATAGATTCGATTTCCTTTGTTCACATTCTAATCTTTGATTTCAACACGCCCCGAGCTGAAATTATTTGCGTTTACATGGATATTTTTACTAATCTCAACCCGTGCTGAAATTTCATTTTTCAACCCGGGCTGAAATTTCTCATGTAAAGGACCTCTAACTAAGCAGGTCCTTTTAGGAGAAGGGCAACGGTTTCACAGATCATGTGGTTTTTCCGCTCCTAATTTGAGGTACACCTTGAGGTACACCTCCTCTTGTAAAAACTATGAGCCAAATTATGAGAGATATCGCCAAAATGGGAACTCTCTTATTGATAAAATCAAAAACGCTGTCACTGTACAAGAGTTCAAAAATCAAATCAAATTGTTTACGGCTTTTGGACTTGATTGTGCGATCGAGATTTCAGGTGCGATGATGACTTGTGCAGAGCCAGGGGCAAATCATTCCCCAAAAGTGTACGAGATTATTAATCACAAGAGATTATCTTATGATTATTGTGATTATTTTATTATTTCATGTTTTTTCATTACTTTATTTTACGTAGGCTGGAAAGATTTCTAGCTATATTACAGCTAATTTGGGCCTACTGTGCATGCCGCATCCAGGCATGGGATCCCTAGTTTAACGTCCCTTCCGAAGGACGGCGAAGTGAGTTGCTTGGTCAGGCATCTGGAAGGTCATCCAACCGGATTTTGACCTCACGCAACCAAGCTTAACTTCAGTGACCTAACGGAAACTGTATAAGCCGCTCAGCCACTCACCCCGATTTTTGATAAAGATCTGATTAAAAATCTGGAAAAAAAAACGACTTGGAACAGTCACAATTAAACGAAAAACTTTCATGCAGTCTATTTCGTAAAATCAAAAATTGTTTTAATGTTTTAATTATTTTCTTACTATTTTGTGATTATTGTGATTACTTTGTGATTACTTTGAAAGTGTACGACATCGTAATCAGTGATTTGCGCCTCGGTGCAGAGTACATTTAAGCCCAAAATCAGTCATACACATTGCCAAATTCGGAGTATTTTGAATCGTTTTGTATGCGGACCAATTTTATTGCTGCTGAATTCACATAAGAAAGTGACAAAAGGCTGAAGGAAGCACTGCAAGAGACATTAAAGGAATACGATATCTTGGGAAGTTGATCCGCAAATAAAACGATTCAAAATACTTTTAGAATTTGGCATGGGTATGAATAATTTTGGGCTTAACTGTATATTATCGAAAAGTTGATAAAATATCCCACTTCTGTTATCAAAATGACTGACGATAAGGTATTCGTCCGCCATTTTATGTAAACATTATGCGGCGTTAATTGCTTATTGGTTTGACTAGCTCGCATATTTTGTCGACATTGGTAAATAAATAGCTAAAGGAAAGTGACCAAAACCGGTAACTAAACTTTTGAACCTCGTTGTTCTTCAAGCTTCATATTTTACCTGCTGCCAGCATATCCTGCCTTGCACGAGCAACTGAAATCGTCATTCCCATCTACACAAACAGCATCATTTTGACATTGTTTGTTCTTCTCGCAATTATCGATGTTATCTTCACAGTGTTTTCCCGAAAATCCAGCTGGGCATTCGCATTTGAAGCCATTAGCTGAGTCAATGCAGCGAGCACCGTTTCGACAAGGCATCGAAGCACATTCCTGCAATGGTGAGAATTCCAGTGATAGTCAAGTTAGCATTAAAAAAGACGGAGTCTAAATGTGCAAGAAATTTTTTGGGTGCAAATTGGCACGAGCCCTTTGGTAGAAACTTGCTACAAAGGTGTTTCCAATTTTTTAAATTTTTTTAATAGCATAGCAAAATATATCTTCTTTGTATTTAGATTTGAATTTTATAATTGATTTTTGAGGACAGAAATTTGTTAGAAAAGTACCAATATGCAATTGTCTAAAAACGGTCATAAAAAGGCAAAATATTTTAGCATGCTTAACATTGCCTTGAAGCACACATTTAGAGGATCAGAATAAGACTAAAATGAAAAAGATCGGTCAAGTCTGAGCCTAGAAACAAGAAGTTGTAAACTATGATCAAAACAGTGCCATGCCTCTACAGGTTATGTAAACAAAGGTCTAATTTATCCCCAACTTTAAAAATCAATATCTCCCCGTTCTGTTGACCAATCTTGGAAATGTTTACAGCATATTAACCCCTAAGATATGCTACATGATGCAAGCCCGAAATCAATTAGGAATCTAAAACTTCAAATTTTGGAAGTTATTCGATGCCCTGGATCACAGTGCAATGGCCTGGTTGAACAACGAAGAACGCCTTTTTCCATATCATGTTTTATTTTGGAACTATTCCCAATTTTAAGATTTGAGCTGATGACGTCATTTTGTTTGCAAAAAGGCAAGAAAGAAATTGATATTGACAACGTTTCTTATAAAAAAGCCCGAAAAACCAAAGATTTGGCACTGGACTTTCTTTTCATGAGATATATGATATTTCTGGGAAATTTTGTCACACTAACATACTTCAGCAGCAGGTTTAATCTCAAACATAGTCAATGTCACGATTTTTCTACTCTCTGCCTATACTTTCTTAATAGACATGCAAACAAAATGACGTCATCACTTCAAGACACAAAACAGCAAATATCTCCGAAACGAAATAAATAATCACAAAACTTTAAACGGCATCACAAATCAAACCAGCTTGCCAGCAAAAATTAAAATATAATAAAGACTGAACAACAGAAAACAGTTGAAACCACAACAATAGACAATAAACAAAACAATACACTCACATTAATTGTTCCTTCACAGTATCGACCAGTGAAACCAGCGGCACAGCTACAAGCAAATCCATCGGGAGTTTCGCTACATTTTCCACCATTTTGGCAAATTCCTGTCGTGCATTCGCTCTTTTTGTTCTGACAGAATTGACCTTCATAACCAATTGGGCAGACGCATTGAAAGCTATTTACCTAAAAAAGAGAGTCCTCATTGATATGAAAACTATTTTGTTTCAAAGACTTTCCTGTGCCCATTAAAGTACTCCCAAAAACTAGATGAACAAAGAAGGTTTTTAGCTCTAAAATTTGCATTTATCATCATAGCATTGTGAAATAGGCATCAGTCAAAAGATCTCGAAGAGCAAAGTTTGAAAACTGAGAGGAGTTTGAATTTTAAATAAGAAAGGGTTTGGTACCCTGGGAATTCAGGCAATTATTTTTGTTTCAAATTACACAGACATCAATCTTACGTCATCTGAAAGCCAATTTTCACCTGATTTCAAATTTGAAGCTCGCAAGTTTATGGCAAGGTTATGAGTCATACAATACAGACAGGTAACAGATAAATGTTTTACGTTTTGCTAAGAATAGGGGCAGTTACCCACACTAATGTTCAATGTTCGGTAAATATTTCCAAAATTATACAGTTCACGACCAATTGGATTACAGATCTGAAATGAGCACCCAGTTCTCTATCCGCGGCGGTTTCATATGAGCAGGACACTACTATTGAAAGAAAAGCAAACTAAATCATATACCATATCAACGCAAGCAGCATTTCCAAAGCAAGGACTTGAAGCACATTCGTCTTTCTCAGTTTCACATAAATCACCGTTGAAGCCTGGTTTGCATACACATACAAATCCATTAGCTTCATTGCTGCACGAAGCACCATTCAAACATGGGTTAGAGGTGCATTGATTGATTACTGTGAAGAGAAACAAGTAAACAGGTAAACAAAAACAGAGGACACGAATACACACCAGAACAAACAAATGAAATAAAAGAAAGAATTTTAGGACGGTAAAGTTTGAAAAAATAAATCGGTCCAATATACATTGGGCCAAAATTCTAACTTTTGTAATGTTTATGACAAACAAGATATCACAGGTCTTCAAAGAGGAGCAATATACAGCATAGGGCTCAAATCTTTAAAAAGGTGGGTGTAAATTCTATTAAATTTTTCATTTAATTGAATAGCTTGAAAGGAACTGAGGGCACAAATAAATCTGCCTTGAAAATTTTTTGTTTATTTGTTTGTTTGTAAATCTTGTATCACATTAGATGTCAGGCGTATTATCCATGACCAAACAACCAAGAGTTTTGCTCGCTACATTATTTTGAGCTGTCGCAACCCTGACCTGACATCTAATGTCAGACAGATTCTAGTACAGTAGTTATTTTTAATTTCTAATTGTGTGTAGTATCTATGTCTATTTGTATGTAGTTTGACATTTTTCATGTATTATTACTAAAATCGTTTAAATTTAGTTTTAACTTTGTTGGATGTTCTTTATGTAATGGCCCTGGGGTAGTCATGATCTTTTGCTCCTCGGGGTATCGTCCTGGTAGTGTTGTAAAGTAGTTCGTAAGTAGTGTCTTAAGTAATTCGTCTTTGTAAAATTTTATATTGAATATATATAAAAAAAAAAATAATTTTTTGATATCATCATTGTTCTCAAAATGGCAGCATTTATAATATTTGAGGCTGTGACATCATCAAATTTCTAAATCCTAAACCAGAAGAAGAGTGGCAGATTTCTGCTTGCCACCATATTGTAGACCCTCATAAACTATGGGTTTCTTGAAGATTGTATCATTTTTCCTCTATTGATTTAAGATTAACGACGAATTTAATTTTTTCAAAATTTTCCATTAATTCTTTCAACAAAAGTATAAACGCCGCCATTTTGAAAATAATCAAGATATCAAATAATTTCCAAGACAGATCTTCAGCAAAGTACACTAAGTTGCTTTCAAGCCATTGAATTGAAAGAAAAAAGTAATAGAATTTTACACCCACCTTTTTCAATATTTGAAAGNAATTATTTGATATCATCATTGTTCTCAAAATGGCAGCATTTATAATATTTGAGGCTGTGACATCATCAAATTTCTAAATCCTAAACCAGAAGAAGAGTGGCAGATTTCTGCTTGCCACCATATTGTAGACCCTCATAAACTATGGGTTTCTTGAAGATTGTATCATTTTTCCTCTATTGATTTAAGATTAACGACGAATTTAATTTTTTCAAAATTTTCCATTAATTCTTTCAACAAAAGTATAAACGCCGCCATTTTGAAAATAATCAAGATATCAAATAATTTCCAAGACAGATCTTCAGCAAAGTACACTAAGTTGCTTTCAAGCCATTGAATTGAAAGAAAAAAGTAATAGAATTTTACACCCACCTTTTTCAATATTTGAAAGATTTGAGCCCTATGCTGCAATCTACAAGGATTTTCCCCTAAATCACGGCTTCGCGGCCGTGCGCCGGAGGAAGGTTTGCTTGTTAATGCCATATTTGAGGAAGGTTTAGTAATTTTTATAAGAAACCTAGGAAATTTTTGGCTGATTTTGGCAACAGCACCTGGTTTATAAATTTCAGGGTTATAAACAACGCGAGGAGTTCGAAAAATCGTCTACGCCCCCAAAATTTGTCCAAGGGTGGTGGGAAGAGATCGACTTGGCATGTTCTGTGTTGCAGTATTAAGTGGGTAGCTTTCTTATCCCGCCCTTGCTTTGCCTGTTTTTTTATGCTAATTTTTACCGTTGCATTTCTTTTCAATCGAGATAAAATCATTGTATACACGAGCTTCTTCAGAGCACCATTTTAAATTTGAAACAAACCATTCAAGACCAAACTCCAAAAATTGTTTGCCTCTAACTATTTTTCCCAGAAATTTTAGTCTTAAAGGTACCGCCATCAAGATAATCTTTAAGAAGTAGTGTTAAAATCAATAAATGTTAAAACAAGAAAAAAATACTTACTTTTACACTGAGAAACAGCTGAGGATCCTACAGCATGAGTAAATTTGCCTGTTGGACATGCTATGCACTTATCTTTGCCTGATGCTGTCTGATATGATCCCTTTGGACATGGTGAGCATGATTCAACTGCAGAAGCTGAGTATGTTCCAGGCATGCATGGCACTGCAAAAGAGGAACAGAAATCATATCATTATAGAAGGTGTTGTGGCGCAGCGGTGTAATCCTCTGACTTTGCAGCCAGAACAGTCAGGTGGACAGGGTTCGATCCCAGGTAGAGCCCCACCATTTGAGCGTCATGACAAGGGGTCGCGGAATCGATTAGGTCTTTTCTACTTCTGCGATCCCAGCGCTTGGCGCTAAAAAACGCAACTTCACCTCCACCTTCACCATTGTGCATCTTGTAGATGTAAAATCGACAGCCGCCATTTTTGGCTGAATAGCAAATGCTTTTAATATTTTCCGATTTTTTCGATTAAAGGCAATGCAATGATACATTTCGATGGATTTTCACAACTCTGAAGCTTCCTTTTGTTTATTTCTACATGGAACCAATTTCGTCGTAAAATGAACTAAATATTTGAAATCACAAGTAACATATCGTAAAAATCTGCTAATTCCTACAAAAATATCACTCCAAAATCGTTATTCACAATGAAATAATAATGTTCAGCAAATATCTTGACAAATTAGAGCAATAACTGCAATATCTTACGCAGAATCTTTGTTCAAACTTGTTATTTTCTTAGTCAAAATCTTCTACATTACTGAAAAGGAAAGGGCAGGTACGACTTCCTATCGTTAACTTTAGGAATAATATTAAAATAAACGTTACTGGATGAAGATAATAATTTTGATACGAACAAAAAATATATATTGTCAAATGGCGTTGTGAAAACTTATAGAAAAATGTCAATCTTTGTTTTAATTTCTAAGTAGCTTTCTTACATTCTATGCAATCGTTTAAAGAAACGAAAAAACAGAGTTCTTACTTCCACAATCAGCCAACTTAGTAGTTCCTTTCTTCAAAGTTGTTGTAGTTCCAGGGCACTGTGTACATTGTTTTCCAAAATGATCGGGCTGATATGTTCCTGTGGGGCAGTGTGTGCATGTTTCGAGGCCTGTTGCAGAGAATCTCCCAGGTGCACATGGTGCTGCAAATGAAATAACAAATAAAACAGCGTATTTTATGTTTCAACTCATTTGAGGATGAAACTTCATCAAACTTATGAATCATAAACCAGAACAGTGAAAGACATGTGCTTCATACCATATTGCAGACATTCATAAACAATGGTTTTCTTGAAAATTATTTGAAGTTTCCTTTAAAAGTTTATAAATTACGATGGTTTTAATTTTTTTCAAAACATTTCTTGAATTCTTAAAAAGAAGAAAAACCCTCTAATTCTGAAAATATTAAAGCTCTCTGAAAAATCCAACGGTAGCGTTACAGCAAAGTACCTAAAGTATCTTAAATAGGTCGTAGAATTTCACAACAACCTTTTTAAAGATTTCGAACCTATGCTCGTTATGAAACGCCAGCCTTAAGGCCCATTTCCACTACATTCGCAATTCGCAAATCGCATGCGATCTTTTGTTTGAAATTCGCATGCGAACGTTCGCAATGCGATTTGACCTGTTCGCAATGTTTGATTTCTTGCGAACGTTCGCATGCGAGCCATTGTCCCGGATTGAAGGCAGCCAAACAGAAAACAACTTTGCGAAACAAAGAGACAAGGAGACAAGCGGCACCAAAAGAGATAGATTTCATTTGATGGATAAACAATTGAAATTCGTGCGAACAACTTTGAAGTGTGTATTAAATTCGCATGCGTTCGGAATTCACAATTCGCAACCGCCGCAAAAAACACTGCGGGTGTGAATCAAAATTAACATTGAAAACAGCATAAGCAATGCAAACAGCAACAAAAGCAACGACAACAACAGAAATAAACTAAAACTAACAAACCTCGGCAATCGGTTATATTATGTGTACCGACTCCTGCAGTTGTAGTTCCCTTTGGACATAATGAGCAGCCAAGACGACCAGCAGTAGTAGTGTATGTGCCAACTGGACAGTATTTGCATTTTTTTTCATCAACATCAAAATATTTACCAGCGACACAAGCAACTGGAAGAAAAATGAAACACATTATTCCATTCAATTCAACTTTTTTAAAAGAATACAGGGCTAAATGCTATTACAGGTATATATAAAAGATATGTATCCTATACGACCAAAGTAAAGCATAGCTTATCTAGCTTTGGCCGTTGAAATAAAATGTTGTAAAAGAGAAAAAGAAATATGAGTATATATCAAATATTACAGCATTGTCGAAATAGATGTACATAGATGAGGAATCAATTGTTCATACAATGATAATTCTGATGTAAGGCTTTTATGACTGTTGGTATTTCGCTATTTTTTACGCTTTATAGCTCGTAGCAAACTGTTTTGCTTTCGTTATGTTTTTTATCGATTTGGTATTTACATTACTCCACAGTTACCATTACATTTCAGTAAGAATCCGCAAAAGAGGCACCGCAAAAACATTGTATAAATCAGCCTGGTGATTACAAATCAGCTTGCTTTATTGCATTTTTTATATATTATTGAACGTTCGGCTAGTCTGCACTTTAGCGGACCAGCTTTCAATATCGGCAGGCTACGTGTCATGGGGGTAAGGGTTGGGGTCAGGGTTAGGTTTGAAAAAGGGGTTATTAGGGTAAGTTAGGTTCAGTTAGGATAAGGTAGGGTTACTTAGGGTAAGGTAGAGTTAGTTAGGGTAAGGTAGAATTAGTTAGGGTAAGGTAGAGTTTAGTTAGGGTAAGGTAGCGTTTAGTTAGGATTAGTAGTGTATTTGGTCAAATTCGTTCCTGAGAGATATGACATAAATCTGGTCCGCTAAAGTGCAGTCGTCCCGAACGTTCTCTGAAAGCAGCATGACTATGTATCAAAAGCCCGGAGGGGGGGGAGGGTACTTAGTTAAGGCATCGTTTTCGCTAATTTTTCTAGCGCCGGATATCGAAAGTAGGTAGTTTTTTAAAGTCGGTTATCAAAAGGGGTATTTTAAAAATGGGTCGTTATTTCGATGTTACTCGGCATAATTTGTATTTTTCGGGTATACTCTTACCAATTCGTTTGACCGCGGTTTAAGTAAGTGCAAAGGAACATTATGGGTAGGAATTGCTAGAAAATAGACAGCATTAATACATACCACATCCCTGTTCGATAGGAGCACCCACGCGTTGTGCNGGGGGGGGGAGGGTACTTAGTTAATTTGTCCGACGGAAATATGCCGTGTTTAAGGCATCGTTTTCGCTAATTTTTCTAGCGCCGGATATCGAAAGTAGGTAGTTTTTTAAAGTCGGTTATCAAAAGGGGTATTTTAAAAATGGGTCGTTATTTCGATGTTACTCGGCATAATTTGTATTTTTCGGGTATACTCTTACCAATTCGTTTGACCGCGGTTTAAGTAAGTGCAAAGGAACATTATGGGTAGGAATTGCTAGAAAATAGACAGCATTAATACATACCACATCCCTGTTCGATAGGAGCACCCACGCGTTGTGCGAAGGAATCATATATGGCCCCTGAAGAACAAACAGCAGTCACTGACCCAACAGGTTGAACTTGACGAAGTGTCAATGTGTCTTGGTCAATATTCATTGTCTTGACAGCATTTGCCTCGGAAGAGGATTGACTTCCAAGATTCTGAACCGCAGATGCCAAGCTTGAAACGACTCCTTTTGTTGCAGTATTCATTGATTTAGATAAAACTTCAACGTCAACTTCAATTGTGATTTCATTCTATGAGAAAATATTTCATAGCAAAAATTCTGGAATTAGGTCTTCATTTCAGGAAGCGCGTTCTTACTCGTGATGCTTTTGGGTCCCTTACATATGAAGAGCCTTTGCACACAAATTTCGTTTCAGATAAAAGGATGCCATCAGCCCCCCTTGATGGGTCTCTGACCTCGCAAAACAAAGCACACAATTATTTCTACGTGGAAAGCCTTCTTCTCTTTGAATCATACCGGGTGCGCAAGAATAGTTGAGGCGTCTGAAAATTCATTGTACTTAGAGTACTGGATGGATTGCAATTAATGGAATTTTGCTTGATAGCCGAGAGACCGAAGTATTTTTGCAATTTCTCTTGTATTTTTTAGCACTGAAAATACAGTTAATTCAAATTTACGAAAAAATCTTGGTTGCGAAATGCGAGAAAAAGGACCTAAAACGCTCGACCAAATCGTGAAGAGTCTCCCCACACAGAGCACTACGTAATGTAATTTCACCTCCCTCATGAGTTATAACAAATGGATTTTTAAACTTATGCTAAAGTTTGCAATCCATGGCAATACATGTCCAGACCATATCTCTTATAGCCTACTGGGGGAGCTTTCCACTCTTTCCTCTTCCCCTCCGTCTTCCGCCGCAGTGACAGTAGAGGCTGCACGCAGGCTACATCTCTTAACCATGAAAGGAATTCAATGAAAGG
Organism: Aurelia aurita; assembly: GCA_004194415.1. Lineage (NCBI taxonomy): Eukaryota > Metazoa > Cnidaria > Scyphozoa > Semaeostomeae > Ulmaridae > Aurelia > Aurelia aurita. Next base: position 50,498 of record REGM01000468.1, read on the forward strand.
TCTTATTTTTCAACTCTTAGGGAAGATAAAATGTAGTTTCGCATTGTTCTATGTGATGAGATTCTTTCCAATTTGATCGAGTGTTTTAGGCCCTTTTTCGGGCATTTCGCAACCAAGGATTTTTCGTAAAGTCTAATTTACCCATAGTTCAATGCTCATAAAAGAACCAGAAAATTGCAAACATACAGTCTTTCGCTTATCAAGCAGAATTCCTTTAATCGGATCCATCCAGTCCTCCAGGGTAAAATGAATTTTCAAACGCCTGATTGGGGCACTCGGTACATGTCAAAGCATCAGAATATTAATCTTCAATAGACAATCTTTTTTGCCAGAAAAGAGGTTTGGATCGAGCGTCCAAATCTGGTAAAGTTTTAAAAGAAAAAGAAAAGCACGACCCCCGTTCTCAGTAGGAACATTACTAGCTGTGGCATAAAGTTTCTTCGGATCTCACTCAGAACACTTCACAGAGTTAATCGTCGATAACTTTACTCACATCGCGTTACCAATGTTTCAGTTTATACACAGCGAGTTTTACTTGCCGTCTGGCCTTGTTTCTCATTGTTTTCGTTCATTGTTAGCTGATTTTATTATGCAACAGTCTAGGCCCAAATTTAATCAAAACACAGTGACTTCCAGCAATTTTCCTATCGGTTAAGTATTTTCAGGCAATGGTCTGATATGTTCTGCCCAAATTCTTGTGTTTCCTCCTCTAAGTTTTGTAATTTCATCAATCATAATATCGAAACAATGTTTCTTTTCATTTGAATAACAACGGTTGAAAACAGCAAACTTCGATTCGACTCACAATGCTCACACTTTTGTTCTGCAACTTTTACACAACAATATCAGCTAACAATGAACGAAATGAACGAAAAACAAGGCCAAAAGGCGAATAAAACTTGGCTGTGTACAAACTGAAACATTCCTAATTCAATTTGAGGAAAGTTATCGATGATTAACTCTCTAAAAAGTGTTCTGAGATCTAAAGCAACTTCACACCACAGCTAGCAGTTTTTCTACTTAGAAAGGGGGTCATGCTCTCATTCTCCTTCACAAAATTTACCAGATTTGGAGGCTTGATCCAAACCACTTTTCTGGCAAGAAAAAAGGTCTATTGTGAGAAAATAGGTAAAAAATCCAATAAGAACCTGGGTACTTCTTTTGCGTGATTGCACTTTACCGCACTTGATTTTGACATTTTCTGCCTTACATATATTGGCATTGTTAGGATCGGCACAACTACCCTGACCAGATTTCTGCAAATAAACACTCAAGACTTGCACAAAGTTGCTCCTGATTTGCTCTTGGGCTTGAACACTTTCATGGCAGTTTCCGGTAAAGTAGAACAACTTCATTCTCTGCGACATTCCTTCAAGACTTCCTTTTTCTACAAAAAAATCAGCAATGAATGGTTCAACAACAGTTATTTTTCAGTATATCGTCTGGTTGAAGGACCCACAAAGACGACCAGACCACCCCTACTGGCAACTCATCCAAATGACTGTAAAGTTACTGACCTGAATTATATGGCGCAGTCGATAAATAGGACAGAAGAAAACCAAAGCACATTGTTTCTTTTGTCTTTCCTTTCTTTGGTCACGCGTTGGCTTATCAAATACAATAGGCTATTCTAATACCCTATGAGATCTCATCTGTTCTACGAATTCTCATTCAAACATTATTACGAATTCTTGTTCAAAGATTATTACGTCTTGCTCAAAGACTGTTTACGAATTCTTCCTAAAAAATTCTTACAAACTCTTTTTCAAAATTCTGGCAATCTTTCATACCACTTAAAAATTGTGCAGTTCGATAATTCTTGAGAATAGACAAGTTCAGCTAACATTGTTTATACCCACTTCAAGTCGAGTGACCATACACTTGGAAAATCATCTCTTTATCTGTTAATACAGTTAATGCTTAACGCTTTTAAAGGTACGAAGTTCTCAACTTGTATGAAAAGAAAGTTTCCTGAAGAGGACAATCACGTGATCTGAAGTGGGTGCAAACAACTTTTGGCCAACACATAGAAGAGCTCTGCACGAAAGTTAGCACAAAGGTAAAGGCATTCTCTAGATTGTCAAACTATATTGACTTCAACCAAGCAAGGATATTGTTCAACGCTGTTATCATGTCAAATTTCAACTATTGCCCCCTGATTTGGCTATTTTGTAGCAAAGCTACTAACAGTAACATCAATCGAGTACATAAACGTGCTTTAAGGGTTTTGTACCAGGATTTTGAATCCACTTTTGAAGAACTTCTATCGAGGCATGATGATGTTACAATCCATGTAAAGAACCTACAGAAACTGCTCTTAGAAGTTTACAAAACGCTCCACCACTTAAATCCGTCATACCTCTGGGAAAATTTCCAAACAAAATATATAACTTATAACTTACGTAAGAAAGTTTTATGCGAACTTCCTCAGAGGTCTCACACAATAAAATATGGGATAAACTCCCTGAGATTTAGGGGAGCTATGCTGTGGAATACCCTAAACGATGATGTAAAGAATATAGAATCTGTTGAAGCTTTCAAAAAGGAAAGCAAAACTTGGGATGGAACCAGTTGCCTTTGTACAATTTGTAAATAGACACTGAATTCCTTTAATTGTAATTAATGTGTATTACTTTAGGTTTATTGTAGATAGTTGGTGTAAATTAGCTTTATTCTTTTAAAACTATGTAAATACCAATTTTAAATAAATATATGAATGAATGAATGAATGAATGAATGAATGAGTGAATGAATGAATGAATGAATGAATGAATGAATGAATGAAACAATGTTAGCTGAATTTGTCTATTGCTTGAGAATTCTTTGATGTTAATGTACACAAGACCTGTACTGTAGATGATAAAAAAATGAAAAATGAAGAATTAAAAGTGAAAAATTAAAAGCATACGTGTGCAATCAGGCCAGTTATTTGGGAGAGTTGCGGGTACAGCTGTCCATTTTCGATCAGAATGGTGACACAGGTAGGTAAAAGCCATTGGTCCATTTGGAACCCAACCTTCCATACACGATGTTGTGTAAATTGACATCGGGCCAGCATCTCCCCTGTAAGCAACAGCTCCATTGATTGGCGAACTTCGTTTGGCGCAGGTCCCAGCTGTGAAGAAAATGAAAATGAAAATGAAAATGAAAATGAAAATGAAAATGAAAATGAAAATGAAAATGAAAATGACAATGAAAATGAAAAGAAAACTACATGGTAAAATCAAAATGTTTGATAAGTGAATATCAAGAAAATGAGTCCAACACTAGAAGCAAAAAGAAAAATTGCATTCAACTCTCTTATTAGATGTCAGGCGAGAGTTGCGACAACGCCAAATCACTTATGGATAACTCTTCAAAAGAAAGTTTATATTGGTAGGCCAACAAACTACCGAAACTGAGTATCCTCACAACTAGCGATATAGGCGAAAAAATCCAACTTATCAATATGCATCTCTTACCTAGACTTACGACGTGATTCCTTGTATTCGTTCAATATTTTTAATCGGATTTTTTATTTTCTCTCATATAAGGACTCACATCAAATCAGTAACGAATTGGGGACTAAATTTGATTGAAATCGAATCCCTCGTGAAGCAAAAATTCCTACACAACCCCCGGCACGTTTTTGTTAAACACAAGGTTCAGGACGTTAGAAAATGCTTACATGCATCATATGCCCTGAGAAGGAGCATCTCTATCCAATAAGAATGCAGGATTCTGTGAGGATTCCGTCATGTGACTCGTATCTTTGATTGGATTGGATACGCGGGAAAAGCCGTGCTAATCCTGAAATTAGTCCCCGTTTTTTATGCGTATGGTCATAAGTCTCAGTTTGAGCGATAACCATCCAATTCAATGAGCGATACTGAGACTTATGTAATGAGTATATCTCTTACCTTCAATTTTCACATGAAATTCACATTGTCCTATGTTTCCTGAATAGTCCTGCACTGTATATCTGATCCGGATAATTATTTCAATGGGGAACGCATCACCAGGCTTGTGAGTTGCGTGGAGCAGTTCGGCATAACCAGAATTATCTTTGAATGTAGGAAAATCCCACGAGACTACCTCTGTTGCACCACCACCAGCCGCTTTTGTTTTCGCAATATCCGAAGGGCANAAATTCCTACACAACCCCCGGCACGTTTTTGTTAAACACAAGGTTCAGGACGTTAGAAAATGCTTACATGCATCATATGCCCTGAGAAGGAGCATCTCTATCCAATAAGAATGCAGGATTCTGTGAGGATTCCGTCATGTGACTCGTATCTTTGATTGGATTGGATACGCGGGAAAAGCCGTGCTAATCCTGAAATTAGTCCCCGTTTTTTATGCGTATGGTCATAAGTCTCAGTTTGAGCGATAACCATCCAATTCAATGAGCGATACTGAGACTTATGTAATGAGTATATCTCTTACCTTCAATTTTCACATGAAATTCACATTGTCCTATGTTTCCTGAATAGTCCTGCACTGTATATCTGATCCGGATAATTATTTCAATGGGGAACGCATCACCAGGCTTGTGAGTTGCGTGGAGCAGTTCGGCATAACCAGAATTATCTTTGAATGTAGGAAAATCCCACGAGACTACCTCTGTTGCACCACCACCAGCCGCTTTTGTTTTCGCAATATCCGAAGGGCAGTTTGTAAATACTGGCTTCTCTCGATCTGCAGAGAAAAACAACAATTAATGGCCCCATCTCATCATGAATCTCTAATTAGTCCCCTCTTAGAATACTAGAAATACAAGGCATCAGAATATGTTGCTTTTGAACCATGTCTCTTACCGTTGATAAAAGACGTTTCTACTAAGATTGCACTGAGGAGGGCTACGATAAGTCATTTACATCAATAAATGTCGAATGAGGCTCCAAAAGAAAACGCGTTTCTTTAAAGATGAATAAATTGGGATTTTTAACAGTTAGATAACGAAACTTTAGAAGTAAGTAGGCATTTGGTGGGTCCCTAATAGAATTGAGATCTTAAGATTATAAAAGTTAAATGACAGCATAAGCGACAAATCTTCAAGAAGGCTAGTGTGAAAGGGTATATTACTTTATTCTTTGGACCAACCCTAACCCTAATTCCAACACTAATCCCAAACCCTAATCCCAACCCTAACCCTAGGAATGGCTGGAAAGTAACTTAAGCTACGTTGCTATAATTTTACCGTTGGACTTTTCTCGAAATCTTTAATATTTTCAGAATTAGAGGGCTTTTCTTCTTTTTTAAGAATTAAAGAAAAGTTTCGACAAAAATCAAAACCATCGCAATTTATAAATGTTTTGAGGAAACATGGAATAATTTTCAAGAAAACCATAGTTTATGAATGTCTACAATATAATATCAAGCACGAGTTATTCATTCTTTTGGTTTACGATTTAGAAATTTGATGACATCAAATCCTCAAACGAGCTGAAATATGAAATACGCTGTAATTCGAAAATATTCAAGACTTCAGAAAAGTCCAATGGTAGAATTATAGCAAAGTAGCTGAAGTTCCTTTTGCGTCATTCAATCAACAGAGAGATGTAATCGCCAATTAAACCAAGGGCGATATGAAATGCGCAGTTCCGTTGAAAATAAATCTGCGAAGGGATGCGAGGGAAAATCAAGTGAGGGAAACACTCTGCAGAGACAAACTTTAGGCCATTAAAAGGGGAAAAAGATGATGTTTACAGAGCTTGTAAAGACAATAAATGCCATGGAAAGTTTAAAGGTACTGCCAGTAAGGTATGAACAATTTCTCGTAGCAAACATGTAAGCAAATTGGGCCTAAGAATTGACACATGCTCCCCGATCGGGGCTTAGGCCTAAATCAATATTTTCAACAGAACTGCGCATTTCATATCGCCCTTGATTAAACTAGACTTTTTAAAGATTTGATGCCTATGCTTTCTATAACACCTTTGCCAGATTCCACGATGATAACAAACACATACCTAAGATTCGCACTCTGAAAGTACAACTATGACTGTTACCAGCCTCGTCTGAAGCGGTGTATAAAATTGTTGTAGTGTTGATGGGGAATTTGTACGGTGACTTGATTGAGCTTGGGTTCTGGGTTACCCTGATCAGAGATTGTGACAACGCATCTGAATTATCAGTAACAGTTGGCATATCAAATGTTATTTCTTTGTACGGTTTTCCGGGATCTGTGTTTACTTCAAGATCAGCAGGGCAAGTGATGGTTGGTGGAGTTTTATCTGTAAACAAAACATACGATTACAGTTAAGAAATTTGGTCTGCGATGCATTACTGGCAAGCTAACACGCATAAAGCAACGGCAGGTAGACTCTCGAATGTTCCACCCCAAGAACCAAAGACATATTAAAGGTATTACCAAAAATTCATTCATTCGTTCATTCATTCATTCATTCATTCATTCATTCATTCATTCATTCATTCATTCATTCGTTGTTTTATTAAATATTTCTAGCTATATAACAACTAATTTAGGCCTACTATGCATGACGCATCAAGGCATGGGACTCCTAGTTTAACATCCCTTCCGAAGAATGGCGAAGGGAGTTGCCTTTTCAAGCATCTGGAAGGTCACCCATACGGATTTTGACCTCACGCGACCAAGCTTAACTTCAGTTACCTAACTGAAACTGTATAAGCCGCTCGGCCACTCACCCCACTAAAATTGAAATTTTTCATTCACATCTAAACATAAACACATGTAAGCATCACCGTAAACAATAAAGTTTTATATATACCAAAATATTCTTGATATTTGTAAATCTGTTGACTCTTTACTATACTTTGTAACAGTGTTTTAAAATGCGTTAAAAATGTGTTACAATCTTTGTTTCTTGTATTACAGTAAAAGCCCGCAAAGAAGAACATAAGAAAATAAGAACCTGCAGACTGATTTTTTTGAAAAATACACCCAAAGATAAGAATAAAAACAGTCTGATTTCTTTTCATGTTCTTATCAGATGATACACTCATAATATAAGCGGGGATGGCGCAATGGTAGCGCGCTTGACTACCAACCTGAGGGTTGGTGGTTCGAGTCCCCGCCCTGCCGAACCTGCTACGTAGAGTGAGGAGAGTCGCCAACTCTCTGTAATTCCAGGCTAAAGGAATCGCGAGGTGTGGTCACATCGAGAGGAAGGACCAGGACATTGCTCGATAAGCTTAGCTTCTCAGTGTCCTAAAACTACCTTCGGATGCTAGGTAGCAATATAAAAAAAAAAAAAAAGAAACACTCATAATTCATTGCCTAAAAAATAATAAATTTTGTGAATCAGAAATCTGGCTATTTTTTAAACATCTGCTGATCGCATTAATTTATAAAAACTCACAGTCTTTTTTAAGTCCAAACACCTCTGACAATTTTAAGGGGTTTGGCAAATTTGTATGATATAATTTCTTTTGTCTACAATAGATAACCAGTTCGTCCAACATTTAGAATGCAATCACGCCTACCCAAGTTTATCAAATGCATACTGCATAGCTTTTTTGCTCCTCATAATCGTAAGGGTCCTTGGGATAAGAACCTATCCCAGGGACCGCGCAGCCATTATTGGGCTAGCAGGGGCTAAAGCCCCCTCCCCTACATCTTTCAAACATACGCTTTAGAATTTTCACAAATATAGAAATTATTGTTTGGTGAGGATGAAGTCACCACAAATCATATGGTTCGATGAATTTCTTACAAGTTTTAAGTCAGAAAAATATCGTCTCCTAGAACTCTTGGATGCAAAGTCTCCACAACTGAAAGAGGGCTTTGGTTTTTGGTCGAATTCGAAGAATTTCTGTTACTGAAAGTAATACATCGTAATACTCACATGTAATATTTACCACAGGCTTCAAGTATACAAATGCAATCTAATTGAATGAGAATCGACTTCTTCTCAAAAGGGAATTGTAATAAAGAGGCTTTTAATTTCACAGAAGGGCGTTTTCCGATGTTCTGAAAGGCGTGGTCTCAAAACATTTTCCGGGGGACCTCAATTCTGCTCAATTCACTCGTTTAGTCCCTCCACTTTGAAACCACTCGGCGGTCCCTGCCTTACCTTGAAGACAGCAAGAGCACCATATTCATAAGAACATAGTCAGTCTGTTTTCAGAAAAGTATGTTCTTGTTTGCCTGGTTTTACTGTAGCAGACGGCTCCCGCAGTCTTTGCTTTTTGAGGCTCGTATCAAATATTTTGGTATGCTGAATATTCTACAAATAAATTTCAAATGAGCTGGACCGAATCAATGTCAAAAGGATAATCTAGACAATGATACAAGACATATCTTTCTGTGACAGAAATTACAAAATTTATCATTTTGCTAGCTCGATCGAATTGACGAAAAACATTACCTTCACAAACCAGTTCTATGCCAGACCATGAACCATCAGCAAGACATTTTCGTTCCTGGACACCAGCTGTAGGTGTATAACCAAGCTTGCATCCATAAGCACAACCATCGTCGAAGTTTGTTTTTGAATTGATGCATCTGAGTGGGGTGATGTTCACGTTGTCTACACGCCGCAAGGCTGGACATTTGATGACTATACAAATTTGAGAATATGTAGTCAAATTTGAGAATATGTAGTCAAATAAATATGACAAGTGCATTTGTTTTTTGTTCCAAAAATAATCAAACTTCTTTAACTGTTGCATAAGGCAAGATTCCCAGGGGGGACACTCAGCACATACACATACGGGGAGGTCAGTCCGAGGTATTTTCAGGCAACCCAAAAAAATCAGTTCAGCTTCATTGCAACCCAAAAACATCGTTCATTTTATGCTTAGACAGCTGTAAACGAACATAAAATATTCTGAAACAATGCAAATTTGAGGTCAGGATTGCCTCTACAGACCCCAGAAATATCAGTATAGCTATATTCGATGCCAAAAAATATTATAGCCATAATTTCAGTTAATAAGGACCCAAAAATATCACCTTCGGCAATATTCTGACCCAGAAATATCGGACTTACCTCCCCGTATGTGCATATGCTGAGTGTCCCCCCTGGGGCAAGATTTTTCAAGTGTGATGACATTAAATAAGTAGACTGGTAAATTCCTTATGCAACCGAGCGCCAACTCAAAACTGCGAATAAACTTTTGAGAGAAGTTTTCGAGCTTCAAAGCATTATTAAAATCTAAATCTTTTGCTTGACTTTCTATGCATGTTCAACAAAATTCATCGAAAATATTGCGAATATAACGAAAGATCTACATATTAAATTGATACATCAAGTACTCCAACGCAGAACTTTATGAAATATAAACGCGAATTTAACAATACAACACACTTACTTCACGTTTCGAGTGGTGATTGTTATAAATGAAACTGTTTTTACAAAATGTAGACTCTATCTATAAACCTAGTTAATAAATGTTTGCAACAAAATCTTTAATGATAAAGATCATCACTCGAAATGCTTAACTTGGTCCGCTTTATTTTAACGCTAAAAATCAGATTGCTCAAATTTCTTTGGGCAACCAAGTAACATTCAAAAGTCTGAAATCAAAATATTTTAACACGACACAACGAATAAATCTTAAATATCAGAAATACATACATACATACATGGTTATTTCAAGTATTTCCACAATAGAGCTGTGGCTCTTCATCTCTTATTAAAAGTTTATTAAAAATACAGTTTATTTAAAATAAAGTAGATAAAATGACATAATTTAGAATATATAGAAAAAAAGACTGTTAAAAAATTGCTTAAGACATTATTTGTCATTGATCCTCGCAAATAAATGATTCCGCAAGTCTGAACAGAATGCGGAAAATTCTCAGCGTGTCTTAATTCTGCTGGAAGTTTGTTGAAGTATTTGCTTGTTTCATTTCGGAAAGTTGCATTGATTAGTGATGTCTAAAGTTTTAGTTCGTTGCTATTTCGTAGTGATCTACCTGTTGTTTTCATTTCCAGTTTATTTATATCTGGCCAACTGTCACTGTGAATAGCTTTGTATGTACGAATACGGATGAATCTTACCGTCACAGTTTGGCTGTGATCCACTCCATTGTCCATCTACTCTGCATGTCCTTGACTCAGTTCCATTTCTTCGGTATCCACTGTTACATTGGAATGTGCATTTACCACCAACAAGACGTGCATTGCAGCTTACTTTCATATGGGGTGGTGTTGATAGTGCTGGACACTGTATTGCTAAAATCGTGATCAAAGATCTAAATAATTGTTTTTTTAAGAGTATTTAAAATAGTGCATTGATTTACAAACTCCATTTGCTAAAACGCTTTGTTCAACATTAGATATGGCACAGGTTTAGGTGAATATATCACAACTTGTTGAACATATTTTTTTGAAAATCAAATCTCCCTGCCGCAGATAATGTGTTTGTTGTGATTTTTATGCAATCCGATTGGCCGAATTGGTATAGTTGTGCGTCTGATTTGTCAGCCAGTCGAGATCTGGTGCATTTGCTAATGAACATTTTTGAGTTGGAGCTCAAAAATCCATCTTAATGGGACGCAAGACATGACTGTTTAAATTTTAAGAAAAAATCGAAAGAAAAATTCATAATTTTGTAAACAAAAAACGTTTATTTTCCTTATACAAAAGGTCGCAACGTCTTTCCACTTTGTTAGGGTAGTGTTATGTTATGGCAAACGATCCCCATATTCTAAATGGACTCCTAGGCACCTATGACAATTTTCAGACAGGGTTAACCGAGTGGTTTGCTATATAGCATCATTTGAGACTGTAACAACGAATCATCCGATCAAATCCAAACGACAAAAACTGAAACTATCCACTGCGAAGATTTGATTAAATAAAAGAAAAATTCGCTCCTAACAGCTTCAAAAATAATGCGAATCCCAACTGTGAAATTTCCAAATATTCCAAATATTTCCAAAACAAACACATACAAAGTGAGAAATAAGACCGTAGATTCAGCAACATTATATATGAATAGGTCCACTTGCAAATGATACATACGTGCACAAGATGGGACGCTTTGCAAGCTCCATTTTCCAGTGTACTGACATTCCGTCTTCTTTCTTGTTGCTGTCTCTCCAACTATGTGGTGATTTTCATTGCAAATAAATGTACATGTTTCCTTGTATTCTTTTCCGCAGTTTTCGACTCGGCCATTTTTGATTGAAGTTGGTAGCGGTGGGCATTGGACAACTGGGAAAGAACAGTAGAGTTTATTTTGAATAAGATTAACTTTGTAAAGATCAAAAGACTAAACAGTTTGGCTAGAGAACCGATATAAATTTTGGAATTTTTCAAACATTCAATTCATACAGACGACATATCACGTGACTTGATCAATTCGCGCTCGAAAATCAGACTTGGAGTAAATGAAGCCATTACAAAGTATAGCGTCGCATTGGGATTTTGAGACTGTCTCGTTTGTTTATCGCAATAAATAAATTAAAAAAGCTTGGAAGCTGCTCAAATTATTCAAAAACTTTAGCAGATAGATAGGCGAATGTCTAAAGGGAAGGTTGACTTTGAAGAAGCAACGAGCAACTTACAGCCGACAGAGTTTGTGGTGCTAACTACGAAATTATCGACGCAAAGGCAAGTTTTTCACAGCTTTCTTGGCCTAAATGTTTGTTTTGCTTTTAAAAACAGCATGTTCGTGTGCTTATTTCATAGGTTTAGGTCTGACTGACAATTGCTACCTATCCTTTCTCTACTCACACTCACTATCGCGAGGTAGAATAGAAAAAGCAATTTTATGCAACTTTTTTCTAATTTCCTATAGAAACCTATAGAAATTTTCTGAAGATTTACCCCAAAACAAGATGGCGTCGTGTTTTATACGCTGCTGTGATGTCATGCCGTCTGTATCAATAAGGACTTTGTTGTGTTGATAACCGTAGATACAGCAAAATTAAATATGAATAGGCCTTCGTTCAAATGATACAAAGTGCACAAGATGGAACGCTTTGCAAGCTCCATTTTCTAGTGTACTAACATTCCGTCTTCTTCCTTGTTTCAACTGTGGAGATGTCTTCATTACCCTGTTTTGAACATGATAACAAGATGCTGTATATATCGCATTTGCCACATGTGTGATATTGATGTGCCATAGTCCAAACCCCGACCAACTACAATTATAGCCTTGTTTACAAATAACTCACTTTTGAGCGTTTCCATCAAAAATATGCTTTTCGAAGGGCTCCACTTTCAAATTACTCCACTTTGAACTGCGTTTTCAAATTTATCCGTCTTCGCGCATTTTAATGGATAGCAAACCCGACAACGGTTATATTCTGCTCATTTTTGACCAGAAAATGGCGTAAAAGAAATAGGTTTTAGCCTCATAATATTTTTGCTTTTCATTCACTAGCTTAGCTCTGAATAGTGTTCACCAAATCAGAGACATACCTTTGCACTCGATTCCGAGGCCTGGATTGCCTTCATAACCCTTGAAGCATTTACAATCAGCGACTGACATCGAGGCAGTAACAGTAGATGATGAAAATTTAGGACATGGTTTGCAAGGATCTGGTGATGCGAACACTTTGTATGTACCAAAAGCGCAAGCTGTTGAAAAGAAATATGCATCGTGAGAATAGCTGGGGAAACTTCAGTAACATAATCAAAATACACGGCATATTCATCAGGAATTTGATAGACCCCAGTTACTAAAAAGACTCATTAAAAGTTTGCACTAAAAAGTTTTCAAATTGGTTAGGTGAAGTGGGTCAGAATGGGTCACTTGATTGTCTTGCTTCTGAAATTGGGACGAAGCGTTATTTGTTGGAAACTTGCAGCCTTATCTAATAAGTAAAGTTGTCTTTTTTCATGATAGAAACTGATTTTGTTCAACTAAAATACAAAATATTCCTATCTACGAATTTATTAGTCAATGCCTTTATAATAAACTTAAATCGACCCATCGCACTACAAAAAACTTTCACTTTTGATAGAAAGGCCTGATTTCAGCTAACGAAAACGCCAAAGAAAACGCCATTTTTAGAGTACCATTTTACTTAGAGATAATAACAATATTTATCATCACGATAAAACAGGTTAATAATGTTTGCTATTGGTTCGGGAGGCAAAATTAAAATGCTTCTCCAACAGAAATACCGGCTGAGTCAGAAAAATGTTTAGACGTTTGAAAGCTGGTAGCTCTCAAACCACTTATCAGATTCCTATAAACTGATAATACCTGTGCAGCTAACATATCAACATAGATCAGAAAATTTAGTTTGTCAAAATCAATCCTATGGTTCTCAAATTAAAAGTGATTCTATGAAAATACTTCATCTCAAAATCCTCCAAAACAGGCCTAAAATCTTCGATCAAATTTGCTAGCAATCCAGTCTCATGATAATAGAAAATAGACCAACAAAATGCTGAATGACAGTCCCAAGAGTATACGATTATGCAGCAGCCTCTTTATATACCTAGTAAATGTTTGAGCAACGAGTTAGACGGATAGAATTTGACTATGATAGCAGAGGGGCCAAATTGCTAGCAAATTTGATCAAGAATTTTAGGCCTGCTTTGCAGGATTTTGAGATGAAGCATTTTTATAAAATCGCACGTAAATTGAGAACGATACGACTAATATTCACAAACTAACATTTCTTGTCTAAGTTGATATGTCATGTCAGCTACACAGGTATTATCAGTTTACAGGAATCTGACAAATGGCTTGAGAGCTACAGGCTTTCAAACGTCTAAAGAATTTTATTACTCAGCCGGTAAGATTTCTTGAAATTAAACAAACTCTTTTTGAGAAAATTTCATTTCGCTCAAAGGTTTGGTCTTCAGTGAACTGATACGTAGAACGATGATAAACCATTGCGCTAAAGATGGCGGCAGGGAATTTATCCCTAATATTCTTTGCATCTCAAGGAAGCTCGATTTGATTGGTTGATTGAACATGAGACGCAAAGGATCATGGTAAAAAAATTCCCTGAAGCCATCTTCAGCACAATAACTGTCTATTACAGAGATAACTTTGCCAACAATAATCATACTTAAAATGCTTTTTGTATTTTAAAAAGACAGTACTAATAGTTTAAAAATTTTTTTAAACAATCAAAATGAAAGACAAAGCACACTCGGTACATACGATAGCATCTTCCTGGATCTCCGCTTCCATAATACCCTGGTTCGCATGCGCATTGGTAAATTCCACTGATTGTCCCACAAGAGCAATAAGCGTGCGAATCACATGTTTTGCCACAAAGGCTCTTGTCCACACCTTGATACAGCTTTTCCATTTGATCTGCAATGAACAAATGAAACAGATGTGTTTGAAATGAAGTTATAAAGAAATAAGAATCATAGGTACGGCTTTTCCCTAAAGATGAAGCAAAAAAGTGTAATTTACGTCAGTTCTGACCAACAAATATCTCTTTTTGATTAGTACGCAGTTCGAACTACGTTATTCTCTTTCTATTACTGTAAAAATATTTATGTACCATTTATTTAATGATTTGAACTAGCTTACTTTTTAAATCGGTATATAGTAAGCTAGATCATGTAAATAATCGATATGAAATAAGTTGATAAACAAATTTACGTCACATGCTAAACTGGAGTCATGGAACTGGTCGAAAACCTTAGTCAACGTTCATTGCTATCTAGAAGTTTCTATCAAGCATGAAAATGAAAATGTACATCCTAGAAGAGATTGCACAATAACACACGTACACTATCTAATTAAGCCAGGTACAAAAAGCCTAACTTTTAAGAGTGGCTAACGAGGTACACATGGATTCAACCTAGACACACAACATAGTCCCAGTTATCGCAACAACAACAGCACTTTTGTCACTTTTTTACACTTTTAATTGAATTGAATTGTTTGCTCACACTGGTTTTAGTGTCCATCAGTTTATCAATAGCGATAACTACGACTATGTAATAAGTCTAGATTCAGCTGTGGCCGTTTCCAAGCAATTCGATGACTACAGAGAATGTACCCTGGGTACCAGACTTAGAAAATGGAAATTACAAATTGATTTTTAACTAGATTATCACGAAAAAGGAAGCAGATGATATCCATTAAATTTTCATTGGGTAACAGAACTCCTTGCTTTATGCTTGAAAATCGTTTATTATTATCATTATGATTATTATCACTATCAGAAAAAGCTCATATGATATAAATGAAATTCCTTGGATGAAAGAATGAATGAATGAAAAAACAATCACGCTCGCTTAAAAACTGTCGCACCTTTCATTAATTTGCGTCGGTCTCTATCGTTTCAGAGATAACAAGTAACGACATGAATTTCTTGTGCCCCTGTATCCCCTGTATTTACTTGACTTAAACTGATTTCGCTCAACGGAAACTCACAATGCTACTCTGAAAGCCCATGGATCTTCGATTAAGAACTTTAGGCTTCACTTTTTCTGATGCAAAGATGACGAATTAACTTTTCGACAACAGCTACACTTTTGGGTGAAGCATAAATTGACCGGTCTTCTGGAAAGCGTAACTGCTCAGGAAATAAACAGACCTGTTCCATTCAAAGTTTCTTCGCTAACTTGACGGCAAAACCCAATGAGAGCCTAGCCTGAATGAGAGCCTAGCCTAAATGACGGCAAAACCAAATGAGAGCCTAGCTCTGGGGGTGGATGAAGTCATGAGAAAAGATGAACACAAGCATCTTGGACTAATTCTTGATTCTAAGCTCGATTTTAAAAGCCATATTAGACAGGCTATCTTGAAAGCTAGACGAGGAATAGGAATGATAAAATATTTGTCTAAATACGTATCTCGAGATGTCCTTGATCAGGTCTATAAGCTATACGTTCGACCGCATCTGGATTATGGTGATATTATTTATCACAAATACGATCCTGAAATGATACTCAATTTCACAAAGAGAATTGAACAAGCTCAGTATTCAGCAGCTCTCGCTGTTGCAGGTGCCTGGAGAGGAACTATAGAACTAATAGACAAAAACTCTATAATGAACTTGGTTGGGAAAGTCTATACCATCGAAGATGGTTCAGACGCTTGTGTCACTTCTTCAACCTAACGAAAACGGGTACTCCTCCTTACCTATTTGCAGAATTGCCAACTGAAAGAACACTCCATTATGGTCTTGGAGGCAAACGTGACTATGAAATACCTTTCAGTAAGACAAAGAGCTCCTCAAACACATACTTCACAAATGTTCTTCATGAATGGAACATGCTTGATGAAAACATTAGAAGTTCCGCGACAATAGCCGAGTTCAAACGTAAATTGCTTACCTTTATAAGACCATTAAAAAATTCTTTGTTTGGAGTATTCGATATTTTTGGTGTAAAACAATTGACAATGCTTAGACTTGAATTTAGTGCATTAAATGAGCATAAATTTCGACATAATTTTCAGTGTCCAAGTCCGATGTGCGCTTGCAATACCGGAATTGAAGATAATGCGCACTTCCTCCTGCACTGCCCTTTGTTTGTTCCTATGCGCAATGATCTCCTTGGCCAACTTTCATACCTTCCACAATTGGATTTACGCAACATTAATTCAAAAGACTTGCTTAATTTGCTTCTTTACGGTAGCCCAACATTTAATGAAACTGACAATCGAATGATTTTAGAGGCATCTATAGCGTATATTAAAGCAACAAACAGGCTTAACTGAAGTGCTCCCGGGGATTCTGTGGGCTGGGGATGTTCTTTTTGGCCGTGGGACTGCCGTTCTTTTGCCGGGTGCTGCGGGCTGGGTGTCATTCGGGAGGGCTTGGCGGGTGGAGCTTGGGCCCTGCGATGGTTGTGGCCTGTGTGGAGTTCGGGTTCCGCTCGCTGGGCTCTTTCGGGTGGGGTGGTTTGCGGTATTTGGCGGTGGAATGGCGGTTCTGTGGCCGGGAGGCATTTCTGGTCGGTGGAGTTTTTGGGAGTTCTTTGTAGACCTGACGATTAGCGACCTCTTATTTATGTTTAGTATTTATGTTTTGATTAGGATTTGTTTCGGTTAAGTAAGCTCTTTGTGAACCATGTCATCAGCCGTTGGCAACTCAGATTTCAACAAACTTAGCACAGGTTTTACCAGTGCATACTTTTTCACATCAATTCATCTATCCTAAATTGGTGCATGCTAGTGCCCGTTACAATGGGATGGTGCCATGGTACACAGAGTGCTTAAATTTTTGTTTGTTTTTCTTCTGATATCATAGTTAAAGTTGTTGTTAAGTGCCGTTTATAGCCAAAACCAGATGACGTCATGTCTATTTCTGCTATGGATGGCACAGAATATTGTATTTTGTTGTTGTTATTTTAGCTTTCAACAGTGATATAAAAAAAAAAGAGCCTAGCCAGAATCGAATTTTTGTACATCAATATTCTGTCATGCTGCCGCAAAGGATCAGTGTTAACGAAGAGTCTTTAATATGTCGTATGCAATATGTTGGATGGCGGATGAAATCGGTCCTGGACTATGGTAGAAATGTGGTGCTAGAAATGTGGTCACCTTTTTAACAATTCCATTATAGGTACCATACCGTATTTCCTCTAATAACCACCCCCCCCCCCCCCCCCCTCGCCCCTTCGAAGAACTGCTCCTCGCATCTCTATTTTCACGAACAGAAGGGAAGGGCAGGGTAACCTAATATACAAGTAGAATACGATTCTCTGGGATTCTAGGGAACTTAATATTTTGAATTTGTAAAGCAGTTTTCGAATAAGTCATCTAAAAAACACCAATCTTAATGAGCACTCAGGGCAATTCATAGACGAAATACAAGCAATTATATCTGCAGAGGACTGAAAGATTCATGTAAAAAGATAAGATAAACATGTACCTCCTCGGATCTTAGTGGCCAATTCTTCAAACTGAGTGAATGAATTAGCCATGATGATATTTGAGTCTAAGCCTGATATTTCTTTGAGCTGCCATCTCCTAGCATATCCAACACCAACTGAGATAACTTCTGTGTTGAAGCTACTTTGCGATCGTAGCCGTTCGGCAACAGTACGTGGACTTCCACCCCGATTCCACCAACCATCAGTTAACATGACGATAACTGTGTTGACATTGGATCTCAAGATGCCTTTGTTTTTCGCACTAGTCAGGATACCTTCTGCCTTATTGAAAGCAGCGACCATGTTTGTAGCAGGGCCTCTAGCGTGCTTTATCCTTGCAAACTCTGTAGAGAATGTGCATTTGTTCTTGTCAAGTCCATTGTAGTCGATATAATCAATCCTCTTTTGGGCGTCTGCCTCAAAGCTTACGACTGCAACTCGTGTAGCGATTGGCTGCACGCTGATTTTACTGAGAAGAGAGTTAATGAACTTCTTCTCTGCTAGAAAGCCATAATGAGGGACACTACCTGAAAGATCTAGCAAGAATATGATGTCAGAGCGGCTGTTATTGTATTTCTGCTGAAATTGATTGAGTCGCTGCACCCATTGCGAATTTACTGCAGCTTGTGTTTCAAGTAAAATGCCCGAAAGAATGAACGCACCAAAGAGAGAAGCAAGCCTTGGACATGCCATGCTTGCAATCCTACCAAAGCTTTCCGAATACCCGAATTAAAGCGCGGGCTATAAAATAGGCAGAACTGAGCTGATAATGTTTGCAGTCATTCAGTATTTAGATGTTTAGACAGACTATTTAGGCAGCTTGTTGGTATGTTAGTATAGGTGAAGGCTGTGCATATCTTTTCAATCAACGTAATGGATCCGGAATTAGTAGGCGGTGATCAAGTATTCACAGCTATGCCTTTCATTTACATATCCCTTAAAGAAAATGCTTGACCTGAATTGCATTAGGCTCTATTCATACGAAGGAAATTTGCGAGTAAGCTTACGGCCTTGGAGATGCATGTAAGGGTTAGCTATAAGCTATGAATTTGAAAAGCATAGATAAATGGAAGCTTAATTCACATATGAAGCATTTTCCTAGACGACGGAAAGAGAAGGCTCGCACTTCCTTTTGATATCTTGCTTATTTCAGAACTTACAGAATTTTAAAACTTACAGACCTTTTCATATCTCAATCAATTTCGATGCTGCGACGTCACAAAATTGCAAAATGGTGGACCAGAAAATCGATAGACTCGTGCTTACCGCCGTATTGTACAGGGTGTTCCAAAATGTGGGTACTCTGATTGTACGGCTGCTGTGGATGGGCCATGATTCTGATTTTCGTGTTGTTGGCATTATTTAGTAGAAAATTCTTCGATTTAGACTTTGAGACCTTGTTTCAGTAGATCTGACAAGTGTAGCCCAGTTATCTCAAAATGAAGCCGAAATTTCAAGGTACTTCAAAAGGAGAGGCCTCCCCTTTCATCAAATAACTTCATAGCCAAGTTTTTAGTATTGAAGCGCTTCAATGTTGACATTTCCACCGAAAAACAAGCTTGAAGCAATTCACGACAGCAACCATCAAAATCAACCGTCGTGGACATATGAAATGCTGCCTAAATGTTGCTTTGCACATTACCATTTATAAAAATCGCCGCAAATGTTTCAGCTTTATTTCTATGGCTTCATTCAAATCTAATGACCTTTTTCCTGTTCTAAAAAATATGAGAACTAGCCTGGAAACGCTTTGGAATCAATTTCATATCTTTTAACAGTTTAGGTGCAAGTAAAATGCTTTAGTTTTGAAGTAACAAAAAATTTGACTTCCTTGTGCCATAACGTAGCAATTACTGCTCAGATTCATTGAAACAAGGCCTCAAACCCTAAGTTGAAGCATCCTAAATTAAAAAATATCAAAAACATGAAAATCTAAAGCAAATCTCCTCCACAGCAGCCGTACAAACGGAGTACGATCATTTGGGACACCCTGTAGACCTTCATAAACTAAGCTTTCTTCATCTACCATTATCCCTCCGACAAATTATCGAGAAAATTGCTCTAAATTTGAAAATAAATATAAAATCTCCATAACAGGATGACACCAAAGCACCTACAGTACTCTAAAAATTTGTAAGCCCCAAATTGTTTTTGGCCACAGAACTGCCATTTTGTTGCAAAATAATGCAAACTAGGTATCATTCGCAAGAGTTTAGCGAGTGGAACTTGAATCTTGTAAGGGTTATTAAATTTCGGTGACTTAAGTGGGGTTTACTCCCTTGGGAATTAGTTGCGGTTTTTCGTTTTTTGATTTTACAAATCAAATTTTGCATTTTGTGGAACTGTGATGTCTTCTGATTAGGAATCTATAAGCAGAATATCACAAGAGTTGTTTCTTCTGAAAATGAGAGCTCCGGAATAGACCCTGGTCGAGGTTTTCTCTGTCAAATTTCATGAAGAATGTATAGGAATTAAGAATGAAAAACTGACCATAGTGCAATCTACGGCAGGCAACGGCGAAACCAGTGCCTTCATGTAAAATCTAACTTCATATTAATATTTGCAAAGACCTGCACTATCGAATGATGTATATTATAGGGGGTCAGAAAAATTTGTGAAACACAAAAGCTGCTAAAAATCCCAAGGGAGTAAACCCCCCTTAAGTCACAAAAATTTTATAACCATTACAAGATTCAAGTTTCATTCACTAAACTCTTTCGAATGATACCTAGTTTGCATTTTGCAACAAACTGGCAGTTCTATGGCCAAAAACAATTTTGCGCTACAAATTTTTTTGGAGTACTTTAGAGTTCCTTTCAACCCTTCAATTAATATTTATAACATATTTCTTAAAGATTTGACGCCTACTCTCGAGTCTGGAATAAAAGTCCCCCCCCCACCCCTGCTTATTACATTTTTGAAAAAAATTCATCCAGGAAATCCTCATTTCAAATGTTTATTAATTTTGAGCTTCTTGGAATGTGAAAATCATCTTTCCTGAATGTGAATTGAACTGTATTTTTCATTTTAACAATTTTTCTGTGATTGCTAACTTGTTTCTGGTATTCTTTACAGTAAAAAAAAATCGGGTGTTCTAACTCCAGACCCCTCTTTTATTAAGATTCGGGAAATTCTCCACCCACCCAGTTCATTCCACCTATATATCCTCCCCCCCTCCCCTCGTATATTCCGGACTCGAGAGTAGGCTATTCTTGCTTTACTTCGTAAGGATTCCTGTTGTGTGCGCATGTCCAAGATGGATTGCAAGGGATGCTCCGCATTAAAGTGAGTAATTAGGATAGTACCATGTATCCTAATTTACAGACAAATTTTGGGCCACACATCTAGGGAAGCGACAGCCTAGCTTGGACGGTATGACACTAGAAATCTACCAGCCAAATCTCTGTTCACAAACCAAATCTTCCAAATATGTTAATTTGTTAGGCCTTGCTTGACGGGAAGAGAAGAAAGGGAAGACAGATGAAGAAGTGATCAGATGAAATCGAGGCAAAGGCGGGAGCTGCATGGATGAAAGAAGCGAAAGATCGAGGACGATGGAAGAGATTGTGGAGGCCATCTGCCTGCAGTGCGTGAACGGCTGATACAGATAGATACACAGATAAGGCCTTGCTTAGTTCTAGATCAATACTTTCCTTTCCCGTAAAGCCAGTTACCAACAGATAACTTTCAAGGGTACTTAGGCTGTTAACGCACTGTACAGTTCTTAAATGAAGAAAAGTGTGTTGGATATTTTCTTACATAAGTCGCAATGTATCAATGTTTCTTAAAACCGAGGCAAGTTTGTTTACATATCATCAGTAAAACAGATCCAAACCATTACACGTTATTATCACAGATTATACAAAGCGTAAGTTTAATCTTACTTTGTTTGGTTAGCTGACCAGCTGTTGAACCTTGCACCGACTACTACTTAATGAAATACAAATATGCATTACGCTGTAGCGATATTACGGAATTATAATATGGGCATAAAAAGATTCTTTGGCATGCAGTTATAGCGAAACCAATTCATTGAAGGGAAGAAGGATTAGGATAGATCAAGATTTAAAGTGAAAAATATGAGCAATTAAAAAGCTTAGAACAATACTCGAACCCACGGCCTCGGCAATGCTCAGCGATTTCCTCCAGAAATTATAACGTGTATGTAAAATTTGAGTATCTAAACCAACTCATAGACTTTTTTACTAAGAAGAAAATGAGATTCGAAAAATTGATTCATGAAAAACGATGGAAAATCAAATTCGATCTCAATCTCAATCGAATAATGAAGATTTACCAGATCTTCAAGATCTTTCAATAGCCCATAACGCTAAAGATGGCGGCTCCAAAGACTCTGTTGTGTTTTGCTGCAAAGCATGTTGATAAAAAGCTCCCTGACGACCACCTAACGACATAAAACTGTCGGTCTGACGTTTCGACTAGCTAGCTTGAATTCGAATCCACCTTGAATTCGAATGCAACATGGTTAAAAAAGAAACCTTTCCAAAGCAAAAAAAGGAAATTTTTGATTCAAATTGAAGATTCGCGTTCGAATTACAAAATGTTCCTATTTGTTTACAATGATTACTTGTTTCGAACTTTACCACAGCTAGCTAGTCGAAACGGCAGACCAAAATGTCCCTTGTCTCACATCTCAATTGTCTCCCTCCATTCTCAAACTCAGTGACACACACTTGAAAGGCCTATATTAAGGCCACACAGCAGGCAGCAAATTGACCAAAGTTAATCTCAGTTCTCATGTGATCAACTGGTGATCTACATGTGATCACTAAGATTCTACCAATAACATTGGGCTCTTCGTAAGTATTTTGTCAGCACATTTTGACAAAGTGCATACACCTCTGTACTGAAATAGATTTGACTCATCAGCTAAGCGATTATATTTCTTTAATTAATTTGATCATCAGATGATTCCTTTGGTTATTCCATAATCTCTTTTGTTCACACAATTCTAAATAGTTCTAACCTTAAAGACCCATTGTCAACTAACAAAACTGCACTTGTGTTTACACTACCTTTGCAGAATTTCTGTTTCAGAAATTGTGATGACCCTGTACATTTTCTACTGAAGAAAGGGTTTTTGTATACCATTGTCAACAAACATATTTACATACATGTTAATTCTTGGGGGCTCCATAGAGACGATAAATAAGTAACTAGACAAGGTGTGTCAACCGAACATAACATGGCCTAAAATCCAACACCACGAGATTCTTCTCGCAACAACAACACCGGCTCCTCCGCATGGCCGTGTGTAAAACATAACAAAGATTAAATATAAAGTCTTAAATATTACATCACTCCCCCTTTTAAAAGCTAAAGTCCTGGCGAGAGTGTGTACAGTCTAGAGTACTTCTGACGGAATTGGATTTCCGTAACGACTCGGCGCTTGACGTGTTCTCACAGGTCTCTCGTTGCGAGCGTTCACGTTTTCTCGATTGTTTGCGTGTTCGTGTGCGTGTTCAACATCGTGTGCGTGTTCAGCGTCGTGTTCAACATCAGAATCACTATCAGAGCTGTCAATTTGATGGTTTACGTTTGCGTTCACTCTTTTGAAATGTGAAACGTTTCTGGTAATGCGATGTTTAGAGTTTTCGGCTGTTACTTTTGTGCCTTTTCGATATATGACAATGTAGGGTGTTTTATTGAACCTGGTTGTCAACTTGTTCTGCTTAATTTGTTTCACCAGAACTGTATCCCCAATCTGTATTGTACTCTCTTTCGCATGTCTTCGTCTGTCTGCATACTCCTTGTGGTAACTCTGACTTTTTAGTTCGTTTTCACGAGCTTCTTTGTGCTTGTTCAAAACACGTTTCTTTTCAAGAGAAGGAAGTTTACCTCGCACCGATCGATTGAACATTAGTTCACATGGCGCTACCTTTGTGGTACTGTGCGGAGTTGTGCGATACTGTAACAGAAAACGATAAAGTTCTTGCTTCCACACTTTTCCTTCTGTAACTGCTGTTTGCAAAGCTTTGCCTAATGGCTGATTGAAGCGTTCAACTTCTCCGTTCGCCTGCGGCCAACATGGTGTAGATGGTTCATACATAATACCGAGAGTTTTAAGGTATCGATCAAAATCATCGCCGGAGAATGGTGGTCCATTGTCCGTCTTGACAGTTTCTGGAATCCCGTGTACTGAGAAAATCTTATCCAACTTAGGAATCACCACCGATGCTTTAGTGCTTCTGACAATCTCGACTTCAGGAAACCGAGAGTAGCGATCTATCACGACAAGTAGGTAGTCGCCTGAGGGCAAAGGTCCGTAGAAATCGATATGAATTTTCTCCCAGGGTCCTTTAGGCATGTCTTGTAGATGCAATGGTTCAGGTGGTGCAGGTCTGCCGACTGCTTGGCATGCAATACACGATTGAAGTGTCTTTTGCGCAAGTTCATCAATACCGGGGAACCACACTTTTTCTCGAAGTAGTGCTTTGGTCTTGGATAACCCTTGGTGGTTTTCATGGGCAATGTCTATTGCTCGTTGATGAAGCGATGACGGTATGATTATACGTGTTCCTCGAAGTAGAACTCCTAGTGCTCCGACTGTGAGCTCNAATCGGTGATACCCACTGCGCAGGAGAATCTTCCGGAACGGGTTCTATGATACCTTCACGTTCTAGCTCCTTCACTGCGGCTTTTACTTTTTTGCGAATATGAAATGGTACTCTTCTCTGTGGCTGTGCTTGTGGGATTGCTTTTTCATCAATGTTTAGTTTCACTGAATAACCTTTCAATTTCCCTGTGCCAGTAAACACTTCTTTGTATTCCTGTACTATTTCATCAATCTGTGGATCATTACTTTTGATTTGTGTTTCTGCAGTTTTTTCTGGAATTTCTGTTGTCATTTTATTCAGCTTCAAAGTTATTATTCCCATTTCCTGTGCTGTAGTTGCGGATAATAAACATCCACTGTCCTCTTGTTTTAGAACAAAGAACGTAGCGACAGCATATCGTGATTTCGTCTTCACAAGTGATTCAAATTTTCCAATGAATTGAACTGGTTTTGTCGCATTGTATGGGTATGCTTTAACTTTTGTCTGCTGCAATTTTATGCCTTTCATTTGATCAAAAGTGTTTTTGTCGATGACATTAATCGTTGACCCTGTATCAACAATTATAGCGAATTGATGTCCACCAACCATAACATTTACTTTAGGGCTTTCCTTTGATGAATTTGGTTTCCTATTACCAACTGCATACATGTATTCATCATCACTTGTCTCACTTTCATGCTGAAGTGGTCTGATTGCGGTTGATTTATTGGCGTTTGGATTGTGTGCTTTCCTTTGTTTTGAAGGCTTTGAGCTTCTGCACACAACTGCAAAATGGTTAGGCTTGTCACAGTTTCTGCAGGTTTTCCCTTTAGCCGGGCAAGGTCCCTTGTGTGGAAATTTTCCTCCACAGTTACCGCAATTCCTCTGTGATCGATTATTCTGTTTTGCTATGAAGCGATGTGTTGTTTCTGTTGTTTCCTCTTTGGACTCGATGTCCTTGGCTTGATACGAGCTGCTTTCATCACGCCTTCCGTCAATGAGCATATCTTTTAGTGAATAATCCGGATCCCGAAGAGCTCTTTTCCGAATTCTGGATGAGCGACCCCCAATAATTATTTGCTCTTCTATTTCGAATGTTTCATCTGCAAACTCGCATGTTTTTGCCATATTTCGCAATTTTGTGTGAAAACTGTCTAAAGTTTCCCTTTCTCCTTGTTTTGTTTCACGAAATCGATAAACTTCGTACCGTTTATTCTTCTGCGGTTCGAAATATTCTGATAACTTTTGCTTTGCAAGGTCAAAGTCATCTTCATCTCCTGTCTCAGTTAGTTGAGCAAAAATCTCCCTGATTCTAGGGCCTGCTTGGTATAATAACAAGGCTTTCTTCCGCTTCGCATCCCTGATGCCACTAGCCAAGATGAACGTATCAAAATCTTGCACCCAAAGTCTCCATCGTGTTGCGAGGCTTGCTCCAATATCCGCGTCTGGAACGAACTCAGGAACTGGTTGTAGGTTTACAGCCATTCTTGATAGAACTTGTTTTAATCCTCGTCGCCACTGTTAATTCTTGGGGGCTCCATAGAGACGATAAATAAGTAACTAGACAAGGTGTGTCAACCGAACATAACATGGCCTAAAATCCAACACCACGAGATTCTTCTCGCAACAACAACACCGGCTCCTCCGCATGGCCGTGTGTAAAACATAACAAAGATTAAATATAAAGTCTTAAATATTACAATACATACAAAAACCCTTTCTTCAGTAGAAAATGTACAGGGTCATCACAATTTCTGAAACAGAAATTCTGCAAAGGTAGTGTAAACACAAGTGCAGTTTTGTTGGTTGACAATGGGTCTTTAAACTAGGTTAATATTTTTAAAAGGAATGTGCAATTGTAAATAGGTTTGTCTATAAATAGAACAAACAAAAAACACTCAGACACAGCATTGTTTCTTTGGCTACCTATTGTTCACAGCACGTGTGCAACTTCGATTTGAATGGGATATTTTTTAGATTTTCTTGCTCTTTGAAAATGCAAGCTTTTAACCTTGCACAAACCCTTTAAATGTATAAAAAGTTTATCAAAAATCTATAAATACAATCAATTTACTACCGTTTTGTCGGGCATTTACCGGGATTGCAAAGTTAAACAATTAACCTTGAAATTAACTATTGAAAGAAATTAAGTGTCAACAACTATATAGGTACAGGCAAAATACCTCATTTCAAGTAATCAAATATAATTGAATTTTCAGATTAGGATGTTGGGGGTGGTTCTCACGTAATCCACCCTAAACTGTCACAAAACGTCGACAAAACATCTGGTACAAACATGACCACTGCTCTACTTAACCAAAAGTTCCTTTTCTTTACCAGCATAGAAGATGAATCTTGAAAAATAGCGAGTTCTTTTTCAGTATATCGTCTGGACTCACAAGGAGCCCATTACCGAAGCCGACCAGACCACCCCTACCGGCAACTCATCCCAAGGACTTTAATCTTTTCTCCGAGGAGAGAAATATACAGAACTTTTCAGGATGAGCGGTGGTACGTACTACCCCTGGCGGCCAGCCAAGTGCTCAAACTCGCAACCTTCCTCACAGAAGGTGAGTGTGCTAACCACTAGGCCAAACTACCACCTAGAGAGAACAAATACTTAGATTGATACAGAACTGTTGGAGAGGAAGATTGAGGTTACTCAAGTCTTTGCTGTTCGTTTAAATCTTGCAAGAATCCTAAGCCCCTCGAAGAAGTATGCACCCAAGTATAGAAGGAACAAGTGTTAGTAAAAAGATTTTCAAAAATCTTTATTTCCCTTCTGTAGCTTCATAGTTTACGAAGAGTGGTAAAACCAGCTAAAACGACCGAAATATGCGGGTCCTATTGTTCTTGCTATTGTTCAAGATTCAGCACCTATGCTTTCTTTTCCTTCGTTACTGAAGGCTCTACTTTCACATAACGGTGAAAGCTATACATTACTCTCTTTAACAATTCAAGGTCTTAAATGTGAACATTAATCATAAATCTTGTGAGTGACGTGTGGCAATAGTTATAGCAAATAAACATAAATTTCTGTATTAATTAAACTAAAATACCAAGATTATAAAACACTAAACGTATCGGGCATAACCCTTCATCAGTAGACAACTCACAACTACACTACTACTGATGAAGAAGCAGTGTGTAGTTTAGTTGATGAAGAAGAAGAAGTTGATGAAGAAGAAGATGAAGAAGAAGAAGATGATGAAGCTGATGAAGCTGATGAAGAAGCAGTGTGTAGTTTCCCACACTACTGATGAAGGGTTATGCCCGATACGTTTAGTGTTTTATAATCTTGGCATTTTAGTTTAATTAATACAGAAATTTATGATTAATCATGAATGTTGATTTATTGACGTCACATATATGGGAATATTGCATATTAACATTTAAAATAGCTATTGAAGATCTTATTAAACACAATTTAAACATATGTAAGACAACTTTTGTCTGTACATTAGATAAGAGAGATGTTTGAATGATATTAGCCACTTTGCACTATAGTAATTAGCTTTTTCGTTTTCTTTCAAGGATTTCCAAGTGCATCATCTTACACGGCGATGTAACCTGCTCATTCCTTAAGGGGCCGAACACATATCAATCTGTTCCCTAACAACATCATTTAGACGTTTTAGTTTCGACCCCCCTCCCCTCACCCCTACAAAACGTTCATGACTAGATTTCGATAGAAACATTTTTACATGATAGGCCTACATTTTTTAGGATGCTACAACACTAGGCATACCCCGTTTATGATAGCAAACTTCGTTGCTGGGCACGCTTATTTACGTAGATGATTATGTAGACATCTTGCATGCATACAGAATTTATATGTTGAAATTGCATTTTTATCAATTTTATCAATTATCAATCTGAAAACGTCTTGGGCAAAACCCCTCCCCCTCAAAACGTCCAAGAGACTTTGTTGTTGGGGGAAAATCGATATGTGTGCGGCCCCTAAACAAGTTTTTCATCAGATAGATATGAAGCACAACTTGTCACCTGAAGTTGATCTGCCGCAGATGATGTTTCTCCATATAGGACGACAATTGATATATCTAAAACATTCAGATTTTTCAGATGGCTGTCGTTTCCTCCTCTTCAATTAATACGTCTTCTTTTTTCCCAGAAGCAACGGATACCTGCAACATAAAAAGGAAATTTATGTATATTTCTTATTCGAAAACTAAGAAAAATTACCGTAAAATACCTTAAAGGGATGCAGAACGTAAACTGGATACAAAGGAATTAAGAGGGAAGTAAAGATTGTCTCATATTAAGTGTCAGGCATTTTTTGTTGTTGTTTTTTTTCTCGCCTGACATCTAATTTGAGACAGACCAAAGTGTTCCTTTTCTGTCTTCCGTGATGTTTTCTTTTGATTATTATATGTAGGTTGACTTGGCCTTGGGGTTGTCATAGTCTTTTGCTACTCGGGGTATCGTCTTGTAGTGTCGTTAAGTATTTAATAAGTAGTGTAGTTAGTAAATTTGTCCTGTAAATTTTTATTGGAATGTATAAAAAAAATGTCAGGCGAGAATATCTGTCAACCAAAGCTATTAACGAGTTTGCATCAGTAAATCATCGCAAATATCGCGAATATCGCCTGACATCTAATGTGAGACAGACTTTATTACCCAAAATATTAGCAACCATATATGTGGATGGAAGATTGAGAATGGAATTTATGGGTCCAACGACTGCTTCTTCGTCAAAAAATAAATTCTACTGGCAACATCCCTTTTTAAGTTCAACAGAGTAATTAGCTTTCCATTCTAAATCCTGACGCCAATAATGCCCTGCGGCTCTGAAATGGATAAATGACGTCGTAAAAGAGACCCATGAGGTCAACTGTAAATGTCCCACAAACCATGGGCGGTAGGAGACGCGTGGATTGCTTTTTGAAAAATATTGTGGTCATAGGTTGGGGTTATTAAGATCAAATTAGCCGCCATGTTTTCATAGCGGCTTCCTGTTATTTTGTAGCCATTTACGGTCGACCCGGCAGGCGCTAATCTGCCCATCGACTAGCGTCTGCCGGGTCAATCGTAAGTGGCTACAAACTAACAGGAAGCCGCTATGAAAACATCGCGGCTAATTTGATCTTAACAACCCCAACCTNTTCATAGCGGCTTCCTGTTATTTTGTAGCCATTTACGGTCGACCCAGCAGACGCTAATCTGCCCATCGACTAGCGTCTGCCGGGTCAATCGTAAGTGGCTACAAACTAACAGGAAGCCGCTATGAAAACATCGCGGCTAATTTGATCTTAACAACCCCAACCTATGACCACAATATTTTTCAAAAAGCAATCCACGCGTCTCCTACCGCCCATGGGAACACAAGCTAAGATAATAAGTGAGCCCTTAAATGTGCCTGCACAATAACACAGGAGCACTTAACGGTGCCCGGGAACAAGGTTTTGAGTACCTGGACTTGTTGTGGTGGCCTGTTTATAGAGTGGTGACCCAGTCTCTGCGTTATAGGAAACTCCACCGTTTAGTAAAGATAACATATCAACACAAGAGTCTTACCGTTCGACACCGGTAAACAATTGTCATTATCAGCGTAAGTAATGATTCAGCGATGAATCCAGATATAAGAGCAGATACCCCCATCAGTGATCCATGTACTCTACGATCAAAAATAAAATCATAAAATGGTATGTTTAGCAGAAGAATATTATATCCAATTTCCTCAAATTTGTTTTTACTAAAATAATCATTAGTCCTAAGGCCTTGACATATCCGGAACTGTTTTGGTTTTAGACTCGAGCCATGGGTATTGTGGACATGATTGGTGTTGATCATGTCCACAATACCCAGCCTATCTGTGCCTAAAGGAATAAAAGTATTTCATTACCTTGCCTTGTCTTCATTTCCTTGGTATCTTTCCTCTCTTGGTTTGGTTCGCTGTTGCTTCGATCGTTTGCTGTGGGCCTAAATTTCAAATTGTTACCGCGCTCCGGAAGTTCCTCGGAACTAGTTCTCATGCCATAACTTCCGGAGTGCGGTAACAATTTGAAATTTAGGCCCACAGCAAACGATCGAAGCAACAGCGAACCAAACCAAGAGAGGAAAGATACCAATGAAATGAAGACAAGCAAGGTAATGAAATACATTCCTTTAAGCACAGTTAGGCCGGGTATTGTGGACATGATCGACACCAATCGTGTTCACACTACCCATGCTCATCAAACCATTATCAACCACAATTATCGAGAGAAAAAAAGCATGCATTTTACAAATAAAATTGGAGTCAACTGAAATGAATAGTTGATGAACTACATTTACAAGGCGGAGTTTAAGAAACATTTCTAGGATTGTGCAAATCTACAGGTAGCTAAAACACATAACAGTTTTCAAATTTCAGTTACGTACAAAGAGCGCCAATATTTATTCTAGTTATGCATTCATTCATTTCATTCATTTTAAATTCTTCAACCACGGTTACCACGTCAGTCAAGAAAGACTGCTTTTCAGGGGGCCGTGCATAAAATCTTACAAAAATTAAGCAATATAAAGTAAAACCCTATTCTATTTACAATAATAAATAAAAGATAAATAGGTAACAAAATAAATTATTTTAAAGCATCTTTAAATGTTTTGAAAGAGGATGCCTGCTTGACTTGAAAGAGGATGCCTGCTTGAAAGAGGATGCAACCATGAGATTGAGAGCTATCTGTCATAGAAAGAGGCATTTACAGGTCCTTACCCAAGTCTTGGAAGAACGAAGAGCATTGAAATTAAAGCAATCATCCTGGCTGGAACACTTGGATATAAATATTTGGTTTGCGAATTCGACACAAAATTACCAGTCAGTACAGCTCTGTTTGCAACTAGAGAAACGAAAAAAAATTACGAAAAACGTAAAATATATTACTATACCAATACTAACTTTATGCGAGGGCAATATGGAAAAATATCAAGCCAAGCGAGGTCAATAGGATGACCGAGGGCTTGATATTTTCTGTATTGCCCGAAGCGAAGAGTTAGTATTTGGTTTATTACCCTATCTAGAGAGAACAATGGGCAACAATCAACGCAGTGATACGCTAGAAGCAGCGCAAGACCGAAGCGCCATTTTGTATCCCTTGACGACGGGCAATACGGGAAAATATTACCCGCTCCTCGACCACTAAAATTCGTTATCGTGTTCTCTGTCCTGAAGATCGGGTAGCAAAGAGAAATACTGTTTGGTACGAGGCATAAAATTAAAGCTTCTTTCTTGAAACCAACTATCTTGCAAAATAGAGTTCATCATACGTTCAGTTTCCAATGTGAAGGCTGGATGCAGAAAACTAATGCCACTTAGCAGGGGAAATGTTTTTGTGCAATTAAAATGCTGATACCAAGACACAACAACTCAAGAAAGAGTAATAAATAGAATTGTGATACAAGATTTCTAACATCTCTAAATGAGTCGACCATTTCAGAAGACATNAATAACAAGAATTGTGATACAAGATTTCTAACATCTCTAAATGAGTCGACCATTTCAGAAGACATTTTGGCAAACTTTGCAAAAACAATGAAGTAAAAAAGATACGAGTGTAGTTCCTTTTGAAGACGAAAAAGTCAAACAAACTGTAAACAAACTATGCTTGTCCAGAAACTGTAGTAACATGTCCTCCTCTTGAAATAGGGTATCTGAAATTCCACTTTTGAAGTGAGTTTTTCAAAAATAGAACTCTAGCAAGAAATGAAAACTTCAAACACTAGTATCTCCACAGGGAAACCAGGAAATAATAGTTGCTAAAAACAAAATTTGTAAAAATCGATACGCAGTCTTTCGCGGAGCACAAAAATGACTATGCGCACAGGGGACAAAGCAACACAAATTTTTTTTACAAATTTTATTTTTAGCAACAATTATATCCTGGTTTCCCTGTGGTATCTCTTGAGAAGAACGCTGTAAATCTTACATCTAACCTTGAAGCTCTAGATATGATCATAATATCCATACTGAAAGTATTTTATGAAGGACAATGTCATGATACCTGGAATAGGAAAAAATGAGAAGACATGCAGAACCACGATTGAGCGATTGATCATATCTTGATTGACATCACTGACAGTTGATAAAATTGCTGGCGCTACTCCAGGTATCCAGAAGAATAGTATCATCACCTGTATGAGACAAATATTGCATGACTAACAACTTGGAAAAGAAATTTAGTTTTTTGGAGGAAGTGATCAAAATGACCACATTCAAGAACAGGACACTACATGGCCCTACATATTGAACTACATTTTCCGCAAATGTAACGGGAGTCGTAGCAAACATCTATTTTCGACAAAGTACCCTCGGGCCCCCTCGCTATCTGCTCACACATTCTGCAGGGAAAAAATTCATAGAGTAAGCCCCAGGACCTCACAATTTTCTAGTAGCCCTGGTCATACAATTCAATGTACCTTACTTGTGAAGAGGTATAAGAATAGGGTCTTTATCACTCAAAAGATTTTTTCTCTGTCAAAACAAAACCCATTCAAAGAGCAGTTACCTGACGTTATACCATTTTTGTGCAATAGTCAAATGTCACGTTTTACACAACATCGTTCGATCAATTGCGAAGTCGAAATTAAGTTGAGTTGAATTTGATGTATTCTTTTGAAACAGAATTGCAAACGAACGATAAAAAAAGCAGAGAGACATAAAAAGAAAAATATTTTCATACCATTACGGATACTAAGAAACAGCCAAACTGAAATATCCTTATGTTCTTCACTGATACATTAGTCTCTCCTTCGTGTAATTTCTGGCAAGAAGCAAAAGTACGTTAACGAGTTGCAAGGCAATTTTTCAACAAAGAGGCATCAAATTGGAAAGGACGTAGGACGTCTCATCTAGTGGAATAAAACATAACACACAACACATAACACCAATCTTGAGAGAACTTCACTGGTTACTGGTTGCATGCAGAATTCAGTATAAGATATTGCTATTGACCTTCAAGTGAGTGTATAACGAATATAGCTCCAAAATACCTTGTTGAATTACTAAAGAAACGCACAGCTCCTCGTGCAACAAGATCAGCTAGTGATGATCTCTTTCTTGAGATAAAGAGAACTAACTTGGTAACAGCTGGGAACCGATCATTTGTTCATGTTCCCCCATGACTCTGGAACGGACTACCTTATTCGATAAGCGCAGCAAACTCAGTAGAAACATTCAAGACGCATTTGAAGACATTTCTATTTCAAAGATATTTTAATGTATAATATATTATGAAGTATTTTAGCTTTTTTGAAGTGTGTAATGCGCCTATGAGCCCTGCGGATATACGGCGCAATATAAATATCTTTATCATTATCATTATCATTATTATCATTTCTCTATGTAATAGTCGCGGGGTAGACACAGCCTTTTGCTCCCCGGGGTATCGTTCTAGTAGTATGGTAGAGTAATTTTGTAAGCAGTGTAGTTTGTAATATGTATTGTAATATTTTATTGGAATAGAAAAGAAAAAGAAATTTATTATTATATACCGCGGTGGAATTATGGAGAGAAACGATATACCCTATAGTAAAGGATCTATTGTGTGAAGCATCGGTGTCAAATCCTTGCAAACCTTTAAAATTAATCGTGTAAAATGTTATTGCCCTTTTCTTTCAAACGAATTGCTTGAAGGAAACTTTAGGTAATTTGCCATAATTCCAGAAAGAGCATTTTTGACACCGCATCATTTTTATGCATACAAAAGGCAGTATGAAAGGAAGCATATCTGACAAACAAACAACCAAGCTGACAAACAACCAAGCTGACAAACAACCAAGCTGACAAACAACCAAGCTGACAAACAACCAAGCTGACAAACAACCAAGCTGACAAACAACCAAGCTGACAAACAATAAAAACATCATAAATTCTAAATTAATTGATTGAGGAAATCAATAAGAATGGTCAAGAAAATCTCAATTTATGAAGGTCAACAATATGGAGGTAAGCAAAAGTGCGTAGCTTTTATGGTTTAAGATTTAGCCATTTGGTGACGTCACAACTTCAAACNGTGTCAAATCCTTGCAAACCTTTAAAATTAATCGTGTAAAATGTTATTGCCCTTTTCTTTCAAACGAATTGCTTGAAGGAAACTTTAGGTAATTTGCCATAATTCCAGAAAGAGCATTTTTGACACCGCATCATTTTTATGCATACAAAAGGCAGTATGAAAGGAAGCATATCTGACAAACAAACAACCAAGCTGACAAACAACCAAGCTGACAAACAACCAAGCTGACAAACAACCAAGCTGACAAACAACCAAGCTGACAAACAACCAAGCTGACAAACAATAAAAACATCATAAATTCTAAATTAATTTGATTGAGGAAATCAATAGAATGGTCAAGAAAATCTCAATTTATGAAGGTCAACAATATGGTGGTAAGCAAAAGTGCGTAGCTTTTATGGTTTAAGATTTAGCCATTTGGTGACGTCACAACTTCAAACTAACAGAAATAGAAAAGACGCTCTAATTCTGAAAATAATGATATTATCAAAATGCGGTAATCGCCAATATATCAAATCTCCAAATCCCTAACCCTAACCCTGACCCTAAACCGAGCGCTAAACCTAACCCTGACCCTGAACCTAACTCTAACCCTAACCCCAAAACTAACCCTAACCCTAATGTATTTCAATATTAACAATAACCCTAATTTATTTCAAGGTTTGGTATATATTGGCGTACTCCCAAAAATGCTTTTTGGGATTATGGCAAATTACCTAAAGTTCCCTTCAAGCAATTCATTTGAAAGAAAAGGGGTAATAATATTTTACATGATGATTTTATAATTTTTCAAAGATTTCCAGCTTATGCCATCGTTTGACGGAAAATTTTGGACCCATCCTAAAGTCCCTATCATTGGAAACATTCACACAAGTGTAAAACTTGCTGCATATAGCCGTGTGATCAACAACCCTTCGAAACTTGAGTCCGTGAAAAGGTGGACCTACCAGACGGTACTTGCATACATATCTTCTAATGGAAGTGCACCCTGGTATTGAGCTGACATCTGAACCAACAAAATAATTCTTCTTTGCCTGTGCTTACTGGCT
Source organism: Aurelia aurita (assembly GCA_004194415.1). NCBI lineage: Eukaryota > Metazoa > Cnidaria > Scyphozoa > Semaeostomeae > Ulmaridae > Aurelia > Aurelia aurita. The sequence goes on from REGM01000468.1 coordinate 85,834, forward strand.
CATTTCAAAACATGGAACTGCCTATAATCTCATTTCTTCTCTTTGGATGTTCCCTGATGATTTGCTGCTACCAATGCCAAATGAAAATGTCTGACCAATGATACCTAACTACAATATACATATATAACTGTAGAAAGCTACTAACCGTATCTAACTTTTAAAAGCTACTGTATATTGTAGCTAAGGAAAAACTATAGACAATTGCGTTCCTTAATCGAATCTCTATAGAATCGTTAAAGATTCGTACTTGGAACGCAATGCATTTTGGTAAAAAGTTCCTCACCGCCATCTTTAGCGTAATCGTTTATTAAGACAAAATAAACAACATTACCTTTTTAAATGCTGGCTCAACAGATCTGAGAACATTCAACCAACCATATGGTAAATGTCCAAGTGGATAACAGACAGAGAGAACAGCAACTGCCTAAAAGATATGCACATGCTATTAAGCATGAACGATCCTGCCAGTTAGGCAACCAAAATTTTTAAGTGGCAGTTTTTGCATGGCACATCTTGGGCACATCTTGTGAAGGATATGTAGAGGACTGCTAGTTTCATCGTGGTTCAGTCAGTCAGTTATTTGTTTTAAGTGGGCTGTCAGGATTTTCTAGCTACTTAAAACTAACTTAGGCCCACTATGCATGCCGCATCCAGGCATGGGACCCCTAGTTTAATGTCCCTTCCGAAGGACGGCGAAATGAGTTGCAAGGTCAGTCCCCGGGTCAGGCCTCCGAGGTCACCCATCTGGAGTTTGACCTCACTCGACCGAGCTCAACTTCAGTCACCTAATGAAAACTGTATAAGCCACTCGGCCACTCACCCCTTCAATGCAACTGTTTTAATATGAAAATGAACATTATATAATTTCATGTAAAATCAGCATAGCATAGGGTTTAAATTTTCGAAAAGGTGTTTTAAAATTGTTGAATTTGTGTATTTGATTCGTAAATTGTATGTTGATTTCGCAAAATATGAGGTAAAAGATCTGAAAAGCTATCATTTATAGCCTTGTCATTTGACTTTATGAAGAAGCCTGCTTCTTTAATAAGCCCCCTCTCTTTTAAGTCACCCTCTGGAGTCCCCGATATCAAATAAGCCCCTGGGGGCAAGCCCCTGGGGGCTTAATAGAGCTTTTACTGACTTTCTTTGAAAATTTCTTTCAGGATCAAAATTCTAGAAAGGCCTACCTTTACAGCATCTTCCCTTGTGACACCGCCTGTGCGCTCTCTTGCCACAAACAAATTGACAATAGGCCTGCAAATCCGTTGACAAATCTGAACCATTGCTAATGGAGCCCAGAATGTCAAAATCCTCCTATATGTTACTGTGTGTTCTGGTCTATTCTGAAATGGAAGAACAGCATTTAGACTTACTCCACTTGCTCCAATGTTTTCACTCCATTCTTTTTTATAGCACGAAAGACGCTACAGCAGAGGTGCATAAAATCTCATTTTATTCAATAACAATTCAACTTAATTATTTAATTCAATTAAAAGTGTAAAAAAGTGTTGTTGTTGTTGTTGTTGTGATAATTGGGACTTCGTATTGAGTCTCAACAGCACTTATTAATTTCGAAGAAACATGCCAAATGTAATAGGGTGCTGATCGATTGTATAGAACTTTTTTTAACCAGGTGTTTAACATTTAACTTTGTGTAGCTTTTAGCGGTGTCTTAGGCAGCCTTTACATGAGAAACTCAACCCGGGTCGAAATTTCGCCCCGGGTTGAGTTTTGCTGAGTGTTGCGAATTTGGCTTGTGTTTACATGAGAGTTTCAACCCGCGGCGAGTTTCCACTTTCTTGTGGTGTTGTTGTTGTTACTGTTGTTTTCGTGATTTTTTACTCCACTAAGATGGCGCCAAATCAACACAGAATCGTTCTGACATTTTTTTGAAAGTTTATTCCCACAACTCTCAGCGTTACATTGCAAATGGGCCTAAGCACTAAGAAGCTGCATCGATTTTGCACCCACACAATATTGTAACTTGTTTCTATGTTGATATCAATCAAGCTCACCTCTTTCGCATTCCAAGTGTTTTCCTGTTCGCGGGATGTTGATTCATGATCTCGAATAAATATTGAGGAAATAAACGCAAGATCTTGCCTCTTTCACGACGATTTTGAGTGACAAGGGCTTCTTTGGCACCAAACCTTGACTTTCAATCCAATAGTTCTCTTCGGCTCTTTGTTTAATGATCGCGAATTCCTCAACTCGCCCCGGGTTGTGAACACTTTGCGTTTACATGTAAATTTCGCTCCGGGTTGAGAAAGCGAGTTGAATTCACCCCGGGTTGAAATTTTCTCATGTAAACGATTTCACCAATAACAAAAGTTTTTCTAGCAGCCGAGTTGAAACTCAACCCGGGGTGAAACTCCACCCGGGTTGACTTTTCTCGTGCAAAGGGCCTCTTACAATTTGTACTTTATATCGCATTTTAATATGTAACTAAAGATAGTACAAGCATATCGAAAAATGTTTTACAAAATATAAATGTTTTTTATGTCGCAAATATTTATAAAGTCTGCTTTTAATATGATCTTATGAAAAAAATTTAACAGAAAAATGCTTGTTACGCTTCTAAGGCACTATGCTACATGACGTAATTAAGTTATGCTAATCTCGATTCGCCCATTGTTATGTTACATGACTTTACAAATGCATGCAGGCTCGAAAAATTAAGTCTAGGGCAAATGAAGCAAATCAAAAAATTTATGCTGCAGTGGGTTTTGACAGCATTTCTATTCTTTTTTAATACATTCTGAACAAAATGGAATTCAATTTCTGTTAGCACTAAAAATAGGAAAAAATCCCCTAACAAGTAATATACTTTAATAACATCTCAAAAGTAAACTTAAAGATAAGAGTGGATACCATCGATAAAATCCCTCAATGAATAATGTACCGACTTACTTTGCTTGCTATAGCATTTGTCAGAATGTGATCATTCTTTAGCTTATGATGAATGCATTTGTAATATGCAATTAGCACAACTATCAGTCTAGCAAGTGTTCCAAAATATGCAGCCAAGATAGGAATAATTATTGGATTTGTCTGTGACAGTTTTGTTTGTAAAAGCACTATGACTGTTAAAACCTGCAAAAAAACAAAATAGGAAGCTATCAGCAGTCTTCAAAGGTGTTTTGAAAAGATTCAAAACTAGAGTTTTGTTGAAAGTCACTTCGTGCAGAAATCATAAAAATCATTCAGAATAAGCTGACACAGTGAATGAATATTTTCAAGAACGGGCTACCACAATTGGAAAAATTTGGCCAGCCAGCAATCGCAGCAGGGCACTTCAGATCTAAAAAATTCTCTCAACTAATCTGCAGCCCTTCTGAGAGCATTTGAATAGACCGATAAATCTGAGGTCTATCAGATTTCTGGCCCTTCAACACGAACAGATACCATTTGCTTATTTTTGGTGTTCTGTAAGCCTTTATCAGAGCAATGTATTTCTGCGTATTAATCATAAGCTGACAAAGTGGATAAATGGAATTCAACAGAACATAAAAAGCAGAAATCTTTTCACCCTTGTCAAGGATAAACATGAGTGATATCAGGATGACCGCTGTGAAAGTGGACACACGAGGGACACTTTTTCATTCTGGACACTTCGTGTGTTGTTACAGTGCATTTTAAAATCTACCAGCTTAGGTCAACAACATGTTATGACTTTTTAAATCCTAGAAAATAACATTCTTGGGTAACAGTGTCATCCAAAACACTAATATCAAAAAGGGAGGTTTCAATGCAACTCTGTTATTTTACAAAATATATATATATATATATAACAAATTCCAACAGCTAGAGAAGTGATCAAATTCTTCAACAACATTTGAGGATGGATAAGCAAATACAAAAAAAGAAGGTAACTATATAGGGGCAAGTAGCAACTTGCAATGAGGTAATGTTTATTTTTGCAATGAGGTATATTTTTTATAGTGGAGGGCCCCTTGAAAATCAGCATTGCTGAAGGGCAACCCTCCTTAAACATGTGAAATCAATCAAGGTAACACAATTTTTGGAATACTTTGTCACCAAACAGACACCTTACCTGAACTACATTGTCTAGCACTGATGCTCCACCAACAGTAACACTGTATTTATATTTTAAAAGTATTCCAGTGTGCAGTAAAGCCTAGAAAAATCAGATGAGATAATATTATAGTTTGAAGTGAAAGGAAAATAAAATGTACTGGCAGTGATACATAAATGCAGTACATGCCTTAGAAGCATAGGGCTCAAATCTTAAAAAAGGTGGGTGTAAAATTCTTTCACAATTTTCTTTGAATTAAATGGCTTGAAAGGAACTCAGGGTACTTTCCTTAAATCTGCTGTGGAAATCTTTTGATTTCTTGATTATTTTCAAAATGGCGGCATTTATTATATTTGAGGCTATGATATCTTCAAATTTACAAAAAACCTAAACCAGAAGAGCGACAGATTTCTGCCTGCCACCATATTGTAAACTTTCATAAACTATGGTTTTATTCAAGATTGTCTCATTTTTTTCCCACATTGGTTTAGGATTTATGATGATTTCAATTTTTTCAAAATTTTCCATGAATTCTTTCAAAAAAATATCAATGCTCCCATTTTGAAAATAATTGAAATATCAAAAACTTTCCACGGCAGATTTACAGCAAAGTACCCTAAGCTCCATTCGAGCCATTCAATTCAAAGAAAAATGTAAAAGAATTTTTTACACCCATTATTTTAAAGATTTGAAAGATTTGAGCCCTATGCTTGTCTCAGATACATTAATGCTTTCTTTCCTTACAATCCTAGGTACTGTAGGAGATTCACAGGTAGGAGATGAATACCTCTAATGGTTTCATATTCATTTCATATGAATACATTCACAGTACAGGACTTGCGCACATCAACATGATTTTCCTGTCTCACAAGTCTCAAGAATTATGAAGAATTCTCAAGAATATTTTTTATTTCTCAAGACTTCTTGTTTGAAAATTTTTACAGTCTTCCATACCACTCAAGAATTCTTGTTGGAATGTGAAGAATTCTTGAAAATTCTTAAGAATTCTTGAGCATTCCTGTCATGTTAATGTGCGCACAGCCTGGAATGTATGCTAATCTATTGACTAATTTACCGAAGCTAGGCAGACATAGACTTCTTAACATCTCCAAACTGTATCACCCCTGTGACTTGACGACAGCTATGGAGATTCAGCTATAGAGCTCTCTAGTTGTTGACCTTTTGCATAATAGACCACTACCAAAGATAAATCATTAAACGATGCAAGAGTGCTAAATAATTATAAGACTTACCACACCATCAACTAATGGTAATACTGTCAAATAAAGAATTGTTTTCTTGGCAAGGTTACCAACATCTGGTGGAACACCGTGTAGTTCATCAATTAAATAGAAACCCAATTTTGTGAAACCTAAAAGAATACTTGAATTTAGTTGATGGAAACAATCACCAGAAAGTCATTTATTGGCTAGGCAAATGAACATATGCAGCAAAACTTTCCTTTAAAAAATTTATAATACTAGGTGAATAATAAACTTTGAAATCTTGAGAGGTCTTGGAATGACCAGTTAAAGGAAAATGTTGGTGATGATTATAAAACAAAGGCCAATGTTGGTATGTCTGGTAGAGCAGGAACGTTAAAAGAGCTAAGAAAAAATTGATTCTCCAGATATCCACTGCACTAGCAAACTTAGAACGATCTCTTTAAGGAAAATGCAAAATTTTCTCAAACACAGGAGGAAAAACACATCCGAGGAAAAGGCGTAAGCAAATTAGTCCATGCATAAAACTTTGCTGAAGCAAGATGCTCTTGTATTATGACTCATCAAAATTATTGCTAGGAGGTCTGTTGCAATCTGCAATGAAAGTTTAGACCAGGACAACATTTGGAATTATTTTCATCTGTGTTGTGGTTTTCCCAGTGAAATTATCATGACATAATTACATGAACTGAAATCAAAAGGTAAAAAACTTGGGATTTATGATCTGCCGCTAAAATGTTTCCCATGGCCTATGGTGCTCCCTGGTTTCAGCAGCTCATAAATTCTTCCTGGCTTTGAAAGTAGAAATCTGGGGAAAAATTTATGTCAAGATAAAACTTACCCGTAAGCAAACAAAAGACAACCACCACTGCCCAAAAAACAAGAACACAAATTCCCACTCTCAATCTGTCTGAATGATTGTGTATCAACATTATGCTAACCATCTTTACTTCAGATATTATTCCAGCTGCAAGTTTGATTATGATATAGGCAATACCGAAACTTGCTAGTGTGTTTACTGCATTGAATGAACTGGCCAATGACCTATTCAGAGCCTGTGCATGAAACAAAAAATATTCTAGTCCATAATTGATGATAAAAAAGAAGGGGTCATCTAGCAAATACTTTCATCACAGACAGTGGAATTGGGCTGTTAACAACAATGACATATTACATTTAAATATTCTAACCTTTGTCTATAAAGCCATAAACATATTATCTCCCACTTGCTTTCATAATTACTTCCCACCAAACTGATGGGTTCACAGAATTGGAACTCGTCAAGCTACTACTAGAGGTGACCTCTTCAAATCTTTCAAAAACATCACTGTATGTGGTTGGCAAACAATTCAGTTCTTTGGTTCCAAACTTTGGATTACTCCCCCGTTATTCATACATGTTGCTAGCTTGTCTCAGCTTTTTTATCAAAACTGAAGCCACACTTCATCAATTCCTACTCATAACTCTTATAAACTAGGACTTTATTTCTCACTCCCGACACCATTTCTAATGCACATCTGGTTTCTGGTTATCTTTTTAACAATTTAGTTTCTTTGTTTTTACGGGGGTGGGGGGCTCTCTCGATTAGTTAACCTATTGAGAGCTCCTTCTGAATCAATCAATCTTTGAATACAATCATGTAAAGTTCTTTTTCTGTATTTTTATAAGTTTATTTTCTTTAGTGTTGTATTGTATCTTGTAAGTATTTAATTGTAGTAAATCATGTAGAATTGTATTTAAGATTGATTGATAAATGAATGAATGAAACTGAAACTGAATCAGTGTTCTTAATGGGTCTAGGCATCTAAGCCCTGTATGGAAAGAAGGTCTGGCGCACAGAGCACATAGTTTCTATAATTTTCATTGTTTATTGGCGCAATGTCCGGTGCACAAAAATTCAACTTTCCATACGGGGTCTAAGGCCCAATCTGTGCTCCAAATTGCTTGCTATGCTGGAGTAGACGTGTACTTGACAAGTCAATTTTTCTCAATCAATACTATAGCAATACAGTCTAAAAACTTAATATTTTATGCAGACATGCTGTTGACAACTCATCACCTCAAGGTCTTTCATATTCAAAATAATAGAGGAACTACGGAACATAGAATAACCTGGGCCTGGAATTTTTATTGAAAACTTTATAGTTTACTTTTTCAGGCCCAAAAAGAGCAAGTGGATATTTAGGCCCTCTTTTTGCATACTTAGCTTATCAAATTGATATGTATACCTGCTCTCCAATATCGATCGCAATCAATGTTAATGCAACTGGTGCTAAAAATCTAAGTAACGCTGTGTATGGTCCTTTGCAGCAAGTTCTTGCTCCATTTCTGTCCACTTCTACATCCATGATGGTCGCAGTGCAGTGCTACTTTTTGCAGAACGAAAACTATGTGCTAAAAAAAACTATGTGGAAATTTCTCGGACCTAAACGAGGCTTGTTATTAAAAGCAAAAAGGGCGGGAAACGAGAGCTTGGACCCAGGCTCCCTTTTGCAGTTTTTAAACCTTAAAACATGTTTTACTTGTACCGTGTAGTTTTAAACTATTCAAGGATTGTTTCTTTGTCTAAGAAAAATCTGTTCGCTTCAGGCGTAGGACCAGGCGTGACAAAATAACTTGAACAATTACCAGTGACAATTACACCTGATTTCTTTTATCAGAAACTTGGATCCGCCCATGGTACTAAAAGTTTCTTATTTTCACATGAAAATTTTTGCTTTTTAGTACTAAAAGTTTCTTAATTAGGTTCTTGTTCTTTTGGATCCATGAATCAAAATTAGTTTCTACTGATGGAACGTATTTGTTTCTTGACATAAAGCAGAAGGTTTAGCAAGAAAAAGAGTTGTATTAGGCTCAAAACATAAAATCGTTGTGAATATTACTCAAGAAGAAAGAATCCCAGGGGGGTACTCCCAAACTTTCATTACGAGGGGGTCCATGCCAGTATTTCTTTGCTGACCCCTAAATATTGAGTCTAATGCTTTGGAGACCCCAAATATTGTTATTTATTTTTATTCTGGGTCATGGAGACCCCAAATGTGGTTATTTATTGCATTATATATTAACGGATGAACACTAACGGGGCATACAAATGATTGAATCTGTCACTGTAATGAATTGCGCCAAATTTCACGAGTCTCCCTTTTTTCAGATTCATGGACCCCAAATATTGAATTATGTTTATGTTGTTGTTCACAGACCCCAAATATTTATTTTATTTAAGATTTTGGACCCCAAATATTGGCACGGACCCCCCGTATTGAAAGTTGGGGAGTTCCCCCCCCCCCCCTGGAGAAAGAATCCACGACAATTTTCCCATGTTTTTTGTTTGGATTTCGCTTTTAAAAGTTTCTACAGCGCTTCTCAAATATAGTACTAGAGTTTCTTAAATTGTTGGCCATCCTAGTACTAGTTTCTTATAAACCAGTTTGTTATATAAAAAAACCGTGTACAGTATCCTCAAAAATTAAATGGATAACTTTATTGGTTTCATGTTTATTCAGGCAGTTCTTTCTCTGCTATTTCCAAAGTAAGGTAATTATAATGCAATGCCCAACAAGACTACCAGATTATGATTTTATTCCCATCTTATTTCTATTCATTTTGAGAAAGCAAACTCCTATCTGTAGGGTTGTATGGTTGAAATCCACCCCAAGGATTAGAAAATGACAAATCCACACAAAACAAAGACAACGATTAACTCAATCTACGAATCTTCTTAGTGAAAATGTCATTCCAAACACGTTTATCTAGATACAAGATACGAACTTTTATTACATAAATCAATGACAATATATTTCAGCTAATGTGGAATAATTAGTAGTTGGGGCTCACAATTTTGCTTGTTGTTTTTGTCTCATTTATAGCTGCATACATCTCCAAATTATTTGTCTTTTCGAGGAGTCTCAGAACCAACAATTTTTGTTCAGAGAATATCAAGGCTCTGATAGGCCGGTCGTTGCCCTCTTGCTCCCGATTAAAAAGCAGCATACTCCCCTCAAAATTGGACTAGATTCCCCAGCCTTTTCATCTTACCCAAAGATTTATGTATTCCCTGCTCCATAGTTCCCATATTTTTTACAGAGGGGGTCCCTTGGTTTCGGCCCTTTCTACATAATTCCTGTTGCCTTGCCTTGCCCCCAGAAACTCTTATCAGAGCCTCGATATCTATTCGGAAGATAACCCAATGGACGAAGAGAGAATCATTACAAAAGTGGACATACCACAGATGCACCCGTACCAACAGAAATCTTGTAGAGCTTTCTGGGCCTAGTTGGATCTTATGCATTGACCTCTCTGGAGTCTGGATCCTTTTCTTTCTATGTATATTATCAACAGGATGTCCCAAACGCCCCTGGCAGTTAGATAAATAGTCAAAACTCGTTTGTAAAGTTAAGCCAATAACTAATTCTAACTTAGATTGCTAGATTACAGCTTAAAATGATTTTAAATTACTTTTTGGTTGTCAAAAATATCACACTTTCCGAAAAGAAGATTTCTCTTCCGAATCGTATACAGTAAAATTCTGTTCTAATATGATGTGCAACACAAAAAAGGATTAGATTTTATAATCATTTTTGGTAATTTTTAGAATCCCTAACATTCTGGAAGATCCCTAAACACCTTATATAATTACCAATTTAGAATTTATTTCACTATGCATCAAACCTGATATTAACCTGCTTACCAACCTAACCCCAGGGGGGACACTAAGCACATACACATACGGGGAGGTCAGTCCGATAAATTTTCAGGCAACCCAAAAATATCAGTTCAGCTTCATTGCAAGCCAAAAATATCAGCTAATTTTATACTTAGACACCTGTAAACGCACATAAAATATCCTGAAACAATGCAAATTGAGGTCAGGATTGCCTCTACAGAACCCAGAAATATCAGTATAGATATATTTGATACCAAAAAATATCTTGGCCATAATTTCAGTTTACATGGACCCAAAAATATCACTTTCGGCAATGTTCTGACCCAGAAATATCGGACTTACCTCCCCGTATGTGCATGTGCTGAGTGTCCCCCCTGGGAACCTAACTGCCTATAATGAAAATTTTACCATCAGCAGACATTTGAACAATATTTTACATTTAATCACTGAGCTTTTTATATGTCACATGGCCCAAAAGCTCTTGGGGTTGGCGAATGTTAGCGTTGGTGTAGCCACCCATCTATGCTAAACTCGAGTATATTTTCTGTTAGAAAACTGTCTTCATAAGCTACATTTGGTTTTATGGTGCAAATATAACAGGTCTAAAAACTGTACTTTGATACGAAGATGTAGATGAAGTAGACGAATTTGTTGGTAACCCTTCCTTGGTACAAAACGTCAGCATCGAGTCTGAGTGTATATCTCTTAGGCCCAATGAGCTTCCTGATGTTGATGATGTCGACTGACTGTTCATTTACTCGTCGGACGAAGAAGTCTCTGTTTTCATTGCCTGAAATAGTGAGCAGTAATTTCAACGTACCTGAATAGAGTCAAAGCTAAAAAATTTACTCAGCACGTAACTCAGCACGTTATGTCCTGATCAGTGCCGTCTCTTTGTGTTGAGAAATGGCTGGCTAAGCTAATCAATATTTAACCCAATATTTGAATTAACATGAAATGTTCAATCTTGTCTAGCAAATTTAAGATAGAAATGATCAAACGACGCAACATTTTTTCTCTGAGACTTTTCTCAACACCCAACAGAAATCTTCACTATGCCAATTCCTTTCCCAGCTTTCCCAATTATATAACGACTCAGCAGCATAGCATTGGTCGCCTTAAAAATATCCCTGCTGCTCTGTTTCCTGGCTGCAGCTTTTTCTCGACTTTTCAGCAGGATCATTTACTGACATTAATATTAGTGGACTTGCTAAGGACATTCTCTGTTTAGTCCGAAAAAAGAAAGAAAAAAAAGAAGAAAGGTGGAAGGAGAGAGGAGGAGTCTCTCTCCTCCCCCCTTTCTTCTTTTTTTTCTTTCTTTTTTTTTTCTTTATTTTTTCCAGATTTCGCATTTTCTGGCCTGTTCGGACTAAACAGAGAGTGAGACTTGTAGCAAGTCCATAATATTAGCAGTGATTTTCAAATTCATGTATAGAAATGATTATGTCATTAGTAATGCCATTGTCTGCGGTTATACACAACATATTTTTGGGGTTTAAATAACGTTCCTGATTATTTCTACCGGGTGTCCAAAAAATTGAACATATTTATCATGCTGTAATTTCGTCGTCTCTCTCCAGAAAGAATAAAATAGCAATCATTTATCAAATCTATTTGGTCCTTGATACAAATACGCAAACAGAAATTTAACGATATGTCACAGAATCAAATTTGATGATTTTCAACATGCTTCACTTTTTATTGGATCATCTGGTACTGTAAAAATAGAATAATTTAGTGGAAAAGTTGCATAATAAGTGGATTTTACAGATTTCACGTCCTAAAAATCTAAGTCAAGAGTGCAATGTTTTATTTGGTCCATTATTACTATTTTCTTTGTAATTTCTTATTTTAATAAAAAGGGACAAAAGTTGCACTATAACAAAGAGATGTCCTTAACTAAAGTTTTGCAGAACAGTGAATGAAGCACAACGCATATTTTGCGACATCAACTAGTTTAGGCTCTGCTTACCTGATGTAAGTGCGAAATGCATTTGAAGCTTCAAGTATGACGAAACACGCAGTGTGTACGTGAATTTGTATCCCCTTGGGTTAACAAACTTCTTGAACTTTGTTGTTCTCCATTTGATTGATTGAATGACCAGGTTAGAGCATGCTCCGTAATTTCCAGGACACATAAGACGACACTCACTGTAGGAGACGAGAAGAAAATCAAATGAATTGGTTGATTGATTGAATCATATGATTGATTGAATGATCATGTTAGAGCATGCTCCGTGATTTCCAGGACACATAAGACGACATTCACTGTAGGACACCAAAAGAAAATAAAATGAACAGCTCAAACCATAGGATGACCAGGGCTAGTTGTAACAGGGGCACGTTATAACACACACACAACAGCTGGTGAGCACGGCTTTTTAGTAGCTGCTATTACTCAGCCACTAAAAAGCCGTGCTCACCAGCTGTTGTGTGCGTGGTTCTTATTTCTCCTTTTGTAATTAGTTTATTGAGAACCATTATTTTGTTTTGTTTATTTGTATTGTTATAACTCGCCTTAGTATCTGTTACAACTTGCCCCATTTCCGGGGCTACTAAAAACCTGATTTCAATTTTTTATTTTCGATTTATAAAAAGACAAGAGCTCCACCAACGAAAAACAACTTGCGTTCGGTGGCCAATGGGGATAATGACCAAAATAGCCAGTAGTGCTATAATAACGAATCTGTTCGTTGCTTCTAAGGAAAATATCACCTTTATCCGAGAAATTTTACAACTTATCACGGTCTCCCCTTCTCCTTTTCAGTCTTTTTCGACGTTTAGGACGGTTTAACCCAGTCACTCTTGATCAAAAAGGGCAGATTTTGTAACAATATATAGTCTGTCGTTTTTTATTAGCACTCAATTACAAAACGATTAGCAATTGCAAATGGAGGAATTTCTACGGCCGAATAGTCAAGTCGCAAATCTAAATAAAACAAATCGTAAAAGATGCCTCGAGACCTGGATCGCTAACTCACTTGTTGTGCATGCAAAAAGGAGCTTTAAAAGGCGACATATAGGAGGATTCATCACCACCAAAGAAGGAAATTTCGTTTTTCTATGGAAATACCTTCCATGGATGGATAAATATCCACCTTTATTTCCCTACCTTCCAGGAAATATCCTATTTTGCCCGGAAGCTTTGAAGTTGCGTTTTTAAGTTCGGTTCTAGTCTAAACCTGTTGTTGGTAGGGATAAACACAATATTCATTTAGACACAGAGTGGACACAGGGAAAACAGGTGGATGTTCATCCCTTAGGAGGGTGTATACACCCCTTGGGAAATTGCATGCCACCTGTATTTTCCAGTGTCGAAGTGAATATTGTGTTCTTATCTAACCATCTGCTGCCTTAACTTTGGGTGTGTTTGATTGGTACCAATTCTGAAAACGGTAGACTTTGTAGACTTCCGAATTTGTGTTTGATTGACTCCAAAATTCTCAGAACGGTAGGTTTGGTAGGCCTTCTGAACCTTCTGCTCCAAAAGGCAGATTGTTTGGCAGACTTTGGAGAGATCCTCGTTTTCATTAGCGAATCGCAATGGTGACTCCAAAACCTGCTGTTTTTAAGATTTTTGTGTTTGATTGGGGAATATATTTCCGTCTCTGTGAAGTCTACTGTTTCCAGAATTTGGTAGGTTTGGGATTACCAATCAAACACACCCTTTATCTCTGTCTAAGGGTGTGTTTGATTGGTAATTCCAAACCTACCAAATTCTGAAAACACTAGACTTCGCAGAGACGGAAATATATTCCCCAATCAAACACAAAAATCTTCAAAACAGCAGGTTTCGGATTCACCACCAGGGTTTTGCTAATGAAATGAGAATCTCTCCAAAGTCTGCTAAACCTTCTGACTTTTGGAGCAGAAGGTTCAGAAGGCCTTCCAAGCCTACCAAACCTACTGTTTTCAGAATTTTGGGGTCAATCAAACGCGAATTCCGAGTCTACCAAGTCTACCGTTTTCAGAATAGGTACGAATCAAACACACCCTAAGTCAGAGACTGAGCATCAGTTTTGTTTACAATCAGACAATGCATTGAATGAAGCTTAGTTGTTGCAAAGTAGTCTTGATTAACTTAGCTACCTATTAGATCATAAATGCTTGCCTTGATAAATCTAAAAATGTCTAAAAGAATTTCGTCTCTTCACAATGTCGTGTTATGTGATCATATACTACAACAAGTCTCAGACAAATTTTAAGCAAATATACCGGGTGAACCAAAAAGAACTTCACATGTTTGAAAATTCGTTATGCGAAGAATACTCGAGATATTGGAATCAATCAAAGTTTGGTTGACACCTGAAAGGCTGAAGTATTTTTGTGATTCTTGTTCTATTTCGAAATGCGCGAAAAGAGGCTTGAAACCTTCGATCAAAATTATAAACAATCTCCTCACTCAAACACATTTCATTCCTCTCAAGAGATAAGAATCAAATCTTTATAAAAGCAATAACGTATATGATCTGATACTTTGTAAAAATCACTTTTTAAACCTTGAGGGAGATGAAATGTATTTGCATGTTGCTAAAAGTGAGCAGATTACTTAGATCTTGTTCACGCACTTCGAAGTAAAGGAACTTTTCATTAATCCAATTTTGCCGATATTTACGATGCTCAGAAAATAGAAGAAAAATCACAAAAAATACTTCAGCCTTTCAGCTACCAACCAAACTTTGATTCGTTCCAATATCTCAAGTAGTCTCTGCATAACAAATTTTCAAACATTTCAAGTTCTTTTTGGTTCACCCGGTAGGCCAATCGAAGAATTTTAATGAAGTGTTTTGCGAACTTACTGTGGACTTCTCAAGATGTAGTATTGGTTTGGGCAAGTTGAGTTTATGCATGTATAGTTTCCATATTCGTTGACGCACACATGGTCATCTGGGCATTTCTTTCCCCCAAGCGAACATTCGTCGATATCTTGATCAGAAAACAAAGTTTACTAGGACAGTAAAATCAGATAATTGAAAAAGTGGACTACAATTGGTATACCAGGTGTCCCATAGAAATGTAACATATTTGATTGAATCCAACACTGTGAATATGCTGCGGATATTGTTGAGCTGCAGCAAATTTTACTTACTTTTTGACAGCCAACTACAATGATAATTAGCTTACTTTTTTGAGACAGCAAATTAATTCGGGAATATCTCTGGATGTATTTATATTAGCTCCAAAACGACAAGTTTTGGATTATGAACTAAATTTGGCATCTTTTAAAGCCTACGTGAGTGATTTTGTGTGGCCCAGAAATATTTTTAAAACTTACTTGAACAGTTCAGTCCAGTTTAAATGTTCCAGGCGATTTGATCAAACGCAAGGACGTTTTTTTGGGACACACGCAAGGAAAACATAAAATTTACTTAATAAGGAATTGACTCAAACTCAACCTCGTCTGTTCTAACTATCCATGAAATACTAAACAAAGCCTTTTATTTGGAAATGGAAATAATATAGGTTTAATGTGAAGATTAATATGTTCTAAAATTTGATCTTCTGTGACAAATGGCTGAGACTTGAGATTGACCCATTAAAACCTGATTTTAATCAAGAATGAAAGGCTTTCGAGAAAGAAATCCTGCCTTAAGCCGTGAAAACTTCTACCTGAAGCAATTTTGTGGTTCTGATCGTCTAATTTTAACTATCAGGGATAGCATCCCGGCAGCATAGGCGTCGAAGCTTTTCAAAAGATTGGACAAATGGTTATTGAATCTTCATTTCCATTTAATGGTCCGAAGAAACTTCAGGTGCTTTGCTGTAATTCTACTATGGGGACTTTTGATACCTCGATTACTTTCAGAATAACAGCTTTTTATTGGAAGAATTCATGAACAGTTTTGAAAAAAAATTAAAATCATCGTAAATCCTAAATCAATAGAGGAAGAAGGGTATAATTTAGACTTATGATCTAACTGTCAGTTGAGGTGGCCAGCCGCGACACTTTTATGTCTCACCAATCAGAGAGCAGCATTTGCAGTCGAGAGAAAGTCAAGTGCCAAATATGGGCGAATCGCACTCAAATAACGCGCTCTGATTGGTTGATCATTGGTTGTAGTTGTAGCGATGTATCAGTTCAGGCAAGGAGCGAAACTACGACGATGTATAAGTCTAGGTATAATCTTCAAGAAAACCATACTTTATTACGGTCTACAGCATGGCGGTAAGAAAAATATGTCGATTTTATGGTTTACGATTTGGCAATTTGATGACGTCTTTAATTCCGAAAATAATCAAGATATCAAAAATCCCCGAAGCAAAATTATAGCAAAGTACATGAAGTTCCGTTCGAGGCATTAAATCAAAAGGAAATTCAATAATCATTTTTCCAATCTTTTTAAAAGCTTCGACGCCTATGCAATGGGGGATAAAGTCCGTGTAAAGGTGGTTTGGCTTTCATCAGGCTTACCCTCACAGTTGTCACCAATCGATTGATACCCGCTGGGGCATGAACATTTAAATGAACCCTCAGTGTTAATGCAAGATGATTCACATATACCAGGCCTTGTTTTACATTCATCAATATCTGTGAAGAGAACAGTGTTATGTTTACTCGTTGGCTTAACCAAAAGAAAGACATAGGTAGTTTAATAGGTTGGCTATGGCTAGCAGTAGTTACACTGTGAAGGAGATAGCAGATAGTCTATAACAATTACTTTTTGCTTACTCCTATTTCTTTAATTCACCCTTGTTTACTAATAATATGCATTCATTGTCATAAAGTTTTACTAACAGAAAGAAAATTAAGAGACAGAAATTTTCCAATTTAAATATTAACCTTCCAGGAAATATTGAGGTTTATCCACAGGCTGCAAGAAATTCTGAATTAAAAATATGATTTACATATATGATACATCGAGTCTTCCTGGTTCACTATTTCGTTCCTGATATATCGAGTGCCATTTTATATCCTTTGCGTCGCAGAGTGACATGACCTAGAGCAGCATAGGTTCCAAATCTTAAATTGGCGTAAAAAGGTCGGTGTAAAATTCAGTGACATATTTCTTTGAATCGAATGGCTTGAAAGCAACTTTAGCTACTTTGCTATAACTCTACCATTGGACTTTTCAGAAAATTTGAATATTTTCGAAATTACAGCGTATTTCATATTTCAACTCATTTGAGGATGTGACGTCATCAAATTTCTAAATCGCAAACCAGAAGAGTGAAAGACTTTTGCTTGATACCTTATTGTAGACGTTTATAAACTATGTTTTTCTGGAAAATTATTCGATGTTTCCTCAAAAATTTAGGAATTATGATGGTTTTAAGTTTTTTTCCAAACTTTTCTTGAATTCTTAAAAAAGAAGAAAAGCACTCTAATTCTGAAAATATTGAAGATTTCTGAAAAGTCCAACGGTAGAATTATTACAAAGTAGCTAAAGTTTCTTTCAAGCCATTCCATTCAAAGAAATGGGTCACAGAATTTTACACCGACCTTTTTAAAGATTTGAAACCTATGCTACCTAGAGCAATTATGCCACTCAAACGGGAACTCTTTCAAAACAAAAGAAAATAACTATTCTTCCTCTTTCTCTTCCTCTCCCCTTCATTTTACCACACATGAGGGACATGGAGTAGCATAATGGCTCTCGGTCACGTCAATCTGCCAAGTGCAGGGATTAAAAATGTCACTCAATATATATATGGAATGAAATAATGAACCAGTAAGGCTCGATGTATCATATACGTAGATCTTGTTTTTAATTCAGAGTTTCCAACAGCCTGTGGTTTAACCTGCTAAACGTGTGCTTTTTAGCTCTGTACATAAGAAAACTGGAAAGTTGTAAAATGCACCGAAAAGCCATTGAAAAGGATAATTCAACACTTTTCTTCGAAATATTGGCATTTGTAGAATGAAATTTCGAAGTGTAATGAACTCATCCTCGAAGTTATGAAACGTTTTGAGAGTCAAATCTTACCTTCACAGCGTTTAGTTTTCGCATTCAATTGATAACCAGCATAGCAACCACATGAGTAAGAGCCATAATGATTATAACATTGTCCCCTTCCACAGATTCCTTTTCTTGTGCATTCATTTACATCTGCAAGGTTATAGAAAATATTTGCTGAACTAAACAAGTACTGCAGTGGGGACAGTGGTCCCATGAATGTCCACATAACCGGTTTATTTCTCCCATACTATGTTAATGTCTGCTCCTAAGATCAGGTTTATTTTGAACTATTTTCAATAATATCATTTTTTGCGACTAACTTGGACTGTTCATGTTCTTGGATGTTGGTCAATATTTGTCCTCAAAATTGGGTTGTATCGAAGTATTATAAAAATGTATGAACCCAAAACCAGTCTTTTAAGAGCGCAATTTGTACTGGTACGCTGAAAAAAGGGTTGGTGAAATATTTTTTCCAAGACATACATAGGACCACCAAAAAGTACAGCACATACCCACCTTTGAAGACCATAATGGCACTTGCCTAATTTGCATGATAACAGAAGGAATAGACCTTTCAGTTATTCTACGAAAGAGCCTGGTTCGAGCGATATTTTCACACATATTTATACTAAAGGTTCGACTTAGTGGCGTCAGAGCTTCTATCATTATTGTTCATATTCGAAAATTCCTCAGATTTATACAAAATGTACACAAATATCGCTCGATCCAGAGTTTTTGTATATAGCTAACATTCTATTGTTATCAATGAAGAACAAACAATAAGACAATAGGTTATGCGTGGCCATCCTTTGTTCTATTTCTAGACCAAATCGCTATATCTTCATTTGTTTACTTTAACTATGCTTTACCACCACGAATATGAATCATCACAATAATCATACCTTGACACTTTCCATTTACCAACTGAAAGCCTTCGCTACAAGATGAAAGTTGACATTCAAAATAACCATCTGTATTCTTGCAAGTAAACTTTGGTCCACAATTATGAATTCTCCGTGCGCACTCATCAATATCTGAAAATTGAATTTCAGGAGAAACTTAATGCAAGAAAAGCAATATGAGTTAACAAACAAGCAAAGCAGCCAAGGTGAGTATTTTTCACCTACCAGACGTTCCACGGAAACAACTTGTCGCCCTGATTTGGTCACTCTTTCAGGAGGTGACTTTCTGACGTGCATTTTAGTACAGCTTGATCTTAGATCTATATAGGAAATTGGACACTCTCCGTCCCTTCCTGACGTTTGCTGTACTGCAGAAGTCCGTTAACATATAACTGGTTATTTTTGATGGACCTACATAGTTTTCTATCACTGGATGAAATGATACATCCAGCATAAAAACTATGATGTCGGACCAAACAGCTTCCAAAAAACATCAACGCTTTTTCGAGCTATAATGTAGTGTAAGATGGCTTAAGAGATAGGTTCCATATTGAAGCCTTCCGGAGCAGTGTCTCTATAACCTGACTGTTTCGAGAGTCGTTTTTCAATGTTATCTTCTTTTCTTCTTTATGCAATACAACTTTTTCTCAGGATTTGTTTAAGTCCTGGCAATAGCAGCGCCAGCTGGAAGGCATACTGGGTACAGTACAATTCTCTGCTATGTTTCTTTTTTGGCAAGAAGAACTGTTGGAATAGGGGTTAAGAAATGAAAGCAAGAGAACTTAAATCCTCTGTTATTAGCCTATGATTTGTTAACGATACGACCGAGTTTAATCAACTAAAGTTGGTCATCTCATTTGACAGGTAAGCTACACAACTTCGTCTCGTGAATAGCCAGCAAACTACAAGGCTTGCAAACATTTTAACTTTTTTACTCACCCGGTAGGAGAATACCTTTACGTTCGATTTCCACTAGTTGCAAAATATAATTTATTGTTTTGCAACAAATGGTGTCGCTCTTTGATTGACGTCACCTCAAAGTTAGCAGTCAAATCAGCTTTAGTGGAAATCCAGCTATAGGATAGACTTACTCCATTTGTCCCAATATTTTCACTCCATTCCATTTTACAGCAAGAAATACACCACTGCGGAGGAGTATAAAATCTCGGTTCGATTCATTTTAAAGCGTAAAAAGGTGATTTTTTGTTGCGATAATTGGCACTACGTATTGAGTCTAGCATTAGGGAGCATCTTCCGCTCCCTGTATGTAGTCTGTAGAAAAGGTGACAATGATGAAATCACTTTGAGAAATTCTTACCTTCACATTTCCCATTCTTAAGTTCATATCCACGCTTACAAGATGCTAATTGGCATGCATAGTACCCTATTGTATTGACACATTTGTAATGTTCTTGGCAAATTTGTCCTCTGGCACATTCGTCGATATCTAGATGAAAAATAGTCAGAGAAAGAACATGAGAAAAAGTTGAAGTTTTCAGGTTAGTTCTGGTGAAGCAGAAGAAAAACTGAATTTCTATCCAAAATTTCATCTTTTGTTATTTTTACTTCATAGATACACCATCCCAATGCCCAGTATGTTTTAAAACATGGTAGTAAAGGCACAAACTCACACAAGTCGAACGCTATTTCAAGACTTTGCAATATGGCAAAAATTAACTTGGTGCTTTACACAAGTTTACATAACAAAATTTTTATGATCGATGATATGATTTAATTTTGAAGACTTTTCAAACAATTTTACTTTTTTTGGGTCGCCCGGTATGTTTCGATTTTAAAGATTGTTAATAGAACCAAGAAAATTTTATCAAAAAGACTGTAATATCAAGCATACCTTGGCAACTCCTTCCAACAATTTGATATCCATAAGGACATCTGTCAAGACAAGCAAAGGAGCCATCTGCGTTGAAGCAATATGTTCCTTGTGCACATTTCGCTGAGCCCGTACTGCACTCGTCTTCGTCTGAAAACATTAATCAAAGTTAAACCCGAAAGACGATTTGTTTTACATTACATCTATGGTTCACTTTGCAAAAATTAAATGATAGTTTTTACACTATTGACCCTTTTTCAAATGTCGAAAAATTTAAAATGCAACTCCTATAACTTTTTTGCAATATTTAGTTGATTTTTAAATTTTTGGTGAGTAAATGATCTGCTGGTTTTGAATGAATCCACCACTCATTTTGACTTACTGGTGCCATAAATCAGCAACCAAGTCTCTGAGTGACTCGAACAAGGTTTCAAGCATTAAGTTGAAACCTCCTATGCAACTGTATCAAAAGTGAGACAATTTTAGTTACAGCTCCTGCGCAGCAGCTGCACGAACGGGGCAAAACTGTTTGGAGGACCCTGTAACTTTCTGTTGTAATGGCTGGATAAAATCATTCATCCCATCAACCATCTTTGAACATTTTTTC
Organism: Aurelia aurita; assembly: GCA_004194415.1. Taxonomy (NCBI): domain Eukaryota; kingdom Metazoa; phylum Cnidaria; class Scyphozoa; order Semaeostomeae; family Ulmaridae; genus Aurelia; species Aurelia aurita. The sequence goes on from REGM01000468.1 coordinate 106,994, forward strand.
AGCTACCACTTCAGATGCAAACACGAAAGTTGTTAAAGTAAATGATATGAGCTAAATGGTGTGGTCTATAAATAAGACAACAAATAAACTGCACACCTCATTATAAACTGCACACGTCATTGTTTCTTTTGCCTTGTTTTGTTGGTGCATACAACGAGATTACCAAATGCAATATAGGCTATTCATAGACCTATGAGATCTCATCTTTTATATCATGTCATTCACTTTAAAATAACAACGTTGCCAACATTGGCAGTTCGAATATAACCATGCTGAATTAAACAGGACATCTCTGTTCGTTTTGTATCCTCTTCGGATCATATTCCCGATTTCCCGATGCTTACAAGAAAATAATGACAACCAACACAAACTCATTCTGCATTTCGNAAACTGCACACCTCATTATAAACTGCACACGTCATTGTTTCTTTTGCCTTGTTTTGTTGGTGCATACAACGAGATTACCAAATGCAATATAGGCTATTCATAGACCTATGAGATCTCATCTTTTATATCATGTCATTCACTTTAAAATAACAACGTTGCCAACATTGGCAGTTCGAATATAACCATGCTGAATTAAACAGGACATCTCTGTTCGTTTTGTATCCTCTTCGGATCATATTCCCGATTTCCCGATGCTTACAAGAAAATAATGACAACCAACACAAACTCATTCTGCATTTCGACTATAGTCTTATGGAATTAAGCAGGCCTTCTTTCTTTGATTTTTCTTCCCTTCGGGTCGAATTCCTTAGTTTCCGGTAGTAGGGGCAAGATAAACAATTGTTAACACCAAGTTTTAGCTACCACCTCAGATGGAAGCAAGAAAGTAATGACAAAAATATTCTTACCGACACAAACTGCTTTTGCATTTCGAATATAACCTTGTTGTGTGCATGGCTTTTCTTTCAAGTCAACTGGCCTTTTAACACACAAGTATGAACCAGGCTGGTTTTGGCACATGCTGCCAACATCACATTTAGCGCTGCCATCTGTACATTCATCTATATCTATAGTTGAAGAAGAAATATCATCAAATTTCTTATTTCTTAGTTTTAATTAATAAGTACTAACAATAATAGGGAAACTAAAAGCTGATTTCATCTACAATATCTTAGCAAACATTGCACTGATTTTAAAAACTAATAGCGTCAAACGTTAAATTGAAACTGTAGTTAGGTATAACACAGGTATGATAATAGAGAATGAGGCTCTTTCGCAGCTTTTTTCTCTTTTTAGGACACCCTGTACGGGCTTGAACGCCAGCGCAGTTTCTCTTGGAAAAGTGCATTAAGGGGCATTTGTCAATAAATCTGGTAGTACTGCAAATTGGAATAGGGCAGCAAAAGGCTTTTATACCTTCAATACCTTATAACCTTTCGAAGCTAACTGAGCTACTCTATTGGGATAATACTTTTGTAGGAAAACGTTCGCAACCAGCTGGGGATGAATTACACTGATTGCCTGAGTCTCTTGTTTCCCCTGTGCTCTTTGACTTGACGATGTCGCTTCGGCCAATAGAGACTCATAATAATATTACTCCGAAAAACTTGACCCTATTTAGGCCCTCGCACACAATTTCCCATTATACCAATCAGATTGCGAGATTTGGAAAAGAAGATCTGGAAGAGTTTGCTGCGAAATCTGGTTGGAGATTTCTCTGGTAGCTTTTAGTCTTATTTATTAAGAGTCTTAAAAACATGGAAATCATCTTGCTAACAGAGTTATTTTGCACTCAGCAGGTAAAATGAACTTTCTTCTTCGTATTAAGAAAAGGTTTTGTTGATTAACTGTCTGCTTTACGCGATTTTTATTTCATTTCGTTTCTAAGGAGTGACCGTTGAAAAAGGCCAAGGGCTCAATTCGATCATGGTTCGATTGATGAATGCACAAAATAGGGTCAGCTATTTCATTGTTTCGTTATGAGTCCCTGTTGAGCAAGGTTTACCGCAAGGATACTAGGGGCTTAAGTAATCAGTCTAGGGATGAATAAGCATCAAGGATGAGAACTGTTTATTTCAAGAGAGAGGGACCTTCTTAAGAACCTATTGACCCTTACGTCATCTTATATATCTTCTAAGTAAGGACTAAGTTCAGAAAATTCATCTTTTTCTTCCAAGTACTTTCTACCATATTTCCCCTCCATCTCCTCTTGGTTGAGTAATAAATGAGTCTCTCTAAAAAAATTTATTTGCTATTCTAAGCTAGTGTTGATGCAAAAAAAAAACACATGGATTTTTTTATAAACTGAACTTAACATTATGCCACATGAGGTTTTGGAATAAAGATTTGACACAGTTTATGAACTGGCTATATCGTTTTTTTACAATTGTGGCTTTGGTTTATCAAAATTACAAAAATCTAATTTGTGAATATAGAAATACATACCAGCACATGATTTTCCATCAGATTGAAGAATATATCCACTGTTACATAAGCAAGCAATGACGTCACCACCAGACATACTACACGAATGCTGGCATCCAGCTGCCTTGCAGTCAAGAGCCTTCTTTGTGGGAGATACTCCCCCTGTAACAATAAAATGATATAAAGTAACATCCCTTTGAAAAAGAGGGAGTTAACAGAAGCTTTTGTTCAGTTCCCTGTTATAGAGAAGGACAATCAACTTTGTGGATTGTCGGATCAATTCAATATTTCGGACTATTAAGAAGGACTTCAGATTTTTAGAAAAGTTTGCTTGGGCTTTCGGACATTGCTATCCAATCGGGTTCATTTTTAATTGGATAAGAAGAATGAACGGATTTTGGATTTTGCTGGAAATGTTTTGCAAATTTTGTTATAACGGTTTGTGGATTTTAGCATTTTAACAATTTTTTTTATTAATGTAACCAAGTCAAAGGGTCCTCAAGGTCTGGACTTGGCTAGGGCATGTTGACTCCATTTTCTAATGTTTTTTTTCAAATAAATAACATTGTAAAACTACTTAAGTATGCCTTTTGGTATCATTTCTTCTCCAGTCCCCCAATTTTTCAAGATCTGGCACCATGCCTGTACCAAATTATAGAAATTATATTGAAATTATGTTCCAGAAAGCTCCTATTTTCTACTTCGTCATGAGTTTGTGACCATTCAAGGTAACATCGAAGGTACTCGGCCTTTTTAGAAGGTAAAGGATTCCCTTTAATGTTGACTGCAGGACTTGTCCTGTTAGCAGAGAATTATAGTGACGAAGAACTATAGTGATGGAGAATTAATAGTGATTCTATTTCTATAGCTCTCTAGAAGCGATCAGAGGTGAAGTCGAAGTTTAGCAACTTTCTAAGCTTTGTTATCAGTTGCAAAATGTTGAAAACACGTGTATAACCAACCCAAGAAATAGTAAAAAGTAAATTTTTGTTTATGATTTGGTACTTTTTATAATTCTTGGTTCAAAAAGCGGTCCTCGATGAATTATGCTAAATTGTCAAATTCAACTTCATGCAAAATTACGAAACTCTTGAAGGAACTTTTGCTATAAGAATTGGGCCCAACGTTAAGAAACCCTACTACAAAGCCCAACACGAAGTTTCTTGAAAGTAACGATACGCAATCTTTAATTTGGAGTTGGGACCTGAATTGATCAAGGAATGGCACAAACCATAAGCTTCCTTTGATCTTTCAGATGTTAGCAAAGAAATGAAGGCTAAAGTGATTTAAGAGTCCATTGTAAATGACTCAAAGATGAAGAATTGAGGCGTGTGACATTACGATTAGTCTCGATTAAGATTTTCACCTTAACGGTTAACCTATTAAGCCATGAGAACCATGCGATAAGAAACGATACTTATCAGGTTCCCTTGCGGAATCATACAGTTGACATTCATCAACGAGATAGGATTACAACTGTTTAGCATTTCCTTGTCCTCAGGTGTGACATCTTAGCATCTTGATATCTTCTCAGGTGTGAGACCTTAGTATCTTCATGTTTTACAGAATCTGAACCTAACTGTAAGCTGAGGCATGGGCTGTAGAAAACTTAGAGACTTGCTCCAAGTCTATTCCGTTGTCTGTCCAGCGCTAAAAGAATATAATGACTTCTGCGGGGGCGTATGCCTCGAGGACACTGCAAGGGAGAAGCGAGAAATGAATGAAGATGGAATTCTGTTTCCTTTCGTTTCTCGCTTCTCCCTCGCAGTGTCATCGTGGCATACGCCCCCGCAGAAGTCATTATATTCTTTTAACGCTGATAGACCACGGAATAGACTTGGAGCAAGTCTATAGAAAACTCTGAATTAAAGATAAGACTTGAGAGCATCATTTACTGAATAGCCTGCTCTGATTGGCTTATTCCAACAAAATGCCAAACTAAGGCCGATGCTGTTCGACTCTCAAAGATACGCGTGATTTTACAAGAGCTATTTCAATCCATATAGAAAGAGTACCTTTTGGATAGTATTCAGAGCATTTGACTTTTCGTTCCTTTCTTATCTGTCTGCAAAAATATAGCGGCAAGGTGGAGTAGCAGAAAAGACAGAGGAAGGCCATTCCCGGAACATTTGTGTCCCAGTCGACCATTTTAGTATCATTGCTCGTCCGAAAATCATCAAATTGAGCCATCCTAACAATTCCTTCTCAAGGGCATTGACGGTATCAAATGCATACAGTTTGGATAACACATGATTAAGAAGGGTGTCGTATGTTTCAAAGGTTAAATCCTTATTCAGTATGCCATTTAGTTTGGCATCAAGAAGCAATCACAGAAATCTGAACTAAAGTAAATATTTGAAATTGATTTACATCAAAGAGAGATGCGATAAGCTCCTTGCAACATCTTAGCCACAAACCAACATATACGTCGTTGTGTTAAATCAACAAGCATCAGGTATTTTAAGTTAACCTCATTCTCAGACTCTAAAGATCTTCTCAGCTCTCAGCTAAGGGACCGGTTTTGGAAGACATCTGGGAGGGGGGACAAAAATTTTACCTACTCAAAGAGAGGGGGGACGAAAAACAAAGCACATTTTAAGAAAGGGGTATGAAAATAGTTTGAGGTAAATTTTAAAAAGAAACAGTTCTTCAGTTAAATAACTCGATGCAATGCAATTGAAATCAAGACAGTATGGTGACACTTCTACCATGTATACGGGAATTGGGATGGGGGCTGAAAATATTTTCTGCAATGTTGGAGGGGGTACCAAGATTTTTAGGTAAATCAGAGAAGGGGGACGAAAATTCCGTTAATTATTTGAAAATGTCTTCCACCCCCTCCCCAGCAAGTATAAATGACCCGTCCCTAAAAGATGATTGAAATCATGGCTTCAGAACCAATCTCAATATTTAAGTTGATCAGTGCATGCAGATCGATGTAAGACCAATCAGTAGTTAGACACCATTAGTGTGCTTCTATGAAGGAGCGTCGCAGGTGTGCTTCTATGCTAGGAGGAACTATACACTTCTGTGGAGGAGAAAATTTTTCCTCCGCAGAACTATTTTTACTCTGCAGAAGCATATATGCGCAACCTGCCGCATGTAACTACCCATGGTAAGTTTTGCTAAGACCTGTGTAATAAGTAGTAAGTTTAGTTCGATTCCTTTGATTCTCGATATGAGATAAATATGATAAATTTCTCACTCGCCCCTTACCAGTACTTAAAGTACTGGTAAGGGGCGAGTGAGAAATTTATCATATTTTCAGTCAATTAGGGAAATTCAAATTTCGTAGAATTTTTGCAAAAATGATTGCTTCAGGCTACAAAGAAGGGAAAGCACGTCTCCCATAGCTCCTCTCATGCTCTCATGAGCTCCCATGACTATGTCCTAGAACGAATCCTTTTAATTTATCGATACCCCTATTTTTCATTACCTGAAGTCTTGGTTTGCTTGACTTTTGCATTATTACAGCATGCCATAAATGAATCTTTGCACAGCATGTCCCTTTTCCCGCCATCGCAGCTATCACCACGAAACCCTGTCTGAAGTCCTTGTCGGCAGCATTCACAACATTTCATTTTCATGTCTCCACCCATTCGACTCGCAGCCTCGCATTGAAGACCATTTCTATCATTGATAAAGAAAGATGTTTACATTTATCAGAACTACAAAGGGTAACCTAGGAAAGGGTGTCGAAAGGGTGTAAAGAGAGAATTTTACTGTTCATTTGGGATGATTTAGTAGGTGAATTCTGAGGATACTTCTTCTTCCCCCTTCTATCAAATTAAGGTATCTATGTGCTGGGCTTCCCAAAAAAGTAACAGATTTCAAACCTTCTAATGCCGGAAGCTTGATCTAAAATATCCCACAGTAATCTTTATTTGAATCCTCAATAGTTAAATTGAATGTTGGTAAATTTTTTATCATCATTTGGCTGTATGCAACATGTATGCAATGTTTTAAATCAGCAAACCCCTGATCTGTTCTCCAACAAAAAATAAGAGCAGGCATTAATGAAGGACCAAAGATGGCGGGAGGAGCGAAAGAACTGTTACTTTTACCTTGACTTTCAGTTTTACTATAGCATCTTCATGTTTTACAGAATCTGAACCTAACTGTAAGCTGGGGCATGGGCTGTAGAAAACTTAGACTTGCTTCAAGTCTATTCCGTGGTCTATCAGCGCTAAAAGAATATAATGACTTCCGCAGGGGCGTATGCCTCAAGGACACTGCGAGGGAGAAGCGTCAGTCTCCTTTCATTTCTCGCTTCTCCCTCACAGTGTCATCTTGGTATACGCCCCCGCTGAAGTCATTATATTCTTTTAACGCTGATAGACGACGGAATAGACTTGGAGCAAGTCTAGAGAAAACTCTGAATTAAAGATAAGACTTGAGAGCATCATTTACTGAATAGCCTGCTCTGATTGGCTTATTCCAACAAAATGCCAAACTAAGGCCGATGCTGTTTGACTCTCAAAGATACGCGTAATTTTACAAGAGCTATTTCAATCCATATAGAAAGAGTACCTTTTGGATAGTATTCAGAGCATTTGACTTTTCGTTCATTTCTTATCTGTCTGCAAAAATACAGTGGCAAGGCGGAGTAGCAGAAATGACAGAGGAAGACCATTCCCGGAACATTTGTGTCCCAGTCGACCATTTTAGTATCATTGCTCGTCCGAAAATCATCAAATTGAACCATCCTAACAATTCTTTCTCGGGGGCATTGACGGTATCAAATGCATACAGTTTGGATAACACATGATTAAGAAGGGTGTCGTATGTTTCAAAGGTTAAATCCTTATTCAGTATGCCATTTAGCTTGGCATCAAGAAGCAATCACAGAAATCTGAACTAAAGTAAATATTTGAAATTGATTTACATGTAAAGGCATCAAAGAGAGATGCGATAAGCTCCTTGCAACATCTTAGCCACAAACTAACATTTACGTCGTTGTGTTAAATCAACAAGCATCAGGTATTTTAAGTTAACCTCATTCTCAGACTCGAAAGATCTTCTCAGCTCTCAGCTAAGGGACCGGTTTTTTTCTCTTCCCGGGGAGGGGGTGGAAGACATCTGGGAGGGAAGATTTCTTATTAGGGGTGTTTTTTACAAGTATTTATTTATTTCGTATTAAAATTATAATGTATCTATTTTTAACTTTTAAAACATTGTAAATTTTATATTTTAGTGGCAAATTGATACATACATACATACATACATAGACAAAAATTTTACCTACTCAAAGAGAGGGGGGACGAAAAACAAAGCACATTTTAAGAAAGGGGTATGAAAATATTTTGAGGTAAATTTTAAAAAGAAATAGTTCTTCAGTTAAATAACTCGATGCAATGCAATTGAAATCAAGACAGTATGGTGACACTTTTACCATATATACGGGAATTGGGATGGGGGTTGAAAATATTTTCTGCAATGTTGGAGGGGGTACCAAGATTTTTAGGTAAATCAGAGAAGGGGGAAGAAAATTCCATCAATTATTTGAAAATGTCTTCCACCCCCTCCCCAGCAAGTATAAATGACCCGTCCCTAAAAGATGATTGAAATCATGGCTTCAGAACCAATCTCAATATTTAAGTTGATCAGTGCATGCAGATCGATGTAAGACCAATCAGTAGTTAGACACCATTATTGTGCTTCTATGAAGGAGCGTCGCAGGTTTGCTTCTATGCTAGGAGGAACTATACACTTCTGTAGAGGAGAAAATTTTTCCTCCGCAAAACTATTTTTACTCTGCAGAAGCATATATGCGCAACCTGCCGCATGTAACTACCCATGGTAAGTTTTGCTAAGACCTGTGTAATAAGTAGTAAGTTTAGTTCGATTCCTTTGATTCTCGATATGAGATAAATATGATAAATTTCTCACTCGCCCCTTTACCAGTACTTGCCCCTTACCAGAACTTAAAGTACTGGTAAGGGGCGAGTGACATATTTTCAGTCAATTAGGGAAATTCGAATTTTGTAGAATTTTCGCAAAAATGATTGCTTCAGGCTACAAAGAAGGGAAAGCACGTCTCCCATAGCTCCTCTCATGAGCTCCCATGACTATGTCCTAGAACGAATCCTTTTAATTTATCGATACCCCTATTTTTCATTACCTGAAGTCTTGGTTTGCTTCACTTTTGCATTATTACAGCATGCCATAAATGAATCTTTGCACAGCATGTCCCTTTTCCCGCCATCGCAGCTATCACCACGAAACCCTGTCTGAAGTCCTTGTCGGCAGCATTCACAACATTTCATTTTCATGTCTCCACCCATTCGGCTCGCAGCCTCGCATTGAAGACCATTTCTATCATTGATAAAGAAAGATGTTTACATTTATCAGAACATACAAAAGGTAACCTAGGAAAGGTGTCGAAAAGGTTACAGAGAGAATTTTACTGTTCATTTGGGATGATTTAGTAGGTGAATTCTGAGGATACTTCTTCATCCCCTTCTATCAAATTAAGGTATCTATGTGCTGGGCTTCCCAAAAAAGTAACAGATTTCAAACCTTCTAATGCCGGAAGCTTGATCTAAAATATCCCACAGTAATCTTTATTTGAATCCTCAATAGTTAAATTGAATGTTGGTAAATTTTTTATCATCATTTGGCTGTATGCAACATGTATGCAATGTTTTAAATCAGCAAACCTCTGATCTGTTCTCCAACAAAAAATAAGAGCAGGCATTAATGAAGGACCAAAGATGGCGGGAGGAGCGAAAGAACTGTTACTTTTACCTTGACTTTCAGTTTTACTTGATTTACTTTAAATCAAGTTGCATTTTTGACATTGACTTATTCATTACAGTAAAAGTAAAGAATCCATTTGATCGCTAATGAAACAGCGTCATCAATACTCGAGAAAAAAAAAATTGTCTTCATGTTTGCTCGACAAAAAGGTAGACGTCTTGCTGGTGATGCGGAGAATTGTAATGCTTTAGCATTCATTGTTCATAGGCTTTAAGAAATGTAACTTATTGTTTTCTGCAGCAGTTTATTCTTCTTTGTGTCCCTGTACCCATGAATGTTGTTGTTGTTGCGTCACAAAACACTGAAATACAGGGGATATCAGGGACAGGGACCCAAGGAGGAACTGCTGTTGGGACAACTCGCTTTTCTTAAAGTCCATGCTCTACCATCTCTAGTTCTTCTTCAATAATTGCTTCGATCATGCTATACAGTAATTATTTTACTTACATCGATGCTTGCACCCCAGCCTTACAATATTGCTCCATCGCACTATTACGGCAACATGAAACAAAGACATTCTTGCACATTTTCTTTGTTACTCTTCCCACGAGATTGTAATTGATGTTCTCCTCTATACACACAGGACTATTGCCCACTCTGTTCCCAATTCGTTGACCTTGTCGGCAGCAATCAATGATTGAGCCTATAGTAAGTAGAAGCAAATAAGATTTGTAATAAATCGTTGCTAAATACCGGTTAGTCAAAATAACTTTCGCTATTTGCTGAAATATACCAGGTTATTTATCACCTGCTTTAATTAACGATGCAATCACTAATTAACCGATTTTAAAAATTTTGCTCTCAAACTAAGAATTTTCCTAAACTTTTTTCCATCAGCATTGCCTAAAAATCATACGTGCTTGCTTCAATTAAATTTCCATTTCAATTTTTAGAATGGTAAAATATTGTTATGTTTGCTCAGGGTGCTGCTTTGTTAGCTTTTAGAATTGAAATATTCTTTCCGATTAATGCAAGGGACCAAAAAGAAAGCTTTCTTTTCAAAATCTGTACCAGATTGAACTGGGCGTTTTTGAATGTTTTTGGGCTAAGTAAATCTAGGAAAATGATTCTTAGCTAAATAGTCATTTCCGAGAGAACAAACGCATCTAAAATTTACAAGCGATACCTCAACATTTAATTTGAAGCCTTATTAGCACAGAGGATTTCAACTTGTACGAATCAGTTGGATGGTTTTTTCAGAATGAATTTTCAACAAGTGATAAATTTTTACTCACTTGGTACAATCATGAGTTATCGACCGATTCCAACAAATTTTATGCCCGAGACAGATGTCTGAAGATCTAGCCCTACTCATCCGAT
>REGM01000468.1:121807-148418 GCA_004194415.1 Aurelia aurita
TATATCAAATGCGAGAGGATACCGAAGATTTTCCGTTTACTAGATAAAACAAGCTTGGATGCAGGCATTAATTTAAGGAATTTTCATCATTGCACAAAAAAACGTAAATCCCATTTTTTTCGGGCGAAAAGGGTGCGACAAATGGATGTGACAATACGTTCGGTAAGATTTCATGTAGGCAGAGACCAGTATGAAATTTAAGATTGCTGTGCACTGAACAGCATAATTTTCATTATTATTAGTTAGTTGTGAACTGGGTGGCCAAACCACCCGCACACGTGGAGGTGCATAAACCTAGGGGGTGAGGGGCATGCTCCTGTAGAATTTGTTTGTAAATATGATCTCTGGAATCGCCCAGAATGCACCAAGTCTAGTTCTTCTTTTTTAAGGCAGTTCATGACGCAACCAATTGCTGGAAGATAGGCAAAGCTTGATTGAATATTAGTTATTCAGATTCTGATATAGAAACTGACAACCATCTAGAAATCTTCAATCTGGGCTGCAGTGGCGGATCTAGCCAAAAATCGAAGAGGATAACTTTCAGAGGGAGTGCCAAAGATGGAACAGAAGATAGAAGCAAGTCGAAGTCAAGCAAGCACTTTTTGGCTACTGGTTATGAAAAATATTTAGTTTTTCATCCAAATAACGCCGGAATTTAAGAGCTATATCTCAAGAAACCTGGCAAGAACTTGAATTTCCAAACCTCTTCCTGGTTATAAAACAAGTATTAAGAGATTGGAGGCAAAAAGCACTACGAAATTTAGTCATGCTACTTATTTTAAGTGCAACTCTTTACCAAGCTTATTGGTTATAAAATCATTTGGTTTTCTACTAACAAACTGAAAAGTGAAACAATTCATCACTGCACAAAACTTCTGCACAAATTGGTCATCACTACACCTTAAATTAATCCTTGCTTGGATGTTAATTTTGATCGTTGAATTTGTGTATTTGACTCGTAAAAGTGTATGTTGACTCGTGTTGACTCCGCAAAAATATGAGGAAACAGACCTAAAAAGGTGTCGTTTATAGCATTGTCATCTGACTTTGCCAATAAGCCCCCTCTCTAATAAGCCCCCTCTCTTTTAAGCCCCCCTCTGGAGTCTCCGAAATTAAATAAGTCCCCTAGGAGCTTAATAGAGCTTTTACGGTAAGCAAAGTTTGTAACTTTCCAAATTCTTACTTCAGCAAATCACCCAAAGCAGCTTTGTTCATATCTATTTTTCTCTTTTTCATCTCATGTTTTCTACTAGGTGAGTCAAACAAATTTAAAACGTTTCGAAGCCTGTAGTCTGTTACCCAATTATCAGATTCCTCAAAACTGGTTACCATCGTGTATGATACATATAAACTTAGCTAAGAAAATTTTACTTGGCTAAAATCGGTTATGTTGTCCCCTAGTTATGAGCGCTTTTATAAAATTGTTCAATCTCAGAATCCTTCAAAACAGGCCCACATCCTTGATTCAAAACAGGCCCACAGCATAACGATACTATCTGAAAAAGTGCTAAAAGAAATTCCCAAGTGAAAAGAATAGTAGGGCTGGCTTTGTATATGCACAAATGGGCAATAAGATCGCCCGAAAGTTTCATTTTCATCGCTGTAGAGCTTAAATGTTGGAAAATTTGATCCAGAAGTTTAGGCCTGTTTTGAAAGATTCTGAGGTAAAACGCTTTTATAAAATCACTTATAACTCGAGAAAAATATAAACCAATTTTATCAAGCTAATAATTCTATCATCTAAATTAACATGAGAGTCAGTTGGGCTGAAGAAAGAGCAATGATTGGGTTGCTTGATAAAAACATTTTGCAAGAGAAAAATGTCCTTCATAGGTCATGTCTTCAGGAGCAATGACATTGGAAAAGATCTTGTCATGGGTGCAGTATATGGTAACAGAGGCAGAGGAAGACCTAAAGCTAGGTTTTGCGATAACTTAAAAGAAATGACTGGTGGCAGAAGTTTTGTTGAGTTGTACAGACTTGCACAGGATAGAGACGCTTGGAGAGCAGTTCATTGCAGCAGCAAACATGTTACCCACGGTTTTAAGGAATCTGATGATTAGCTAGCAAACTACATGCTTTTGCAAACGTTTTGATTTTTTTGACTCACCCGGTAATTACTCATGGTAGTCCTGCTGAGAAACTGACCCTTCTAATGCCTTTTCCTGGAAAGTATTACGTTATTTATACCCAGCTCCTTATAAAAGTCCAGTTCCTTACGAAAGTGTTACGTTATTTATACCCAACGTTATTTACACCCAGTTCAGGTCACGTGGTTCTCCGCTTGAGGAAACTTTCTTTTCATACAAGTTAAGAACTTCGTACCGTATAGACACAGATATGATATATAAGGCCTAAGGGCACCACGTAGAGGGCACGCCCTTATACCCGAATCAGGGCCGTAGGAAGCATCTTAAACTTAGAAGGGCACGACACTTCGAGGGCACTCTTTTCATGAAGCTAAGGGGAATTTCCTCAAACAAAAAGGGCAATTTCTCATTTATTACCAAATCTTGGGGGGCACGTGCCCCCAGTGCCCCCGGTTCCTACGTCTCCGACCCGAATATAGGGGCAGTGCCCTTATATACGAGTCTGTTTTGAGTAAATCACAAAACTGAAAGATGATGTATTATTTACACTGATTTTCATTAATTCTTGCCAAAGTCTCGTATCAACAGCTCTCCTTTTTGCGTACTTTCCTTTGGTCCCCAAAGAAACTACATGACACTTCAAGTACATTTCCTCTTATGTTTCCCCTTTTCCCAATAAGCAAAAACAGGGATAAAATTTGAAAATTGTCTATACCTCGAAATGGTCGAAACTATTGGGAAGGAAGTAGATACTAAAAATTGTTAATGAATGATACCAGCATTATATGACGCATTTCATAACACCGGGAACAAGCAAACCAGGAAATTTCCTGTCATGGAACTTGCAGAATTGCGCAATCAACCTGCGTCGTTACGATGTGCACGAAAGGGAAAATTGATATCAATACCAATCAGCATTGCTCATTGAACTGAAATAAAATACATTAGCGAAGCCGGATTTTCGGATTTTTACTAGTTTTATGACAACCTCTGCAAGATAGTTTTTTTGCAAGATTCGTTTTCTTTAAAAAATACTGCAAGAACCCGAATATAGGCCAATATAAGAATCAGTGAAATTAGTAGAATATTCAGTGAGAAAAACTCATTTTTATGCCTGCCAAATCAAAGGCCTTGGATTCCATTGATTCAGGAAAAGGGTTGTGCAATTGCTGATGCTTTGACAGAGGCCATTGCCTTTTCATCAGAAGAAATGCAGCTTCTACAACTCTATTCTCTGAAGGCCACGATTTATAACACTGAAGGGAATTCAGATTTCGTTTTATGAATTTGCTAAATTTCCCATGTGTAATGTTTCAGAACACCATGTATCATGAATGTAAAGCTTGTTTCCAGCCTGGTTTACAAAAATAGGAGACAGTACAAGCTTGTACAGTGTTATGGGATATTGTGTAACTAATAACGATTGTTTTTCCGTAATTTCTAGAGCCAAGAGACCACACGAAATGAGAGGCATTTCGTTTCCTTGATCACTGCGAATGCCATTTGTCAGGTACCGCGATTGACGTCATCAGTCAGCAGTTGAATCACTTTTGTGAAACCGAGGCCATCAGGTCATTGGAAACTCAAGGTCCAGAAGTCAAGTCATACGAGCCAGAAGAAGTGAATTTTATTGAAAGAGAATTTTAATTATTTCCAGATTTGAAAGATATGAAAGTCTACAGAAGATACGAGAAGATAAAGAAAAACTTCCAGTACAGTTATTCGTAATTTTATAGGAATTCATGTTGCGAGGTCAAACAAAACAGAGAATGGGAAGTGAGCAGTTGGAGCGGCCTAAAAATTGGAGGGAGTTGATTCCTGGCAGTGCTGTGCATCTGATTGCCGGTGGAATAGGGGCAACAATTGCATCAGCATCAACATGCCCTCTTGAAGTTGTGCAAACTAGGCTTCAGTCAACATTACTACGAAACTTTGCAGTCTTACCTGCCCATACCATAAACGTTCAAAAGTGTGGTACTTTGCAAATGAATATCTCCAAGGGTTTTATGTGTCATGCTGAACAGTTCTTTAGGAACAATTACCTGACTCAACTTTTCTCGTACATGAGATATATGGTGAAGACTGAAGGAAGTCAATCATTATTCAAAGGTCTTCTACCTAATGTATTAGGTGTTGCCCCTACAAAGTCAGTTTATTTTCTTGTGTATTCACAAGTTAAAATGTCTTTGAACGAGTCTGCTTACTTTGAGAGCGAAAGCAGGCCAGTGTATACCCTAGCAGCTGTTTGTGCTGGTCTGTCAGCAAGCACAGTAATTAATCCAGTTTGGTTTATAAAGACCCAATTGCAGCTGCATAATGGTAGACAAAAGCTAACGATAACAGATTGTGTAAAGAAAGCATATAAAGTGCATGGGTTTAAAGCCTTTTTCAGGGGCATGAGTGCTTCTTATGTTGGCGTATTTGAAACCATTATCTACTTCGTTGTGTATGAAGATATAAAGAAAAAGCTGAAATATTACAGACATTCGGGGAAAAACGAAAAGTTTCACACCATGGATTATGTTGTTGGATCTGTTGTTTCCAAATTAATGGCAACATTGATAATGTATCCTCATGAAGTTGTCCGAACAAGGCTGAGACAAAATGTAAGGGACAGTAGTGGCAGACACAAGTACAGAAATTTTGTACAAACTTTGACCACTGTCGCTAGAGAAGAAGGTTATGTTGGCCTGTATGGAGGTTTTGGAACAAACCTTGCAAGACAGATCCCTAACACAGCAATTACATTTTTAGTGTATGAAGCAATTATCAATTTCTTTGAAGAAGAATCATGATATAGCATAACCTTTAGCAAAGTTTATAATATGACATATTGATAGTACATTCAAGAATTCAAAATCAAGTAGTTAAATATCAGAGGTTCTTGATCACTTTCGTAAAATTTAGATCTTGTGCAAACTTACTGCCTGTAAGTGGCATCCTCCTTAAATTCAATTGCATTTCAAAAGTAAGACAAAGAATGTTTCTGACACCACAAGATGTATCAAAACTGTTAAATTCCAGGTGACCCAAAGAAAACTTCACAAGCTGGATTGCACCTACACATATTTTTATTATAAGAAACTAAGAATTTGAGCCAGTACTGAAAGTTTCTTAAAATTATGAGATTTTCAGTACTCGGAGTTTCTTACAAGTTTCTTACGAGTTCCATAACAATCTTCATGTTTACTTCATGTGCCCTCGTGAACATTTCAAAACGAAGTTTTTGAAGCATTTCCAATGTTTAGACATTACTCAAATATCTTCCAAGTAAAATGATACAGGAAACAGGTGAAAATAAAGTAAAAATATGCTAAGGATTTCTTTGACTAAAATAAATAATTTCGTAACTAATTTTTTCCCAGTACTAGAGTTTCTTAACTTTTTGGCGATCTGAGAGTTGAGTTTCTTATAAGCAGTTTCTTATAAAAAAAATACGTGTATACTATCTTTGTGAAATGAAAACATACCAATATCACAAAGTATTCTCCCAGTTGGGTCCTGCTAACTCTTGAGATGTTAAGGTGTTAGTGCGTCTTGTGGGATATTCAGAAGATTTAAAATATCACAAATTATGCATTCTTTGTTCACCTGAAAGTAGGAGACACCAAACATATATATATAATAGCTATGTCCGCATCAAAAAACTATAAGTTCACTTCTGCTTTAGCAGCAACATAAATATCCTTAACTAATGCTGTCCAAGTCTGTCTCTCTTGCTCCAGTAGTCTTAAACTTTCAAGATCATTGGTCGATTTGAGCTGGGTTATGCTATATTTATCTTTGAACATGTTGTGTTTCTTTAGCATGATTATGTCATTGTGTAATGAAACTGGCAATGACATTATTGGTCTTCCACGAAACTTCTTTGAATTTGATTTTTCAAAATAATAATTCATTAATTCCAAACACATTGTTTTAAGCACACCAAACACACCAAACACATTGTTTTAAGTCTGATCAGAATAAACTGTCTGATTTTCAAAGAAGAGCAGCAAATATTGCTTGCTTTTGAAAAGCGGGTTTTTTATCAGGGATATGTTAATCTTATGCCAAAATGTGATATGCTTTAGAAAAGAGTTTTTGTTTGGGATATCTGCAAAAATTTTAACCCTATTGGTTTCTTTACCCATTTTACCCGCAGAGTAAATAAAAGATTGTAAACTTCCTGCTGGTCTGTCTTCTGTAACAGTAATGCCCTTGTTCATTTTTGTATCACAGTGGCAATTTAGAAGTAGAATTTTTAACTCAGCTGGAAGAATGGGCCATAAACTACATTGCAACGAATTGAAATCATCTCAGTTTGGTGAATGGTTTACTTTTACTAGATTATAAATTTGAGACTGCTTCTACAAGTCAAATTGAAACAAACATTACTGCATCATTACTTTCATTCCCAATTTGGTAAAAAGAAGGACTTTTTGCATCATCAATTTTTTATCTCCTGTTCGCATTTCTGAAGTTTAAAGATTTTCAAAGAAAACTTTTGACTAAAGTCCTGCTAGGAAATAATAGATTTGTGTACAAAATTATACTGGGTATGCCAAGAAATTCTTATTTTACAGCCCACAAAATTATGATCTACCTACTAGGTGAGTCAGAAAAATGTTTAGACCTTTGAAAGACTGTAGCTCTCAAACCATTCTCATAAGATTCCTATAAACTGATACCTGCTGATACTTGCGTAGTCAACATACCAACTAGGATGAAAAAATCTAGTTTGTCAACATCATCGGTCATATCATTCTCAAATTACAAGCGATTTTGTAAACATGCTTCATCTCAAAATCCTTCATGACTGCACAGGCCTAAAGTCCTTGATAAAATTGGCTAGCAATCCAGCTTTTCAAACGTCTAAACATTTTTCTGACTCAGTCCGATATTTATTGAAATTGTTAAACTTTTCTTTGCATGCTCATAAATTCAACAATAAAAACATTTTGAAAATTGGTCAAATAGGTTTTTATTTAAGCTGCATGGTAAGCGAATAACTTTTTGCCACACCCTATGCATATATGGGTGTGGTCTTTGTAAAAAAGCTAATATTTTGACGCCCTTTGGAAGTTTCTTATAAATAATTTTTAAGTGTTAATGAATTACATTGTGTTCACCATTTATTAGCCAAATCTATAATTATGATTATATCAACTGTATCTTATACCAGTTATTATACATGCTGAAATGATATGTAAGTTATTGTTTTATAAGAATATTGAAAGAGGTTAGGGTTACTTTTGGACACTTTTTTCTTCAAATAATTGCCTGTCTTGCAAGGCCGTACATAGGGGGGGGGCAGGGGGGGCAGTTGCCCCCCCAGGAATTTTCAAAGTATATTTTTTTATAATTTAAAAGATTTATCTTATCCGCATTCTGAAGTCGTGGAGATAATTCAAAATGTCCAGCAACGTATAATATGCCGGAAGATATCACTTAATAGCTGCGTGGTGTCGAAATCTCGAAAATTTTCTCTTTTTCCCAGCATGCTTTGCTTTCCGTAAAAAGGCGTATTGTTGAGATTCAGGAAGGTGTCTTCATCTAAAAGTTTTGCTTTTAACAATGTAAAGGAGGGCGTTTCCATCTAAAAACAGTGTTTTAACAGTGCATAGGAGGGTGTGGCCCAAGGGAAAAAGGGCGTGGACCAAAAAATTTTCCCGCGCCTTCGGCGCGGAAGGGCCCCTCCAGGGCTTTGCCCCCCCACTGAAAATTTCCTGTGTACGGCCTTGCTGTCTTGTCGTAAGATGTATGTAAAAGAGCAGAGTCAAGAAAAGTTGCGAACCTTCGTCCAGCCAGAGATGCCTCACTTTAGAGTAAATAAAATGGCGTTGCCAGTAAGTAAGAGTAAGCGGAAATTTTCCTCAATATCCCAATGGTTTTCATAACCTTTCCCTGGCCATGGCCATGAGATCGTCATATTTCCAGACTTCGAAAAAGAGAAGATTAAAATGGGGAAAGAAATAATTCAGAGTGAAAGCTTCTTACTCCTTACGTTTTCTACATTCGATGCTTTCCTTTGGCATAGAATCTGGAACAAAAAGGTTAGATACAAGATAGTAGTCCCGTAATGAAAGTGAATCAGAAGGAAATGTAACAGCATTCAAGAGCATTCAATAATGCCTTTAAAGATAACTTTGCTGTTCACAGTGAAATGTTGCTCACACGAAAGCAACAAAGACGCTCTTTTTTGTAAGAGGAAGCAGTCTTTTCCCTGCAAGCCTGCTGTTTCAAATTCGCAAACTAAGTTACCAATAAAAGTTTTTGTCAAGCATAAACATCCAGTAACAACTATGTAATGAAAACAATAAACAAAGAATCAAAGAGAACCTTCTGGTGTTTACTGGTGAATTACAAGACTTTAAACATGATTTTCTTTTTGTTTGGTCTGCGACACAGGCTAATAATGCTTTAGCATATTTTTGAATTCTCTTCCAAAAATGTCTTAGAATCTTCCCTGCGTGATTCAAATTAGACTTGCCCCACGTCTATTTCATGAAGTCCGCCTGACCGATCCCTTTCCTATATTTCCCAGATCCGCCATTCCAACATTCCGTAACGAAGGCGGATCCGGGAACTATGTAGACTTGCCCCAAGTCTATTTCATGAAGTCCTTCCAACCGATCCCTTTTCCATAGTTCCCGGATCCGCCATTCCGTTAGAAAGAGAGAGAGAAATTTCTCTCTCTCTTTCCCCTTTGTTCCGTAACGGAATGGCGGATCCGGGAACTATGGAAAAGGGATCAGTCAGAAGGACTTCATGAAATAGACTTGGGGCAAGTCTAGGAACTATGGGAAAGGGATCGGTCAGACGGACTTCATGAAATAGGCTTATGGCAAGTCAAGATTGAAATGGAATTCCATTTTTTTAAACGGCTCCGATCGTAACCTCCCATTAACTGCAAGCAATGATAGTTTGATATATTGATCTCCACTAGGCAATCCAAGAAGGTTAAACAACGTGTTCTTTTGAAGACAATTAGTGAACCAAGCAGCATATCATTAGAAAGAAGATAGGTTGTGCTTTCAGAAGATATGCGTTAATTCAAATAATATCATATTCTGAAAATTTTGACTAAAGTTAAATCAACGAGTCAAAACAGATGTGCCGTAGGCGCAACCAGAACGAACGCAAGGGCTTGCTTTTTCCCCACAACTTTGGTGCTGATTAAAGCTATAAATTGGCCTAAAGCTGGGGCTTAGCTGCCCTTCAGATACTTTTCGACCTTTGTCGTTAACCTTTCTTCACAAGCATCAGACAAACACATGGTTACATTTTCTCATCATTAGGGCAAGTTGGGCTTTGAGAGAACTAGCCAATCTCCCGAAAAACAACAACAAAAAAATGGGTTGGAACAATGTGGAAGGAAAACCTGCATTTTTCTGCCAAAAAAAACGCAGTGAAAGGAATGAAATGAAGCAAAGTGTTCCCCCGACCCCAAGCAAAGAGGACAGAACAATGTCATACCCAAAACCCAATTGGGTCGAAGCGTATTGATGATAATATGCAATCCCGGTTAAGCGATAGCTAATATGAAATAACTTGAAATACCTGCATTGGTTACGAGAGGCGAAAAAACCTGATATAAATGAAACTGAAATTTCTCACCAAATCTGAGGCTCCAAGCCTTGTGCTAAACCAATGTAGAATTAGATATTTGCTGCTTCAACTGGCCTGCAAGATGGCTTGCTAAAACATAGCTGAAAAGCAACAATGGCTCGAAGGCCACATCCTCATAACACACAAACGAACAAGCCAGCCAAGGCCATACCAACAAGCATATGCAATATTACTAAATTCTCAAATCAAACTGTTTTTTGTGTTGCATAGGAAAAACCATGCCGCATGTACGACCTTTCTACAATCACGTAGATAATAAAACAAGGTACATCTCCAGAGACTTAAAACCTTTGGTATTTCAAATCGCCAGAGGCGCAAATCTGTAATATACAAGCAACTCATTCTTCAAGGGAGCTTCTGTACTCAATACTCAAATAAAACCAATGCTTTTTCTATAAACTCTGGGGCTCAAGTAGACTGATTACAGAGTCGTATTTTCTCGGTTTGGTGCAAGTCTCGTTTTGATGAACGATTACTGGGACTCGGGACTAATCGTAATCAGTCTAGGGCTCAAGGACATTTGGCCATATATTTCCTCCAAAGAAAAATCAGGCATTTTGCTGTCATCGTGGAGTTTACTGTTTGGATTAAGTTTGAAAATGAAATGGCTAAGTGACTTTCTGAAATGATAGAACCTGCGCAAACTTAGAAACTTAATTAGAACTTAAATTATTTTAAACTTTATGATAAATTCACTTTTATTTGTTCACTTACTTCGAAATCGAATGCTTGATTCAATACAAGAAATGTTGTTTTAAAGCAAGGAATAACTTAGCTACGTTGAAGGCTAAATCATGTGAAACTCATAAATCTCCGTACATATCCATAGATCCAGTGGAGACTGATGACGCTTGGCTAAGATATTCTAAATCCAGCTTCTAATATCCTAATCTATCTATATCATATATGTTGAATGACTTGCTTCCTGGCACAGGGTGATATGGAGCTGATCGTCAGATCACACTAGATTGACTGGCTGTATTTCAAATGTCTCAAAGGGATAAATACACTGCTGATGGTCATCATTCCAAAAAGCGAATTATAAAGCAATAAATCACTGTAAAGCCATTATCCAGGAAGTTCCATATAGGGTAGCCTATGCTAGTCTATACTGCTGCGGAGACTTTTCTACACAGAAAAGAATCAATGATGGGCTAGTCTGCACTTTAGCGGACCAGCTTTCAATATGGGCAAGTTATGTGTCATGGGGTAAGGGTTAGGGTCAGGGTCGCGTTTTGGAAAAGGGGTTTTTAGGGTAAGTTAGGTTTAGTTAGGGTTAGTTAGGGTAAGGTAGGGTTTAGTTAGGGTTAGTAGGGTATTTGGTAAAATAAGTTCCCGAGAGATATGACATAAAGCTGGTCCGCTAAAGTGCAGTCGTCCCCAATGATGGAAAATAAATAGAGGATAAACATCTTCTCTGGCCACAATAAACCGTTTCACTGCGTCCCTTTGGCAGCATAGGATCAAAATCTTTAAAAAAGCCTGTTTGAAGATTTGGAGCCTGTTGTGCCAAAGTGACCAAGTAAAACAGTTCATAGTGGCAAGGGAATATGTTCCCTATCATCCATTAATTGTCCATGATCGATTTCTTTTCGACCGTGTAAATAGTTCTTTCTTTGAACAGAATTGCTTGAAAGGAACTTTAGGTCCTTCGCTGTAATAGACAGATTACGCTGCAGATGGTGCCAAGCAACCTTTTACCAAGATGCATTGCATTCTTTAATCGAACCCCTATAGAATCAGAATCGTTAAAGATTCGTAATTGGAACCCAATGTATCTTGGTAAAAAGTTCCTCGCCGCCATCCTTAGCGTAAATGTCCATTCTACCGTGAATTGTTTTGATATCTTGATTATTTTCAAAATTACTTGGTTTTTCTTTTGTGAAAAGAGCTCAAGCAAAGTTTCGAAAAATATTAAATCATCTTCCAATAAATCATCCAAATTAATAAGCGAAATATAGTAGAAATTTCAAGAAAACACTATATTTAAAGGCCTACAAGGTGGTAAGCAGAAATCTGTCGCTCTTCTGGTTTACGATTTAAAAATTTGATGAGGTCACAATCTTGCTAAAGAGATTAACGAAAGGTGTACCACAACGAAGCCTTTCCGACATGAGTCGTAGGATTGCATGGACACTTTTGGCAAGCATCTTGCAATTGTAAGATATTAATTAAACGAGAGCAAGAATGGAAATGAAAACCAGGGGTGGCTCTGTGGTAGCGCGCTTGACTATCAATCTTAAAGGTGACCTGAGACGAAAATTTTTAATTGTAAAAGCCAATAGCCTGGTTGAACAACGAAGAACGCCGTTTTCAGTTTTTCTATATTATGTTTTGTTTTGGAATTATTTCCCAATATATGATTGAAGCCTATGACTTCATTTTGTTTGCAAAAGGCAAGAAAACAATTGATATTGACAAGGTTTCTTATAAACAAGCCCAAAAACCCAAAGTGGTGGCACTGGACTTTCTTTTGATGAGATATATGACATGACATTTCTGGGCAATTTTTGTCTCACTAACGTACTTCAGCAGCAGGTTTAACCGCAAACATAGTCAATGTCACTGATTTTTCTACTCTCTGCCTATCCTTTCCTTATAAATATGCAAACAAAATGACGCCATCACTTCAAGATACAAAACAGTGAATAACTCCGAAACGAAAAGAAACAAAATATCCCAAAATATAAACGGCATCACTAATCAAACCATTTTGTCACTTCNCTTACTTCGAAATCGAATGCTTGATTCAATACAAGAAATGTTGTTTTAAAGCAAGGAATAACTTAGCTACGTTGAAGGCTAAATCATGTGAAACTCATAAATCTCCGTACATATCCATAGATCCAGTGGAGACTGATGACGCTTGGCTAAGATATTCTAAATCCAGCTTCTAATATCCTAATCTATCTATATCATATATGTTGAATGACTTGCTTCCTGGCACAGGGTGATATGGAGCTGATCGTCAGATCACACTAGATTGACTGGCTGTATTTCAAATGTCTCAAAGGGATAAATACACTGCTGATGGTCATCATTCCAAAAAGCGAATTATAAAGCAATAAATCACTGTAAAGCCATTATCCAGGAAGTTCCATATAGGGTAGCCTATGCTAGTCTATACTGCTGCGGAGACTTTTCTACACAGAAAAGAATCAATGATGGGCTAGTCTGCACTTTAGCGGACCAGCTTTCAATATGGGCAAGTTATGTGTCATGGGGTAAGGGTTAGGGTCAGGGTCGCGTTTTGGAAAAGGGGTTTTTAGGGTAAGTTAGGTTTAGTTAGGGTTAGTTAGGGTAAGGTAGGGTTTAGTTAGGGTTAGTAGGGTATTTGGTAAAATAAGTTCCCGAGAGATATGACATAAAGCTGGTCCGCTAAAGTGCAGTCGTCCCCAATGATGGAAAATAAATAGAGGATAAACATCTTCTCTGGCCACAATAAACCGTTTCACTGCGTCCCTTTGGCAGCATAGGATCAAAATCTTTAAAAAAGCCTGTTTGAAGATTTGGAGCCTGTTGTGCCAAAGTGACCAAGTAAAACAGTTCATAGTGGCAAGGGAATATGTTCCCTATCATCCATTAATTGTCCATGATCGATTTCTTTTCGACCGTGTAAATAGTTCTTTCTTTGAACAGAATTGCTTGAAAGGAACTTTAGGTCCTTCGCTGTAATAGACAGATTACGCTGCAGATGGTGCCAAGGAACCTTTTACCAAGATGCATTGCATTCTTTAATCGAACCCCTATAGAATCAGAATCGTTAAAGATTCGTAATTGGAACCCAATGTATCTTGGTAAAAAGTTCCTCGCCGCCATCCTTAGCGTAAATGTCCATTCTACCGTGAATTGTTTTGATATCTTGATTATTTTCAAAATTACTTGGTTTTTCTTTTGTGAAAAGAGCTCAAGCAAAGTTTCGAAAAATATTAAATCATCTTCCAATAAATCATCCAAATTAATAAGCGAAATATAGTAGAAATTTCAAGAAAACACTATATTTAAAGGCCTACAAGGTGGTAAGCAGAAATCTGTCGCTCTTCTGGTTTACGATTTAAAAATTTGATGAGGTCACAATCTTGCTAAAGAGATTAACGAAAGGTGTACCACAACGAAGCCTTTCCGACATGAGTCGTAGGATTGCATGGACACTTTTGGCAAGCATCTTGCAATTGTAAGATATTAATTAAACGAGAGCAAGAATGGAAATGAAAACCAGGGGTGGCTCTGTGGTAGCGCGCTTGACTATCAATCTTAAAGGTGACCTGAGACGAAAATTTTTAATTGTAAAAGCCAATAGCCTGGTTGAACAANGAAATTTCAAGAAAACACTATATTTAAAGGCCTACAAGGTGGTAAGCAGAAATCTGTCGCTCTTCTGGTTTACGATTTAAAAATTTGATGAGGTCACAATCTTGCTAAAGAGATTAACGAAAGGTGTACCACAACGAAGCCTTTCTGACACGAGTCGTAGGATTGCATGGACACTTTTGGCAAGCATCTTGCAATCGTAAGATATTAATTAAACGAGAGCAAGAATGGAAATGAAAACCAGGGGTGGCTCTGTGGTAGCGCGCTTGACTATCAATCTTAAATGTGACCTGAAACGAAAATGTTTATTTGCAAAAGCCAATAGCCAAGTTGAACAACGAAGAACGCCGTTTTCAGTTTTTCTATATCATGTTTTGTTTTGGAATTATTTCCCAATTTATGATTGAAGCCTATGACTTCATTTTGTTTGCAAAAGGCAAGAAAACAATTGATATTGACAACGTTTCTTATAAACAAGCCCAAAAACCCAAAGTGGTGGCACTGGACTTTCTTTTGATGAGATATATGACATGACATTTCTGGGCAATTTTTGTCTCACTAACGTACTTCAGCAGCAGGTTTAACCGCAAACATAGTCAATGTCACTGATTTTTCTACTCTCTGCCTATCCTTTCCTTATAAATATGCAAACAAAATGACGCCATCACTTCAAGATACAAAACAGTGAATAACTCCGAAACGAAAAGAAACAAAATATCCCAAAATATAAACGGCATCACTAATCAAACCATTTTGTCACTTCCTTTTGCAAATAAAAATTTTCGCTTCAGGTCCCCTTTAAGGTTGGTGGTTCGATTCCCTGCCCTGTCAGACCTGCTACGCAGAGTGAGGAGAGTCAACATCTCTCTGTACATTCAGGCTAAGCAAAAGGAATCACAAGGTGTGGTCACATCGAGAGAAAGGACTATCATTTGTAGTGGTATATCAGTTCAGGCAAGGAGCAAAACTAGGACGATGTACCGTCTAAGGAAGGACTAAAAACTAACCTCGGAAGCAAGGTAGAAATAAAAAAAAGAGAAAAGAAAAAACAAGCATTGCACGATAACGACAAGAAAAATAATATTGAGATAATTGTGTCATTATCACAGCATCATCATCATCATCATCATAATTACTATCAATATCATTACTATTATGATGTACAAAATGTGTTCATTACTGAGTGAGTCTCATTCCCGTACAAATAATGTGCTCTGGTCTAGCATTTAGGAAAAAATTCTACAAAGTAAAAAACAACTTACTACGCTAAATTATTCCATATACAAATGGTGCAAGTGAATTAAGAAATAAGTGCGAGCAACTGTAAAAAAATCATCCCTGTCTCTTTTTCTGCTGGTTTTGGCGCGGTAAACTGTTTACAGCTTCATCGAAAGTGGCTTAAATCAGAATCAGAACTGAGAATGTTTAGTTTAATAAAATCAATGGATCATCTTGCTGAAAGTTCATTAACTGGAAAGCGAGCCCGAATAGTCCAAGGGTGTGAGAGAGAGAGAGAGAGAGAGAGAAAGAGAGAGAGAGAGGGTGTGTATTACCATAACCCGGCTAGGAGATCTATGAAGTATGGTTGTTCTGGGACAATATTGGAGAAATTTCAAATCTAGGTGTCGAGCGGTTGAGGTGGCATTTTCGAGATACAAGGGTAAAAGAGGCTTAAATTTCAAAAATGCACTGTTTGCGACCGTTAGCACTATTCAGTATGCTCATAGCGCTTATCCTAGCTAAGTTGGCCCAGCCCATAATAGCTTCGAAATGGCCCGCAAATAAATATCATACTGTAAACTATATCTATGCTCTGGAGGTACTAGGTGAACCCATATATTTTCTCAAGCTCCCCAAAATGACTACATTCAGTCAAGCTCCTAACTTTTGGAAAAGACCGTTTCCCACAGTCAGTAATATATCATTTACATTAAAGGCTCATTTGCAAATATGTAAGCCGGATTTGCGTTATGAAGTTAAATTTTCAAGGGTGGGCATATGCTGTGTTTTTGGTGGTCCTATGTATGTCTTGGAAAAACGATTTCACCAACCCATTTTTCAGCGTACCGGTACAAATTGCGCTCTTAAAAAGACTGGTTTTGGGGACATACATGTTTATAATACTCCAATAAAACCCAATGTTAAGGACAAATATTGACAACATCCAAGAACATGAACAGTCCAAGTTAATTTCACAATGATATTGTTGAAAAGAGTTCAAAATAAACCTGATTTTAGAAATTAGTATGGGAGAAATAAACGGGTTATGTGGACATACATAGGACCACTGTCCTCACTGCAACATGCCCACCCTTAAATTTTGAAGGGGTTGTGATAAGTTGAATTTGCAACAAGTGAAAAAGTCAGATCTGAACGCCTAAACTGTCCTAAATTAATTAACACTCAAACATGTTGCATGACGAGCACACTCTCCCTTACTTAGTCAACTCACCAAAATACATTTTACTTCTATTTCACTAACTCACAAAAAGGATAAGCATCTACAAAAAATTGCTCAAAGGTCCATCTCCTTATAAATTTGTAGAATAAACCTTTTAATTTATACAAAAGAAAAATTTGTTGAAAAAATTTAATGAAAAAAAAAACGTCTATGGTGATACTCAACAATAAATATTAGCTACAAATCAGTCTGATCCCCAATGCTAGCTTTTCTACTGAATACAAAAAATACAACAGTAGAGGTATAAGCATGAGTAACAGGACACTTTGTGTGTGTTTTTCGTGTTCTTTCTGTTTGTTCCCTGTGTTTTTGTGACGACTGCGCAGGTGAATTTGTGTGTTTTTCGTTTCTGTGTCTCTGGTTCCCTGTGTTTTCATAACGATGCAACTGAACAGGCAGGTGCACGCAGCAGTATCGTCATGAAAAGAATGGGAAACAACAGACAGAAAATGAAAAACACACACAGAGAACCCTATTGCTCATGGTAAACGATAGCCACGGCAACAAAATCTAAGAACTAGGCTTTGCAGCCAAGCAATATCCGAAAGCATTGGGCAGTTCATTCCTGTACATACGTATACACAGCTATTCCTGTAAATATACAGCTATTCTAGGAATCATATGAGTTGCAAACGTTCAAACCTCGGAACCGGAAACCAGAAACAGGAACATTTGAAAACTGGAAACTCCTAGGTATAAATACAATGTTTTGTACAGAAGGTGCTGAAAAGCAGTAAGATATGACTGATAACTGCATCGATGAGCGGAGCCAACAACAAGCTTACAATTACAAGAGCGCAACTTTCTCAAATCGTGTACAAGTTTTTCTTTCTTTGGAGCTCAGTATCATGGGTCAACGAGTCGAAGCCCAGGCTCATTTATTGGAAAGTAGGTCCAGAAAACACACCAGGTAGGATTCACTCTTAGCCGACTTTGGCAAAGGTTACGCCATGAGGCTGCCATTTCAAGCAACAAATTAAAAGGATACGAAATATTAATCTTCATGCTTATAAAGACGTCGTAGTTAAATTTGAATCCATTTTAAGATCTTTGGATTTAAAAGGCACGTCATTTTATGGATAAAGGTGAAGTATCAATGACAGCAAGCTTACAGTAAAACTTTCAAAGCAGGCTTTAAAGTTAGTACTTTGGTAGTAAAACTTCTTCCTAATTTGCACTGAAACAAAGAATTGGTTTATAACTGCTTATTAGAAAATTATCCATTATCGGCGCTTTTTCATTTAAATATTTGGATCATTGTCCAGCAACGATTTCTTTAAGAATAACTTTAAAAAAATTATAATTTACAAATCCAAAGGAAATTACTGTAAAATTCCTTTCAATAATTTTCATTCATTGCCAATTTTTCCGACACAGTAACCCCGTCAGCCAGAGAAGGCTATCTTGTCCAAACTCTTAACTCCTAACTATGCATCAGGTACGAGGGATTGCCCACAAATTTAAGAATAATAAAACAACATTAACTTTTGAAAGAAAGAGCTTGAAAATTTGATAACGTACTTTTAGTGACTTTTAAATCTACCAAGTTTCTGTCAGACGATGGCACCCGAACTAGATGAATATAAAAAATGGTTTTAATTTCAGAACGAAAATCGCTGCGCAATGGCAAAAGTCTCACAGATCTACTTCACATATTTCACGAACACATAAAGCTAAGCCTGGATACCACATTCTAACATAAAGTCTGTCTCAAATTAGATGTCAGGTGAAATTTGCGATAACGCAAAATCAATCATGCAAAACATTTCCATTGTTCTTATTCGCGGATATTTTCATCTGACACTTAATTTGAGACAGACTGTAAAGCTACCAATAATTAAAGATTTGTGCATAAATTGTCTCTAAGAGTGCAAAGTCATGAGCAATATCTATACATACAGTGTCCCATCTTTGAAATGATACATTATTGCAAAGACTCCTTTGCGTGATGAATATACCCATTTGAATAATTTGATCTCGTATTTGGAGCAACGAAGAATCCACGTTTTTGTTTCTGCTTTCTTTGCTCCATCATCTAAAGTAAAGTAATCGAAAGATTAGAAAAAAACTAAAAGGAGCTCCACTACCGGTGCGCCAAAAAACTTGAAGTGTTTTACACTTGAAGAGTTGAAGTGTTGAGCTCCACTACTGGTTCGCCGAAAATTCGTATCACGTTCAGTAATGCATGGATAGGAATGGAGCGAAGTCTGGTTAACAGCAGCATGATCAAAGTATCATTTGCGATTTTTCTTAGATTTTTCGGAGTACTGGAAAGATAGGTAATTAGAAATAATGTGAATATTTTCGTGTGTCCGAAAAAAGTTGCGAAATTCATTTGAACAAACGAAATTTTAGTGAATGCAAAGTGTGAATTCAAGCTAATTCAAGATGTTGCTATTCCGCCAAATCATGCGATAATTCATAGCACCCAGGAAAAGTTCTGCTCCAAAGTATTAGAAACAAGTATGTGAAAAAAGTTCTCGAATATCGTCATTTCCCTTCCGTCCTTTTATATTTTTGTGAAGGCTGATAAACATGNGAGCAATATCTATACATACAGTGTCCCATCTTTGAAATGATACATTATTGCAAAGACTCCTTTGCGTGATGAATATACCCATTTGAATAATTTGATCTCGTATTTGGAGCAACGAAGAATCCACGTTTTTGTTTCTGCTTTCTTTGCTCCATCATCTAAAGTAAAGTAATCGAAAGATTAGAAAAAAACTAAAAGGAGCTCCACTACCGGTGCGCCAAAAAACTTGAAGTGTTTTACACTTGAAGAGTTGAAGTGTTGAGCTCCACTACTGGTTCGCCGAAAATTCGTATCACGTTCAGTAATGCATGGATAGGAATGGAGCGAAGTCTGGTTAACAGCAGCATGATCAAAGTATCATTTGCGATTTTTCTTAGATTTTTCGGAGTACTGGAAAGATAGGTAATTAGAAATAATGTGAATATTTTCGTGTGTCCGAAAAAAGTTGCGAAATTCATTTGAACAAACGAAATTTTAGTGAATGCAAAGTGTGAATTCAAGCTAATTCAAGATGTTGCTATTCCGCCAAATCATGCGATAATTCATAGCACCCAGGAAAAGTTCTGCTCCAAAGTATTAGAAACAAGTATGTGAAAAAAGTTCTCGAATATCGTCATTTCCCTTCCGTCCTTTTATATTTTTGTGAAGGCTGATAAACATGACCAAAAAGCGATCAAAACCTGCAGTTTCTATTGTTCTCGCTAATGTTCCCTCGGCCAGAACCTTCTTGTTCAACATTACGCACCTGTGCTGTTTTTGGTATTTTTGAAGGAAGGATAGCAAAACAGCACTTTTTACTGATATCTTTACTCTGTTGAACTGAATTATGAAAACTATGACATGTTTACCTGATCACGAAGCTCGGCTAATTGTCTTGACAAAGTATGCACCAGGCTACTTGTCGCTTCTAGCTGACCTTGTAAACTTCTAATTTCATTTTGTTCATTTTCGGTGTCTTCAACTGACAATGACATGCATCGTAAATATGGAAACCAATCTAAATTTTTCTCCTGTGATACAAAATAAAATTCATAAATTAGCCATCATATAGTTTTCAAAAATGGAGGCAGTATCTCCGAGAACACAAAGGTAATGCACACAAGCTATTCAAGCTATTCTGAAAAGCACAATCAATGGAAAGGACCCAATACGTCATTTGTTTGTAAACAACCAACCAGAATACACAAGAATCAACGAAACTTAGCTCAGTTTAAGAACAGAGGCCTAAAAAGTCAGTGGCTGGGAGTTGGAGAGCCTTCTAGTATTTTCAATTTAAAAACAAAACATGTTTGTTGTTTTTCTCCTGGCCTTGGAACCTAGAATTTTGAACCGTTTTAGCATCGGTGTTCTCGATGAGAAAGCCTAGGCCATCTAGGTGGTCGTCTCAACTTGTAGTTAGATCATGAGTCGTAGTTGTAGCGGTATATCAGTTCAGGCAAGGAGCGAAACTACGACGATGTATAAGTCTAGTGGGGACCAGATGGGGACGCGAAGTCGGAAAGGGTTAAGCCCGTTTTCCACTGGGCGGAAATACGATTCATAATGAAGTTGCTCTTTCCAGCGGACACGTCATTTTCAGTTACAATCTCCAATCTCAGAATCTCGTATTCCATTCAATGGCTAAAAGAATTTTTTATATTGGATAGTTTAAAGTGGCTGAACACATGTTCTGCACACCAATGTCAATATTTCTGAGATACAACGTATTTGGTCAAATTTGATTCCTCATGCAAATTAGTTCCAGCAAAATGATTTTTGAAAACTGCCAAAGAGCT
Source organism: Aurelia aurita (assembly GCA_004194415.1). Lineage (NCBI taxonomy): Eukaryota > Metazoa > Cnidaria > Scyphozoa > Semaeostomeae > Ulmaridae > Aurelia > Aurelia aurita. The sequence continues at coordinate 142,592 of REGM01000468.1, forward strand.
GAATTTGCAGCACGAATAATACAAATATCTGAAATATAAAAAGTATTAAGATTTGTCGAGAATAAGTTACTATTGCGACAACGGGTCAATTTTTCAAAGTTACGTTGTAGCTAGTGGTCAAAACTTGTCAGTGATGATTCTAGTTTATTTATAGCATGTTGCCCCTGGATTTCAAAGATGCCTCAATTACTGTTGGAAATATGATTTTCTAATAATCATTTCATGAAGACCAAAAGCGGCATGAACATACCTTAATCATCTCTGATACATAACTCTCTGGTCCAGTAAATTCCGTATGATCTTTGACCTTCGTTAAAACAATGAAATAGAGATAATCCCACATGTTATGTTCAGAATTGATGTGATCCTCAAATGTAACACTTTTGTTGTCAAATTTAGATCGATCCAGACCTGCGAGAAGAAAGAAATTATTGTTAAGACGATCCGTGCCATGTCGATACTAATGGTAAACAATTCCAGTAGGGGTTCGTCAGGGGAGGGAAGAAGTAGGGGATGCAGTCGCTCCTTATGTAAAAACAAGCAAAAGAATCTTTCTTGAAAGCAATAAGAAGGATTTACGAGACATGCGATTAAACACCACATTGACTACAAGTAGCGTTCTCCAAAGAAAGTATCTCAGTGCTGATGTCTAGAAAAAAGCAAAGCAAACGTCCATGTAAACAAACCTGTAATCTCTATAATCTATATTGTTTTAGGCATTTGTCCATTGTTTTCTGCATATATTTTGGTGGACGGGTGAATCCACAATAAAGTATCTTAGAAATCCACCGATATCTCTGTAATCTTACAACATATGAATGTTTCGTTTGTTTCTCTGTGAAATTCAAGAATCCATTTTCAAAATAACACCTTCATTTTGAAAAAAATATTGGAAAATCTGTGTGCTATGTATGGCCTATCAAAAAACTGCAAAATTACCGTTTTGAAAGAGGTTCGTGTACGGTTACGAGACCCAGCCCCCTTACAGCAAGAACATTTTAGCATAATATACAGTGCAGTTGTCGCAAGAATTCTACGATAAGTATGTTCCATAATGTTAGTAGATACTCGCACCATTGTGCAAAACCTGCTAAGTTTGTAATATACTCTGTATCTTGATCCCGTTTCAATAGACATTTTAGCTATTCTACAATTGACTCTGGATCGAACGATATTTTGATACATTTTATAGAATTTTCGAATGTGAACAACAGTGATAGAAGCTGTAATGCCACTCAATCAAACGTTTCGTATAAAAATGTATAACAAATTCGCTCGATCAAGATTCTTTCGTAGAATTGCTAAAAGGTCTNCAGATCTACTTCACATATTTCACGAACACATAAAGCTAAGCCTGGATACCACATTCTAACATAAAGTCTGTCTCAAATTAGATGTCAGGTGAAATTTGCGATAACGCAAAATCAATCATGCAAAACATTTCAATTGTTCTTATTCGCGGATATTTTCACCTGACACTTAATTTGAGACAGACTGTAAAGCTAACAATAATTAAAGATTTGTGCATAAATTGTCTCTAAGAGTGCAAAGTCATAAGCAATATCTATACATACAGTGTCCCATCTTTGAAATGATATATTTATTGCAAAGACTCCTTTGCGTGATGAATATACCCATTTGAATAATTTGATCTCGTATTTGGAGCAACGAAGAATCCACGTTTTTGCTTCTGCTTTCTTTGCTCCATCATCTAAAGTAAAGTAATCGAAAGATTAGAAAAAAACTAAAAGGAGCCCCACTACCGGTGCGCCAAAAAACTTGAAGTGTTTTACACTTGAAGAGTTGAAGTGTTAAAGTCCACTACTGGTGCGCCGAAAATTCGTATTACTTTCAGAACTGCATGGATAGGAATGAAGCGAAGTCTGGTTAACAGCAGCATGATCAAAGTATTACTTGCGATTTTTCTTAGATTTTTTCGGAGAAATGGAAAGATAGGTAATTAGAAATAATGTGAATATTTTTGTGTGTCCGAAAAAAGTTGCAAAATGCATGTTATGCTCCAAAGTATTAGAAACAAGTATGTGAAAAAAGTTTTCGAATATCGTCATTTCCCTTCCGTCCTTTTATATTTTGTGAAGAGTGATAAACATGACCAAAAAGCGACCAAAATCTGCGGTTTCCATTGTACTCGCTATTGTTCCCTCGGCCAGAATATTTTCGTTGAACATTACGCACCTATGCTGTTTCTGGTACTTTTGAAGGGCGGATAGCAAAACAGCACTTTTTACTGACATCTTTACTCTGTTGAAAATTGAAATGAATCATGAAAACTAAGGGCCTGATTACATGAGCAGGGCTGGCCCTGTTATCCGAGCTGAACGATTTTAGGCGAGATCCCTCTGTCAATAGGAGACATGTAATAGATCTGAAACATGATTATATCATCAGTGGGACAACCCTGGCAGCCGGGATCCCACTTAAGCATAACAGAGCTGGCTTCCCAAATTTTTAACTGCGCATGCACAAAGCCACTATATTACCAATGATTTGAATTTTCCCGCCAAAATTACTGCGCAGCCGTGGGGTGAATTACTCCATGTAATCGCACGCAACATTTCATCCCTGTTTACAGAGGCAGCCCTGTTAGCAGGGCCAGCCCTGCTCATGTAATCAGGCTCTAAGTGACATGCTTACCTGATCACGAAGCTCAGCTAATTGTCTTGACAAAGTATGCACCAGGCTACTTGTCGCTTCTAGCTGACCTTGTAAACTCCTAATTTCATTTTGCTCATTTTCGGTGTCTTCCACTGACAATGACATGCATCGTAAATATGGAAACCAATCTAAATTCTTCTCCTGTAAAACAAAATAAAATTCATGCATTAGCCAGTGTACAGCTTTCGCGAAAGGTGACAACATTAGGTAATAGAAAATAAAGGTTGCACGCAAGCTATTCAGGCTAGGCTATTCGGGAAAGCACAGTCAAGTCAATGGAAAGGATCCAATACGTCGTTTGTCTGTAAACAACGAGCCAGAATACAAAAAAATCACCAGCATTTTAGTTATAATGAAGAAGAGAGGCCTAAAATGTCAGTGACAGGGGTTGGAGACCCTTTCAGTTCCAATCTGATAATGTCATATTCCATTGAATGTTTAGAAAAATATGTTTCTTGTACATCACGTGCTTAGTTGCTCTCTGTACAACAGTGTCATTACTTTTGAGATACAACGCATTTGGGGAAATTTGATTCCTAGATGCTCGCGCAAAAATATTTACAATTTTGTGTTTAAATTAATAAATAAAAGCACGTGGATGAATGTCAACACGAATACAAATTAGAACATACAAAAAATAAAAATTCTTCGAGTCAAACCAGGTTATCAAATGTTGCGTTCTAATTGGTCAATCCAACTAAATCAAATGCATTTGATTGGTTGAAATTTAATCGGGTTTAAGTAAACCTGGTTTAACTGTGTTAGTGTGAATGGGGTATCAGAGTCAATTTTTTTACCTTTGCAGGGATAAAATACCCGGCAGCATCGCCTGTAATATTTGTTCATTAATGTAAAGTGGCTCAGGCTTCCAAAGAAGTCCTATGAAAAGGCAAGTGGAAACATGATTTCCTCATAAGAACAAAGACAACGGCATGAACATACCTTAATCATCTCTGATACATAACTCTCTGGTCCAGTAAATTCCGTATGATCTTTGACCTTCGTTAAAACAATGAAATAGAGATAATCCCACATGTTATGTTCAGAATTGATGTGATCTTCAAATGTTACACTTTTGTTGTCAAATTTAGATCGATCCAGGCCTGCGAGAAGAAAGAAATTATTGTTAAGACGATCCGTGCCATGTCGATACTAATGGTAAACAATTCCAGTAGGGGTTCGTCAGGGGAGGGAAGAAGTAGGGGATGCAGTCGCTCCTTATGTAAAAACAAGCAAAAGAATCTTTCTTGAAAGCAATAAGAAGGATTTACGAGACATGCGATTAAACACCACATTGACTACAAGTAGCGTTCTCCAAAGAAAGTATCTCAGTGCTGATGTCTAGAAAAAAGCAAAGCAAACGTCCATGTAAACAAACCTGTAATCTCTATAATCTATATTGTTTTAGGCATTTGTCCATTGTTTTCTGCATATANCCTGCGAGAAGAAAGAAATTATTGTTAAGACGATCCGTGCCATGTCGATACTAATGGTAAACAATTCCAGTAGGGGTTCGTCAGGGGAGGGAAGAAGTAGGGGATGCAGTCGCTCCTTATGTAAAAACAAGCAAAAGAATCTTTCTTGAAAGCAATAAGAAGGATTTACGAGACATGCGATTAAACACCACATTGACTACAAGTAGCGTTCTCCAAAGAAAGTATCTCAGTGCTGATGTCTAGAAAAAAGCAAAGCAAACGTCCATGTAAACAAACCTGTAATCTCTATAATCTATATTGTTTTAGGCATTTGTCCATTGTTTTCTGCATTTTGGTGGACGGGTGAATCCACAATAAAGTATCTTAGAAATCCACCGATATGTCTGTAATCTTACAACATATGAATGTTTCGTTTGCTTCTCTGTGAAATTCAAGAATCCATTTTCAAAATAACACCTTCATTTTGAAAAAAATATTGGAAAATCTGTGTGCTATGTATGGCCTATCAAAAAACTGCAAAATTACCGTTTTGAAAGAGGTTCGTGTACGGTTACGAGACCCAGCCCCCTTACAGCAAGAACATTTTAGCATAATATACAGTGCAGTTGTCGCAAGAATTCTACGATAAGTATGTTCCATAATGTTAGTAGATACTCGCACCATTGTGCAAAACCTGCTAAGTTTGTAATATACTCTGTATCTTGATCCCGTTTCAATAGACATTTTAGCTATTCTACAATTGACTCTGGATCGAACGATATTTTGATACATTTTATAGAATTTTCGAATGTGAACAACAGTGATAGAAGCTGTAATGCCACTCAATCAAACGTTTCGTATAAAAATGTATAACAAATTCGCTCGATCAAGATTCTTTCGTAGAATTGCTAAAAGGTCTGATCGAATTTTGATCTGTGCAAACGGAGTAAAAATGAAATTTTAACATTGGAAGAATAATGGAATTTTAGAGAAACTCTGTTTGATTCACAAGGTGTGACCAACCATCATTGCTAATATCATGACGACACTACAAGGCAAGATGGATGCAAAGAAATAACACTGTTAATAGTATACGTACCGCATATGAAACAAGTGTTTTTAAGAACCTCTTCTTTCGTCTGTTTTTCGCTTCTCAGATCAGCAAATGTATCAATGATAACACCAAAGATCAGATTTAGGACGATGATGATCAACACAAAGAAGAATATCATGTCATATAAAACTCTTGCCACAAAATACGTGTCCTACAGAACAAAAAGGAGAGTCAAAACAAAGAGAATTTGGTCTAGCAATACCTTGACAAAAACTTTAGCAAGAGGGCACTTGCAGTTACGAATTGCAAGCAGTATCTGTAAATCTGCAGAAATTGTTTTGTAAAAGCATAATAAATTCAGAAAAAGCTGGCACATGTTTTAAACTTGAAAGAGCTGAGAAGAATAGCTTGAAGCTTCTGAAATTATTTAAAATTAGGACAAAAACATACCCGTAGTATGGTATAATTTGCAAGCAATGGCTGGTCTATTAAGGACTTATAAATTTTGCAGGCGGTAAAACGATTGAGCCACCTCCACCGTCAAATTCCATTGAATGAAAAATCAAGTTTTGGAGGTAAAGGTAACAAATTTCCTTCGGAGTGACCGGCAATGGTGCAAGAGAAAAATTCAAAGGTAATATCTCAACCATACAGGCTATAATAATCTGAAAAACCTGGCCAT
>REGM01000469.1:5825-23092 GCA_004194415.1 Aurelia aurita
GACTTTTGACTTACTAAGAATGCATCGAATGGTTGCATTGCGTGCTGTACTGCATGATTCATACGCAGAAATAGGGGAAAAGGTACTTTGTAGCGAAAGCGAAAGGGGGGAAATTCAGGGGATTTTGCTTAACCCCAGTAAATACTTGGTTTCAAGAGTTAATGTGCTTGGATTAGACTTTAAAATTGTTAGGTTGCTTGCCTCGTATTGGTTAGGAGGCGGCCGACAGTTCTGATGGGACAGAGCGGCTAAATATTTCATCAGGCTGAAAACCGTGTAATTAACTGCATTCAAGACGACTTTTGTCTGGAATGGAAAATAGAATTCGCTCTTGAAACTATGTCAAAAATTTGTCAGTGCTGCTTTACGATGTCGAAACACATTGAGTGACCTAAAAGCTTCCAAAAAATGTAGCAGGGTTGCATAATCTTTGATAAAATGAGCCTTCTTACTTTGAGCATAAGCGGTCTTTTACTGGGTGACTTTTTTGCTAACTATAGCTGCTAGAGAGACCGGGTAGTTGTAACAGGTAACAGCAAAAGCTATTATTTTGTATCGTTTCCCATTTTTTCATTTTTTCATTTTAATTTATTTATACACAAAATGGCTACAGCTATTTAACACTACAAAAATAAACAGTTTTATTAATCAATATAATATAAACAAAAAGAAAAATACCGAAACCTAATGCAATCGCTGTTCTTCCAAGGAGTCGTGTTTTAATTAGCTTTCAGCTCATCAAAAGTATTTCTAGTTGTTTTTTAAATTGGCACAAGGTAGGAAGCTCGCTGATACTTGTAGGGATTTCATTCCAGACCTTAAGAGCTGAATAGGAAAATCCTTTTCGGGCATACTCCAGATTGTACCTTGGAATCTGAAGATCTCTGCAGAATCGCGTGTTATAACTGTAGTATTGGGATCGTTGTTGGAATTTATTCCAGAGATTGTCTGGGCTGAGTCTGTTCATGATCTTATAGGCCATAACTGCACGATCAAACGTGAAAAGCTGTTCAACATGAAGGAAAGTATTTGACCATTCGTCTTTTATCTTGGACGTATCGATCATGGAAATGGCTCTGTCTAGAAGACGTTGAAGGGATTCTTTTCTTGAATTTAAGAGGCTACCCCAAATAACATCTGCATATCGCATGTGACTTTCTGCAAGAGCACGATATACATTGCTTAACTGAGATTGTGGGAGGATGTTTTTCAACTTTTTTAGAGATGTAAGACCTCCACGAACTTCTTTCCCTTTGAAAGTTTTGAATTGTTCTTCCCAGTTAAGCCCTTCATCTACAATGACTCTAAGTGATTTGGTTTTTTTCACTCGTTTTATATCTGAACCATTCAGTCTCAACGTTTCATGTATCTCGACTTTATTAGTTCTACGAGGGTGCCCAATTATCATATACACTGTTTTTTTTAGGATTGGCACTTAATTTATTTAACCGCATCCATTCAGAAATATGGGTCAATTCTTCTTGCGCCTTATGAACTAGTTCTTCAACATTCATAGATCTTGAGGTCACGTGAGTATCATCAGCATTTATACCAGCCTTGGAAACTTTCAAACATTTTTCAAAGTCATTTAGGTATATCACGAAGAGAAGGGGGCCAAGACAGGAACCCTGGGGAATGCCACATGTAACTGTCCTAGGCCTTGATTCATAAATTGGCGGCACAGTACTGCCTTCTGTTTTCAAGGTATGATTTAAACCAGTCTCCGGAAAGTATTCGAATATCGTATCTCCTCAATTTTTCTAACAAAATCTCATGGTCAACGTTATCGAAAGCCTTTTTGAGGTCGAGGAATATTGCTAAGTTGCTTGTGGTCAATATTCTCATACCAATAGTCAGTACTATCAATCAATGATGTTATTGTTGAACAAAATTTTTGAAAAGCTGATTGAATCATGGTCAGGACCTTATTTGCCTTGAGGTATTTATAAACTTGATCATGCACAATTCTCTCGAGAATCCTCGAGAACACAGAGATCACCGAGATAGGCCTATAGTTGTTAGCCTCCTTTTTAGAACCTGATTTGAAATAAGGCCCAGTGTTTTCGAACAATTCGCGAATTAGAATGATAAAAAAGTACATTCTAAGGATAATGTTTGTTATTGAAGTCTAGAATATTGCGTTTTTAGGGGGTAGCCTGAAAGTTGCAGGCACGCCTTCGAAAAGTGTTTTTATGGCCCGCATGCCTTATTATGCCTGATTTTGCGAGTTTCTGAGTTCAAGGGATGTAGCGACATCTCACTTTGTAATTAGTTTATTGAGAACCATCGTTTTGCTTTGTTTTATTTGTGTTGTTACAACTTGCCCTACTGTCTGTTACAACTTGCCCCATGCCTGGAGCAAGTTCGAACACTTCGATGTCAATGCTTATTTCCGATTTGCCAAAAACACATCACCTCCACCAATGAAATACAACTTGCCTGAGGGGGCAATACCCCAACGTATTCAATGGTGGTATTGCAAAGGATCAAGGATCTGCTGGTTGCTTACAAGGAGGAGATTACCTTTTTCCAAAAAGTGTTACAATTAGCCCAAGTCTCCCCCCCACAGTATCGATCCCATACGCTGGCTTGCATTGAATTAATTTTGCAAAAATATTTTGTGCAAACTAATGCATCTATGGGAAAACAGTATGGATATGGATATGGATATGGATATGGATATGGATATGGATATGGATATGGATATGGATATGGATATGGATATGGATATGGATATGGATATGGATATGGACGTATCAGATCAGCAAAGGTATAATCACATGCTGAAGGTACTACATAAGTGTGCAAAGAACTAGCTTCTCTCGTCATAGACGGTGCTTGAGCTTGCTGCGCCACTGTCACATTTGATAAACCGATGCTTAGCACATTCAGCTTTCCCAACCGCAGAAAAATGTGCCAAAATAACTCCCATATACAAATCTGATGACAAAACAGTGATGGATAATTATCACCCCATCTCAGTCTTAGCGGTGTTATCGAAGGTCTTCGAGAAAATCGTACATAACCAACTTTATACATATCTTGAGAAGAACAACCTCCTGTCGGACTGTCAATTTGGTTTTCGTCGGAGATCATCTACTGAGCATGCAATTACCTTCTTCTCTGAATTCATAAGGACCAGCATGGATAAAGGGAAATTAACAGGGGCAGTTTTCGTCGACTTTAGAAAAGAAGAAAAGCGTTCGACACAATAGATCATGCGCTATTACTACCCAAGGTGCCAATGTTGGAGTACACGGAAAAGAACTGACATGGTTGGAAAGTTATCTGTTTAACAGGCAACAGTTTGTATCATTTCAAGGTACTTATTCCGAAAGAATCAGTGTTGGAGTTCCGCAGGGATCCATCTTGGGTCCACTGATGTTTACAATTGTCATAAACGATATCACTGAACAGATCAAGAAGCGTAGGATTTTACTTTACGCTGATGACACTGTTATATTTACATCCGATAAAGACAGCAAAAAAATCGAGGCATCGTTGAACACTGAAATTAAAAAGGTCGCAAAATGGTTCACAAATAACAATCTTGCTGTTAACCTGAAGAAAATAAAAACTGAATTTGTATTATTCGGAACTCAGCAAAACTTGCATAGTCAGAGAAAGAAAGCATATCGTTGAACGGTAAAGAAATCAGCGAATCAGATTCATACGAATATATGGGTGTTACATTGAAAAAAAGTTTGACCACGAAAGAGCACCTCACAAAGACCTACAAGAAAGTATTATCAAGAACAAAATTGCCGGCCCGTATACGACACAATATCAGCCCATGGATAGCAGAAACAATCTACAAAATAATGATTTTACCACAGATGTTGTACTGCAGCAATATTATGCTCGGTATGTCAGGCACACACAAATCGCAATTTGAAAGAATTCAGAATAGAGTCTTAGCTCTCATCAATGGAAATATTCAAAGAGTTAAACTGCCAACTGTGAATCATGCAAGAAGAGATGCCTAGTTTAGGTGTTTAAATTCCAAAATGGACCAGCACAAAGACTGTTCGAAGGCTATTTCAAGAAAATTCAACATAACAAGGGAACCCGTGGGAGTAACGTCAATCTTCTGCTTCCAAAAGTTCGCACTGAAGCTGGCCGTAAATCGTTCCTCTTTCAGGGGTCAGCAGTTGAGAACAGTCTAGTCGATAATAAATTTCAAGAGACTATGCGATCAACTTGACTGTAATTTTTAATTTTATACTATATGGATTTTTAAACGTGAACTTGTAATTTGACATCTTGTTAATTCTTGTAAACTTTTATTTTTAACAGGACCTTGGATGATAGCAGCTTCTGTGCAAGCTGATCAAGTTTACCTTTATAAATATAGATTATTATTATTATTATTATTATTTTTATTATTATTATTATTATTATTAGTATTATTAGTATTATTATTATTATTATTATTATTATTATTATTATTATTATTATTGTCATTTATTTAAACACAGCTTTTAGCTGGATGCTGATACTATGCTAGACAGCAAGTAACTCCCAGTCACTTTAGGTGTCCAGTACTTTTCTAATTATTCTTCCTGTACCGAGTAGGCTTGCTTGCTGTATTTGTCCAATACTACAGTTCATATCGATGCTCTTTAACCAGGATACGATCTTCGCAATAACTACCCTAACGCCCTAACGATAATTGGTACTATCTTTACTCTTTCACAATTCCAAATCTTCTTCAGTTCCCATTTCAAAGCTTGGTATCTCTCTAGTTTGACTTCTTCAACTTCATTAATGCTCTAATCGAATGGGCAAGAAACTTCTATCAGCAGGCAAGTTTTTTTGTTCTTGTCTTGTACAGTAATATATGGCCTATTGTGTTCCAGTTCTTTGTCCGTTTGTATATTGCAGTCCCACAATATTTTCACATGATCATTTTCTGCTACCGTCTCTGGGACATGATCGTAAAATTTTGCGGCTGCTGGTAGACAATACCTCTCACACAACTTCCAGTGAAGGATTTGCGCGACTTTATCGTGTCTCCACTGTTTGTAATACCTCTGTGTAAGCTTCTCACAACTTGAAACTATATGGGCAACTGTTTCATTCTCTTTTCCACACATCCTGCATAGTGGGCTATGTTTTTCTTACCCTGTATATTAGCTTTCATGGCATTGGTAGGAAGCGCTTGGTCTTGTGCAGCCATAATTTCTGTCTCCTTTTCAATATTCCTTGCCTCAGCCATGTCCATGTCTGCTCTTTACTTCCCTGTTCAGCTACTATTTTTGCAAACTGTCCATGCATTGGTTTCTGTCGATAAGATGTTTTTTCTCTTGCTGCACACCCTTCATTGTTCTCGTTTTATCCTCTCTCTTTAGTATTCCTTCGTTTATTACTGCTTGCAAAAGATTCTCCTGAGAGCTACTAGCATAAGCATACAGACTCCCACACTCTAATTCAATAAAATTCAAGTGTAACATGAATACAGTTAATTCTGCGAGTGGGCTAATTTGTTGTTGTTTTCGACTATCCAAATCATCTGACAGCATATTTTGTCAAATTCAATGTGCTCTGATTTTCCCACACACATAAGGATTAGACATATCTCCGCTGCGGATTGCGCAGAACTCCCAAGACAGAAAGACAAAAGCCCTTAATGAGAAATTACCACAGAAATTAGAGGTCTAGCAACACGCATCAACAAAGTTAGCAAGGTTTCTTGTTTCTAATTGGCTTTTGAATACAAATTAGGCGGATATGTTCTTTTGTTATGGGTTCAGTGAACAATAGTGTTTGCCTATAAAAGGGAAAACATAGAAATGGACTTATCCAATCACACTGAAGGGCAGGAAAAGTTAACCAATCACAATACGCCATCTGCTAAACAATACGCCTCAACACGAGCGAGCGTGGCCTTAAAATTTTACCATGCCCGCAAAAGGCCGAAGCAAAGAAGAAGCACTGGAGCGGCAACCAGAGCCAGTACCCTTCCTAGTGCATTAAGCCCGACAGAACAAACGCACTTGCACAAGAACAGGTTCATCAAGTTCTTGAAGTTGCACAGCAAGCAATTTGTGCAGCAATTACAAAGTTTCGCCAGTCGCCCGTGCCTTGAAAAACTACGATGGAGAAATATGCCCCAGTTGGTTTCCCACACCCACCAGCACCAGGAAACGAAGCTACCATTATGAGTATTACGATACCAGCACTAAGCGAACAAATTGAATTTTCTCACGAGAAGACCCGTTGAGTGTGTGTTTTGCTTGGACGCGAAGCTGATGTCAGCCCCCAGCCCCTGGTACAACGACTGGGCGTAGATGCAAAATCTTTTATGAAGTTGGTTATAAAGCGGGGGTGGAATCACAAAACCCCGATTGGATTAAATGAAAGAAATTGCAGTCATGCGAAGGAACACCTCTTGCAATATGGAATACCACCACTTCTTGTATAGTTGGACTGTAGAGAATGACAAAAATTCCGTCAGGACACGAAGATAAGTATTTCTTTGAGCTGAGATATTTGAAAATGTTTTCAAGTTCTCAGCATGTTGGTATCTTCCCCGGCGGGTGCGCTTCTATACAAGAAGTGATACGCAAGCTTGTCTGTAAATTCACTGAGAAAGGGGGGAAATTTTTTGAAATCCTAGGACCTAGGATTTGGAAAAAAGGGGGTAATTTTACAATGTGGTCAGTGAATTTTGATCAAGGATATTTCAGTTGAAATCAAATATTTGCAGGTAATGGTTGTTGTTGAATGTTTTTCTTTAAATGAGTAATTACAAATGACTTAAGTCACAAAGAATAATAAAGTTGATGTTGAATAATAAGTATCAATTTTCTATATTGTTCAATACAACAGTCANATATTTCAGTTGAAATCAAATATTTGCAGGTAATGGTTGTTGTTGAATGTTTTTCTTTAAATGAGTAATTACAAATGACTTAAGTCACAAAGAATAATAAAGTTGATGTTGAATAATAAGTATCAATTTTCTATATTGTTCAATACAAAACAGTCAGTGAGTGATGTCATAATATTTGCTTCACTCAATCAAAAGTGATAAACATGACATCAAAGAAAATCTGGGCATAACTTTCTTCATGAAATACTGGTAATATACTTTTGCCAATTGTCGAGACACTGATATCCAGTCCAGGTGTATGAAGCTGTGTGTGTAAAACAATTACCCCCAAAAGCTAAAATTACAAAAAAATAGCTTTATTTTAAGCCTATCTATAACTATAAGCTAGGAAATGCTATATATAGAGAAGAACCCACTTACTAAAGGCATCAGTATCTGAGAACTCTTGTAATTGCAAAGTGAACACTCTGCATACATACCAGAAAATCATATCGCAGGCATAAAAACTCATAGTAGTACGGAATTAGAAACCAGGTAGCTTCAAAGCCACAGCCATCGTTTCCTGGAGAAACATAAGTTGACTCTACACGAGCCTCGTTTGTGATTCGAGGCCGAGTGAAAAACGCGGGAAAAGGGGAACCATATTACAGTACCTTCGCAGTTTCCAAGCTCATTCGAAGTATTTACAAGTGGAAAAGAAATTACATAAAGTCGAACAAAGATTGTCGTGGTATAACAAAAAAGGCAAGAGTCGCAGTTTCGGTGACTGTGAAGATTTTCTTTAGACATTTTGTATACTATGGCTACTCTAATCGTTTCAAATGTTTTGATTTAGGGGCTCCTTTCTTGTACTTGTAGGCCTAAATAAATGTTTATTCAGGCCTACATTTAACAACTTAGTCAAATAAATAAGACGCACCTGCAAATATTTAAACTGCTTATCGGAACTGACAGTGTTCATACCACAAATGTTCAAAACCTAGATATTAAGATATGGAGTGCCTTTCTCAGTAAAGCCAGGAATCCTTCTATATATGTGCAATTAGTTATTGATTCCAGAAAGCCAAGAGTTACCCTATGAATGAAGTTTGTAGAGTACATAACTCAAACCATACCATATACAGTAGGCTGGCTGAACCACATTTTTGCTATGTGTATGGTTGTGTATTGCAAATGATATTAATGCTACTGTTTTCCTTAAGAAAGAAAGAGTAGAAATTCTAAGAGTTCCATCATGTATTGTTGGTAGGGTCTGGAGGGGTAAAATGGGTAGGACTGATGGCTGGAAAACAATAGCTCGTGAATGGGTAAATCAACATTCACTAGATAAAGGATTGGTAGTTCCAACATTTTTGCCATTGTATGCTCAGATGTTTTGACTAATTCAGGGTTCAGCTTCGTGACATCTGAGTTCCACTGAAAAAAGACAGGGTAAAATGGCTTTGAAGGAATCAGTGATTCTCCAAAATAGGGGTATATATTTCTTAAAGATTGCGATAAAATGTCAGTGAAAAGGGTACATTTTGGCAACCTTCAGACAAGCTTGCGTATCACTTTTTGTATAGGAGTGCACCCGCCGGGGTATCTTCTTTGTGCATTAAACGCATTGATCTTTTTTTTATTTTTAAAAAGAAACTTTGGCTGCCCAGAAGCCTATATGAAACAATATGGTATCGAATAAACCATTCTGTCTGTATATGAAGACACGAAGACGATGCTGATGCTGCACTTTCTACTACTACCTCCTGGCCAGTCGGCAGAAAAGATTAATGATGAACGAAATTAAGAACGAAATGATGAACGAAATTTTTCTTGGGTTTCTTCGTAAACGGCATTGTATGCTATGTGTACTCCCCTTTAGATTTTCCTTTCAGGATTGACAATCCGTTGGCCATCGCCATTCGCCATGACCACAGAAGCACATGGCATCTGGAATGAAAATGTGTGATATATCCCAACTAAAAAATGACAACATGTCAGGAGCAGGATGGCAGTTGTGACCGACCAACACATCACTGGATGTATTCCTATGGCGAGGAACAGAGAGCTGCCAAGTTTGAAAAGGGACCTTGAACAATTCTAGCCTGCAGAATAACTTTACCTGGTTTCATGAACGATAGTTATAAAGAGTTCGCTAAAGTTACGAATCCTCTCAACCTAATGGTTCTTGAATATCAACTGTAAGGTATTGTATGAATTGATTCGGTAGATATATTCAGACGCCACCCTTTATGAGCTGTCAATGCTCTGACGTTTTCCCAGGGTTTACTCTCCATGGCATTTTTGAAAATAACACTGTTCTCGCCAAACTTGCAGGATGTGTTACGTTATCCCTGTTCCTAGGCTAACCTCATTTTATTTCTATTAATTTGTCTTAGAATATTACGTACCTTGTGCATAGCCGACATTCAGCGAGTCGTAAATTCCTCAGTCATAGCACTACTAACAGTGGAATCAATCATTTTAGATGGAATTCTTGAGGGAAAAAACTATTAACTGTTTTTTGCACCGGTTTTGGTCCCAATATATTGACTGTATGTTGTTATCTGCTTGTATTTTGTACGGAGTGCTCAACAAATGCAACAAAGAATTATCCTGAATTTGAAGTTGCATACTTGCATGCAGGGTATAACTATTTCTCACCAGGAGTAGGAGTAGTGTGAAATACAAGAGTGTTCTGTCTGCCCGCCACCGACATTGTCAGTGAAACTCGTTGATTGTGTTGTGCTGAGTTGGGTTTAAGGGCATTTTGAATAGCTGAACCTTTTAGCTAGGTACAGCATTATATCAGAATTCTTTTAGTAGCTAAGAAAGAAACAACTGAAATCTCATAGTCCATCGAATATGCCCCAGCCAAAGAAATAAGAAATCCGCTAAAAAGGGTGTTAGATTAAGATTTGCAAGACTTCAAGGCAGAAGCAAGTGTTCTTTCGTGAGGCAATTTAGTTTAAAGCCCAGAAAGCAGCGCACCTTATGGCTTGGGCAGGCAACGGCTCTAAAGTCTCAAATTTCTACCGTACAAATGTGTGATTAGAAAACATATGTAGTATTTGTTCAGGCCTATCAGTTTATCATTTATCATTGTCCGTCATCACCTTTATTTGGTGTCACATTTTACAGTCCTTTGGAAAAATTGATCCGTTTTAAAGACCATTATCATCTATAAAAGATTTAGGACGATGGACATCCGACTGTTACGAATGGTACATTAGAACTCCATTCCATGTATACAGTAAGGCTTCCAAACCTTTTGTTAAGCTAGCCTTACCAGTATTCGTCAACTTTTCTTGTCATGGGGATTACGAATGCGCAATTGTGGGAGTCAATTGTCCTCAATAGGCCAATGTTGCAATAGACCACGAAAAGTTGAAAGTATCTTTTCTCGAACATGCTAAAAAATCAACCTTATGGCCTAGTTACCCATACAATAAGATACAGGGTAAATCCATTAGATTACCATTATCATCTATCTAATTGGATTTGTTGAGGCACATCCCAGAATGGTCCGGCCTTACCCATTCGGGACCCGCCGTTCGTTGGCACATCCTAAGATGGGACTCGCCTTCGAGGTATCATTTCGATCGTAGGCACATCCTCGGACAGACCACCGGCTAACATCCGTCCAGGACCCGCCTTCTAAATGCTACTGACACTGCAGGAGGATTTAGCTCTCCGTGCTGCAGTGTTGGTTACAATTAGCATTACCTTGCGACAATTGCCCTCCCTCATTGCGTTTCCAATACCCCATGTCAAAGCTGTAGTTGGACTTAATTCTGTATCGTATTTAAGTTAGAATTAGATAAATTACATTAATTAGATGACGGCTGGAAAAACAGTTTTCTCCTAAGTCATTTCTAATAGAGCATAACCGTAATCCATATGGGCTTTTTTCAAGCTACCATTTATGGAGGGGGGGGGTGCTTTCCACCCCCCTCTGAAAACAGCCTTAGACTAACCAGAATTCAGTATAACTTGGCACGAATATAGAGCAAGTAATTTGCAACATGTAGCACAATTTGGGTGTGGTTGCCACGCCCTATGACGTCACAGTGATGTCATGAAGTTGAAAATTGGCCAAAATCAGGTTCTCAAGTTAAATTTGAGTTTAGCGAAGATTTTGAAGGAACTGTGTGCGGTTTTTGGTCTAGTTTGTCAAAATACGTGCTGAAAAATATTAATTTATTGTAAATAGCGATTTTCGAATGATATTTTGTTAGAAATTATTCAATTCTGATGACGTTATTTATGTTATAATTTTGTTCCATGTAAAAATAGACAAAAAGAAGCGGCAAAATGATGATAATCCATCACAAATGCATCATTGGAGTGTTTTTAATGGAAAAAGGAGGAAAATATTTGAAAAATTTGCTAATTAGCTCAAAATGGCTGCCAAGATGACGTCATAATAAAAAATGATGACNCTAACCAGAATTCAGTATAACTTGGCACGAATATAGAGCAAGTAATTTGCAACATGTAGCACAATTTGGGTGTGGTTGCCACGCCCTATGACGTCACAGTGATGTCATGAAGTTGAAAATTGGCCAAAATCAGGTTCTCAAGTTAAATTTGAGTTTAGCGAAGATTTTGAAGGAACTGTGTGCGGTTTTTGGTCTAGTTTGTCAAAATACGTGCTGAAAAATATTAATTTATTGTAAATAGCGATTTTCGAATGATATTTTGTTAGAAATTATTCAATTCTGATGACGTTATTTATGTTATAATTTTGTTCCATGTAAAAATAGACAAAAAGAAGCGGCAAAATGATGATAATCCATCACAAATGCATCATTGGAGTGTTTTTAATGGAAAAAGGAGGAAAATATTTGAAAAATTTGCTAATTAGCTCAAAATGGCTGCCAAGATGACGTCATAATAAAAAATGATGACGTCATCAAATTCCAGAAATTCCAGAAATTTAAAGCCCTTTGATTGCTGATTCGTTTGAGATATAATACTTCATAATTTAAGCAAATTTTGCCACTGAAATCATCGAAAATAAAGATTTTGCTGTTACCTGCTTCCAAATATGGGCATGTCACGTGACCTGTGAGTTCTATTGTTCACATTTTGTTTCAAAATGTAGCTAATAGATAATTAGTAAAAATCATGGAGACTGGGGGGACATAGCTGATGTCGTTTAAAAACGCGGCAAATAAAACCTTGAGGAGGTGGTGGAATCCACCCCCCCATATGGATTAGGGTTACCCAAAACCCGACAATGAAACCGCTCGAGGGGAACTTAGGCCCAAGTAGGCCATATAGCCTAGGCATGGAGCACATGAGATAGAATTAAACGCAGTTCTGAATACTTATCAGACCTCTTCCCCCTTCTCGTCTTTTAAAATAGAGTGGAGCAACGTCTGCCCTGGGGTGTAATGCAGGGCTGTCACTTTTAAGGAAATTTCCTTAAACTAAATTTTAGATCTTTCAAAGAATTTTTTGAGGAATTGGAAGTTTTGAGGAAATCTTAAGGAATTTTGAAAATTTTAGAGAAAAATATAGTTTGAACACAGAACAAACCACTTCAAGATTATAAGCCATATATAAACTATAGTCTGTATCATTTTGATCATCCATGCTACAGAATGGTCAATGAATACACAACAAATGCTTAGTCCAAACTAATGTCAGCCAGTTCCTTCATCACAACTTCGTGTGCCTAACTATCCGTTGCATTGCTCTTTAAGGTCCGAATCAAACGTACAAATTCTTTATCCAGCTTTATTTGATGTGCATGCAATCCAATGGCTTTCATTCCTTCGTGGGTGTGCATCAAGCAAACCAGTGTCTCCCTCTTCAAACTGTTTCGCATTGAAGTTTTGATGAGCTTTAGTAGGCTGAAAAGGCGCTCAACAGAAGCATTAGAAAATGGTAACGTGAAAACTGCAGCTACGATTTTTCTCAGATTGAGGTACTTGAATGAGCCTGAAAATCGAAATGATTTTGCTGTCCAGGCCTTTCTTCCAAAAGGCTGTTGAAGTTTCATTATTATAGTTATAGTTTTATAGTTTCATTATTCTACATTATAGTTTCATTATTCTAATGCTTGCTGTCTCCATTCAAGATCTGCATGACTTTCTTTTCTCTGAAATTTCTTCAAAGTATGGCAGCGTAAATTATAACTCGTGCAAGGATGGTGGATTGCACTGGACGGCAATTGCATGCCAAAAAAAACTCTATTGCTCTCAAAAACCATAGAAGTTACGAATCTAAGGAATTTTCTCAAAATCTGAGGAAATTTTCCTGACATTCTAAGGAGTTTTACATGAGGCAAAGTGAGTGCCCTGGCTGTAATGACCTGTAAATCGTCAATAGTTTTCTTGTTTTGGTATCCATCTTTCTTAGTTCTTCTACCGTCCATTTGACTATTCCAGTTGCATACCTTATTATTATTATTATTATTATTATTATTATTATTATTATTATTATTATTATTATTATCATTATTATTATTATTATTATTATTATTATTATTATTATTAGCAAAGAAAAACAAGACAATTTATGCGAAAATTTTCGATATATCGTATATCTTCTGCAGTCTCTAATGATAATTCTATAAATAGATCTAAGATTTAAACTGAAAAAAGGAACAGAAGGGAACTACTAGAACCGGCAGAAATGAAACGGAATACGTCAAAAGNTGCACTGGACGGCAATTGCATGCCAAAAAAAACTCTATTGCTCTCAAAAACCATAGAAGTTACGAATCTAAGGAATTTTCTCAAAATCTGAGGAAATTTTCCTGACATTCTAAGGAGTTTTACATGAGGCAAAGTGAGTGCCCTGGCTGTAATGACCTGTAAATCGTCAATAGTTTTCTTGTTTTGGTATCCATCTTTCTTAGTTCTTCTACCGTCCATTTGACTATTCCAGTTGCATACCTTATTATTATTATTATTATTATTATTATTATTATTATTATTATTATTATTATTATTATCATTATTATTATTATTATTATTATTATTATTATTATTATTAGCAAAGAAAAACAAGACAATTTATGCGAAAATTTTCGATATATCGTATATCTTCTGCAGTCTCTAATGATAATTCTATAAATAGATCTAAGATTTAAACTGAAAAAAGGAACAGAAGGGAACTACTAGAACCGGCAGAAATGAAACGGAATACGTCAAAAGAAAGAGTACCTTTTGTTATCAACTAGCATACAAAATTTAGGGGGCTATCCAACATCTTGCACAGAAACTACGAAAGTATGGTAAATGACTACCCAGAACTTAAAGAAACATTTCCAAAACCACCAATCGTCTCTTACAGAAGAAATCCAAATATTCGCTCGATCCTAGTGAGATCAAAAAAGAAAATATTGAAAGAAAAAGGGCCGAGTGTAAGATGCACAGCGAAAAACAGCAAGAAACGAGGACGCCCCTGCAAACTCTGTGGTCACATGAGTTAGAAGGATTGCCTGACAAACAGCAACAACGGTAGAACGAGCTTCGTCTTCGTTTTCTTGCCAGTCAAAGAACGTTGTGTATGCGGCCGAGTGTGTCAAGCACCAGAAGCTATATATTGGTTTCACATCAACGACTCTAAGTCAACGTTTCAATAAACACCGCTACGATGCCGGTCAAGATCCAACAAGCACGGAATTGGGTAAACATTTTTACGAAAGCAAAGATTGTAACTTTCAGCGCGTCCTTAGGGTGCATGTGTTAGAAAAAGTGGAAGGAGGACTTGATGCACTTAAACATCATGAAAATCTCTGGATGACTAGATTGGGTTCACGTGAGCCTTTTGGCCTGAATAGCATGACGAAATAACTTGGACGTTTATATTTCTCCCTTTATGGTAACTGTAAGTAATTTTTTATTTTACTTAGTAGTTCAATTTCATTATACGCTAATATTACGCAACATTATTAGAATTTCATACTCGATCGGTTTAAGAGAATACTATATTCCTTAGAGTTGATAGAACGCAACATTCATGCAGAACAGTTTAAATCTTAGATCTATTTATAGCGACTGAAGAAGATATACGTATATTTATAAGATATATTTATATCATTAGCGACTGAAGAAGATATACGATATATCGAAAATTTTCGCATAAATTGTCATGTTTTTCTTTGCTGTTATCTACAACAAGCAAGGCATTTCGATCATTACTTGTTATTATTATTATTATTATTATTATTATTATTATTATTATTATTATTNACAAAAATGAAGTAACAGTTTCGGGAATTTGCCCAAGAGAGGATAATCTCAATGATAAAGCTACAAATGTGAATGAGAACCTCGCTAGCAGACGCCTACGTCAAAAACTTGGTTTCATTAAGCACGAGCAATTAGATGCCAAGAAACATACAAATGCTAGCAGGTTACATCTTAATAAAACAGGTAACTCCATCTTACAGAGAACATTCTCGAACGAAATTCAAATGTGACTATGTAACGTTAATTCAAGTATCTTAATTGAAGATTCTCAGGCGGATAATAATTGTCCACTATTTAGGGAGGATGCCGGTGATCGCAATACTGAACATACAAGGTCTCATCAGCATCTAGGTTATCAGAAGGGTATGGTAATTGCATCCCTGAATATCAATGGTCTGCGCAGTCACCATGATGAAACTAAGCTGCTTTTAAATGACCTAGGGATTCACATTCTTGCCCTAAATGAAACTAAGCTTGATGGTTCTATCCCTATAGAGTTGACTAAGGCTTCTGGTTATCAGCAAAAACGCCTTGATAGGACTTGCAATGGGGGGGGGGGGGGTGTCTCACTTTATGTTAGATACTCTATCAAAATGACACCCAGGGATGATGTGCTTACTGATGGGCTAGAACTTCTCTGTATTGAAATATCTCCAACCAAAAGCAAACCCTTTCTTGTTGTTGCTTGGTATAGACCACCCAGTGACCCTGTTCACTCCTTCGATAAGCTGGAAAAAGCTCTTGCTTTTCCTGACAAGGAGGGTAAAGAAATTATCCTCCTTGGAGACACAAATTGCGACCTTACCAAAAGACCAACTGATCAGCCATTGGAAAATAATGCTAGACACATGTCTAGTATGTATGAGCTGTTCAGCTTCAAACAGCTTATTGAGGAGCCAACTAGGGTCACTCTAGACACTGCAACAGTCATTGACCATGTTGCCACAACATGCGCCAGAAACATTGTAAAATCTGGAGTGTATGAGGTTTCGTTGAGTGATCATTATATGGTCTACTGCATTCGGAAATTTAACGGTGCAGTGGAAAAAGGACACACAAAGATCAAAACTCGCAAAATGAAAAATTTCAATGAGGAAGCATTCCTTGCTGAATTTTCTGGCATATGTTGGGAGCAATTGCTTACTGAAACTGATGATATCAATTTGCTTGTCAATTATTGGTCTAACATGTTTTCTTTGATCATAGAGAAACATGCCCCTGTGAAATGCGTGTTTCTGAAAAGTACTGCCCGTGGATTGACAGGGACAAGGATTTAATGCGTACCAGAGACAAGCTAACAAAATCAGCAGTCAAAAGTAAATCCCCAATCATTATGGACTCTTATAGACAGATCCGTAACAAGGTCAATACCCTGAATATTCAGCAGAATAAGCAGTATTATAACAATAGGATCTCTGCATGTGAAGGCAACATGAAAGAATCTTGGAAGACAATTAATGAACTTTGTAACAAGAGATCAAAGTCTAGTAACATAGATTGTCTCAAAGAGTCTGGCACTGAAACAGTGCACAAAAAGGATGTTTCTAATTCAATGAACAATTTCTTTTGCACTATAGGTAGGGACCTAGCAGACAAAATTGACCCTGTCCCTAATCATCTTCTATCAGGTGACTATGAAGTTAATAAAAATAATGCTAAGTTCAACTGCAAGAAAATTGAGCTAAAAGATAACAGGAATGCATTTGCCAAGGTCAAAACATCAAAGAGCTTTGAGATTGACAATATCTCTAGCTACTTTATGAAGCTTGCTTTGCCTTTTATTGAAAATTCCCTAGCTTTCCTGTTTAATACATCCATTGAAACCAGCCAGCCAGTTTCCAGATTCATGGAAAGTGGCTAGAGTTACTCCAATTTTCAAAGATGGAGACAAGACTGACAAATCTAGCTATCGCCCAATACCAGTCTTACCTGTCATCTCAAAGCTCTTTGAAAAACTTGTTTTTGACCAACTCTATCAGCATATGAAAGAAAATGGTCTTTTTTCATCTGACCAATCGGGGTTTTTGCGCCTTCATTCCACCCTAACTTGTTTGCTTAAAATGAGCGATGACTGGTACAACGGGCTTGATCTTGGTAAGCTTGTTGGATTAGTATTCATTGACCTAAAAAAGGCATTTGATACTGTTGATCACGAAATTCTCTGTAAAAAGCTTGAACTTTATGGCGTTCAGCAGCGAGAGCTTTCCTGGTTTAGGTCATACCTATCCAACCGCAAACAATTT
>REGM01000469.1:55724-66220 GCA_004194415.1 Aurelia aurita
GGGGGGGGGGGGGGGCACAAAGTGCCCGCGGCAATTATTATCTGATGTAGTGTGGTTATTTCGAAAGCCAAAGAGCCGAAGTTTCGTGACTTTTCCTAAAATTTAATAGGCAAGTTAAATATGGAAAATTTTTTCAAAATGGTACACATTGATCACGTGACCAACGTCTTTTCGACATGTGGTCGGCTAGTAAATTAAAAAAGTGAGTCTACCACCATTCGATAGCTCTTCATGAGAGCTCTCAGATGATGTATAATTTTATCAATTTTGGATTACGTCAGAAATTTTTAATTTAATGACGTAATCAAAATTTATGACGTCATATAACTAATAACAAAAGTTCAAATAAAATTTTATAGTCAAATTTGGTTCTCTTGATCGATGTAAATGATTTAAATGCATTTCTGAGTATTTGCAATAGTAATTAGGGCTTTTAATTAAACAATGAAAAACTGGTGTAACTAAATAATGAATAAATTGAATAAATGATAAGTTTAAATAGATATTATATTGCTGATTTTTGCTCCTTGGTGATTTTTTATCCATTCTAGAGCCATTATTGAAGGAATTATTAACTAAAACCTTAAATATTGCTAATTTTGACAATAACTAGAAAATATCGCAATTTTCTGCAATTATGATGTCATAGTGACGTCATGGATGCAATGAAGAATACAAAAAGTGCCCTATTGTGTAGATTTTGTTACTGTGCACCATTGTATCACGTCTCGCTTTCATATCTGCATTATTCACGGAGCTACGAAGGGGGGCACTTTGTGCCCTCAACCCTGTACTACAAGGGTCCAAAAAGTCCGGTATTAATAAGGTTAAATATGTACCCAAGTACTAGAAACAAGTCTGTGGAAGAATGTTTGCAATCTCTTATTTTCCATCCGTACATTTATATTTTCATGCGAGTAGGTAAAATCGCCTAAAAGCGACTAAAAATTTCGCAATCCTTTGCTTTCTTTTGTTTGCCCTATTGTTTCGTTAGCCAGTAAGGATTTAGTGCCTATCTTCGCAATCATAATTAAGAAACTGTAACAAAGAGATCCCTTGCTGGTTCATGAGGTATCAAGTCTCAAGAGTGTTTTTCGTGCTCATTTACAATTGAAAGTAAAACTCTAATAATGGCCTAGTTATTTCAAGAAAAAAAGAATCCTCATGAGCACTTAACCCTATTCTAACCGGGGGGGAGGGGCGTTTTTCGCCCCCGTTACCAAACTTATTTTAATAGCTCTTAAACGATGATAGCTATAACGCTGAAACTTCTTGAATTTTATGGAAATTTAATTGGCAATCAAAAATTTAAAATTTCAATGCCTCTTTTTCAACCACGTGACCACCAGATGCCCTTATTTGGAGAAAGGTCACAAAGAAAATCACTAAAATTGCTCTAATTTCTTTATTTGTTCTTAAATCTCATCAATATATATATACCATTCGATTTTTCTCGATGTGTACTTTCATTTGAAATATAATTTATCTATATTTGCTGACATCAGTAATTTTTGAATTGTATGTCGTCATCAATCTTTATTTCTAATTAATTTGTAATTTTTGCATGAAAAATCATGGAATGGTTTCAAATATTGATGAAGACGTCTGATTTCACCAAGTAAATGCGAAATTGATGGTGTTTAAGCATCATTATTGGGCTAACAACATTGCATTGAATCTTATTGTCCATAATTAATTAGTTAATTAATTAGGAACCAAAAGCATTGATATAAAACTACATGAAACTGCAAAGTAAGGCTACCAAGCAGGTATTTGGATAGTTGTTTGGTGATTCTACCAAGTTATTTAGTAAAAATAGACCTTTTTATGGTAATAGCTCGATTTCGTCAAAATGTGCATTGTTTTGGTTGCCTAGCAACCAGTCACGTGACTACAAACAAATTAANTTCGTTGATATTAATTGATTTAGTTCTTTAACGTATATTCATTACTGTTATATTTTCCTTAGCGAACCACATTCGTTTATGCACATCATTCCAGCGTATTTTATTGCTTTGTTTCCTGCTGGTTTGGGTGTGGTGCTGTGGTGCGTTTGGATTTACCCACTGTAGTCAAGTGCTGCGACTTGCGGACTACATTTGAAATATAATTTATCTATATTTGCTGACATCAGTAATTTTTGAATTGTATGTCGTCATCAATCTTTATTTCTAATTAATTTGTAATTTTTGCATGAAAAATCATGGAACGGTTTCAAATATTGATGAAGACGTCTGATTTCACCAAGTAAATGCGAAATTGATGGTGTTTAAGCATCATTATTGGGCTAACAACATTGCATTGAATCTTATTGTCCATAATTAATTAGTTAATTAATTAGGAACCAAAAGCATTGATATAAAACTACATGAAACTGCAAAGTAAGGCTACCAAGCAGGTATTTGGATAGTTGTTTGGTGATTCTACCAAGTTATTTAGTAAAAATAGACCTTTTTATGGTAATAGCTCGATTTCGTCAAAATGTGCATTGTTTTGGTTGCCTAGCAACCAGTCACGTGACTACAAACAAATTAATGCTTTTTCTGGATTCTCCTTTGTTCAATTATGATACAGTGGAAGTCTCGAAAAACGCCCCCCGGTAGAAAATCGATAAAAATTTATCCGGTTAAAATAGGGTTAAAAAGCATAACTATGCTTTGATAGAAATTTTTGCGAAAGTGTCTGTTCAAAGCTCGATAAGATGGTGTATTTGTGTGTTTGTCAGCAATGCTGTGAGATCTCAAGGATTGTCATGCTTCATAATTTTCCATTATCGTTTGTTCAAATGCTGGCAGCTCTGGTTTTGACCTGAGAGCAAATTTGAAGTTTGCTGATTTTTAACTCTACAACCAAGTTACCAAAATTACTGGAAAATAGATCAAAATTTAATCTAATCATTGCAGATGTAAATAGAAATAATTGTTTGATAAATGACCATCAAAATGAATTTCTAATCGGAGTTAAAGCAACGAACATGCAGTTTCTCGTTTTATTACGCATCGAACATGCAGTTTCTTATTCATCACAGATTTACGCCTCTGGCGATTTGAAATACTATTGGCTCTGAGTCTCTAGAGATGTATTTTGTCTTATTATCCACGTGCCATAGATGGTGGTGCATGCGGCATGGTTTCTTTTATGCAGTATAAAACAGAGTTCGATTTGAGAATTTAGTAATTTTGCACACTCATGCGGAGTGGTTGCAAATTGAAGTTGCTAAAAGTCTCAAAAGCGAGTCGAGCAATGCTTGTTGATATGGCCTTCGGGCCTGCTTGTTTGTTTGTGTGTTATGTGTATGCGGCCTTCAAGCCATGTTTTCTTTTCAGCTACATTTTGGAAGGCCATTTTGTAGGGCAGTTGTGGCAGCAATGCAATTCTACATTTGTTTAGCACGAGGTTTGGAGCCTTAGATTTGGTGAGAACTTAAATTGTCATTTATGTAATGTGCTCCGTTGCCTCTGGTTGGCTATGCAGGTATTTTAAGGTATTTCATATTAGCTATCACTTAGAGGGATTGCATTTTCTTATCNTCATAATTTTCCATTATCGTTTGTTCAAATGCTGGCAGCTCTGGTTTTGACCTGAGAGCAAATTTGAAGTTTGCTGATTTTTAACTCTACAACCAAGTTACCAAAATTACTGGAAAATAGATCAAAATTTAATCTAATCATTGCAGATGTAAATAGAAATAATTGTTTGATAAATGACCATCAAAATGAATTTCTAATCGGAGTTAAAGCAACGAACATGCAGTTTCTCGTTTTATTACGCATCGAACATGCAGTTTCTTATTCATCACAGATTTACGCCTCTGGCGATTTGAAATACTATTGGCTCTGAGTCTCTAGAGATGTATTTTGTCTTATTATCCACGTGCCATAGATGGTGGTGCATGCGGCATGGTTTCTTTTATGCAGTATAAAACAGAGTTCGATTTGAGAATTTAGTAATTTTGCACACTCATGCGGAGTGGTTGCAAATTGAAGTTGCTAAAAGTCTCAAAAGCGAGTCGAGCAATGCTTGTTGATATGGCCTTCGGGCCTGCTTGTTTGTTTGTGTGTTATGTGTATGCGGCCTTCAAGCCATGTTTTCTTTTCAGCTACATTTTGGAAGGCCATTTTGTAGGGCAGTTGTGGCAGCAATGCAATTCTACATTTGTTTAGCACGAGGTTTGGAGCCTTAGATTTGGTGAGAACTTAAATTGTCATTTATGTAATGTGCTCCGTTGCCTCTGGTTGGCTATGCAGGTATTTTAAGGTATTTCATATTAGCTATCACTTAGAGGGATTGCATTTTCTTATCATGAATTCTTCTACCCTATTTGGCTTTGGGTCTGGTATTTTTCTCTCTTCTTGGCTTGGGGTTGGGTGGAACACTATGTTTCGTTTCATTTCATCAAGGGCACTAGGCAGTGGCGGCTGGCATCGAAATGTAAATGGTAATAGTTTCGCGAGCGCAGCAAGCGACAAATCTAGGGGGTCCGGGGGTATTCCCCCGGAAAAAAATTTGCAACCACGCCCTCTAGATTGGCTGAAAACAGCTCTAAAGATAATACATACGATCCATGAGGCCAATTTTTCTTAAAATAATCGACTATTAACTTCATTGAAACGAAGGTTTTTCTGCATCCCAACACATATGGAGTAGAATGTAAATTGGGTCAAACGCTGTAAATGACTTTTTTCTGCTTGATTAAAATGTCACTTTCTTAAATCTGATAATCGTAATGTAATGCTGACAAATTTCATTGGTTCCAAACTATCCTACTTCCAGACACAGTCTGTTGTAATCAGTTTCTAGGAAATCGCTCAAACCTTGGCTTATTTGCATGTCTCGCGCCAACTAGGCTTCTACTGTGACTATGTGACTATTCTCACCGGACCCGATGCTCGGAATTTAAAATATTTGAGCCCCACAGGTCTAGTTTATGCCAAATAGCCTGTCTCGGGACTAGCCCCAGTCCCCCACGGTTCAAAGGGCATATTTAAACCTTTGCACGAGTCAGTTTTAGCCTTCTTCAAGAAACAACTCTATCGTTGAACTCTGGAAATCTTTTCTGAAACGTGCGCTGCTACTGACTGAGCCTAAATGGGCCTAAGCAGATGACGAAGTGAACATTGCCAACGCAGTTACCCTCTAAGATTGTGCTTCCATGGCGTAGAAGAAAGTGCAAGCACTCGACTTATACAACTACCCGCAGATTAAGAAAAGCAAGTAAATTGTTTCTGTTTGGAGGGGAAAATATATAAAGTTTATGTTTGCAGTTGCACCTCGTGTTAGAATTCTTGCTGTGTTTTGAGGCTGCTATTTTCAATCATTTCCCATAAGAAGTTTTGTGCTGCGGGAATGTGTTTTCGTAAATACGTTCAGCAGTTATCATTTTTTGCTGCAGAATTTTAGGAATTTGCTTTGAAGTTTAAGCCCGTTCAGCAGTTTTGTTTTGTGCTGCGAGAGTGTGATGTTGTAAATCCGTTCAGCAGTTAGCATTTTTGCTGCGGAATTTTAAGAATTTGCTTTGAAGTTTAAGCCCGTCTAGCAGTTTTGTTTTGTGCTGCGGGAGTGTGATGTCGTAAATCCGTTCAGCAGTTAGCATTTTTGCTGCGGAATTTTAAGAATTTGCTTTGAAGTTTAAGCCCGTTCAGCAGTTTTGTTTTGTGCTGCGGGAGTGTGATATCGTAAATCCGTTCAGCAGTTAGCACTTTTGCTGCGGAATTTTAGGAATTTGCTTTGAATTTTAAGCCCGTTCTGCAGTTTTGTTTTGTTCTGCGGGAGTGTGATGTTGTAAATCCGTTCAGCAGTTAGCACTTTTGCTGCGGAATTTTAAGAGTTTGCTTTGAAGTTTAAGCCCGTTCAGCAGCTTTGTTTTGTGCTGCGGGAGTGTGATGTTGTAAATCCGTTCAGCAGTTAGCACTTTTGCTGCGGAATTTTAGGAATTTGCTTTGAATTTTAAGCCCGTTCAGCAGTTTTGTTTTGTGCTGCGGGAGTGTGATGTCGTAAATCCGTTCAGCAGTTAGCACTTTTGCTGCGGAATTCTAGGAATTTGCTTTGAATTTTAAGTCCGTTCTGCAGTTTCGTTTTGTGCTGCGGGAATGTGCTCTCTTAAATCCTTTCAGCAGTTTGCATTTGTGCTGCGGAATTTTAGGAATTTACTTTGAATTTTAAGCCCGTTCAGCAGTTTTGTTTTGTGCTGTGGGAATGTGTTGGCGTAAATCCGTTCAGTAGTTTGCATGTGTGCTGCGGAATTTTAGGAATTTGCTTTGAATTTCAAGCCCTTTCAGCAGTCTATTGTGTGCTGCAGGATATTTTAGGATTTAAGACCCGTACAGCAGTCTATTTTGTGCTGCGGGATATCGTTTGAGTTAAGACCAGCTCTGCACTAATTTTTTTCAGTGGGATATTTGTCAAATTTTAGACCTGTTTTCAGTTTATTTCTGCTGCGCTATCAAAGAAAATTTAAAACCCGTTCAGCAGGCTATTTTTGCTGCGGGATATACCGGGCGAGTCAGAAAAAACAATCCCCGTTTAAAAGGCCACTGCTCCCTAGATATCAAAACAATAATATTGACAAATACATTATGTAATGGTTGACATGTTCAAATATGATTTAAAATTTACCTGACTGAAATCGGCCTCTCCGTTTTGAAATTGTGAGCGATTTTCTGGAGAAATCCTCTTCAAGAAACCTTCAAAACAGGCCTAAAATCACGAGCAAATTTTCCAAATATTTCTGCCTTACAGCAATGACTTGCACACTTGCACATGCTTTAGCACGTGTTATCCTCTTGGGAGGATAAAATTTCCAAGAATATTGTTGTTATGTTTCCAGGGAGGCACTTTCATCCTCCCAAAAGGATAAAACGTGCTAAAGCATGTACAAGTCATTGCTATTTAGGCAGAAATATGACGAAAATTTGGTCGTGATTTCATGCCGTTTTTGAAGGTTTCTTGGAGGGGCTTTCTTGAGAAAAGCCCTCCTAATTTCAGAAGGGAGTGGCCGATTTCAGTCTGGTAAAATTTAGAATTTATTTGAAAATGTCTACTATTAAACAATATATTTACCAACATTATTGCCTCGATATCCAGGGAGCAGTGACCTTTCAAACAGGGAGTGTTTTTTCTGACTCTCCGGTAGTAATTTAAGATTTGTTTTCTAATAGTAATTATTTCTGCTCATTTTGTGATCGTCAATTGGCTTCAAATACTGATTAGTTCAGCCTGATTAAAATGCAGTCAATCAGTTTATAACGGTGGAAAGATGCAGCATTTATTGTATCAAAATGATAATTAATTGCTCTCCTAGCTTCGACCTTCCGGGAGTTCAACTAAGAGCCTTTACACTCGGCTAACACTGGGTTCCGTTTAGTCGAAGCTAGGGGGCATCCCCGTCCTGTGCCTTTGCCATATTTTCCAATTTTTTATGACATCTGACTTTTGGACAGCAATTTTTGATAAATATGAGATTTTTTAGACATAATGATAGCAGAGAATCAGAAAAGTATGTACACACTGTGATTATTGTTGTAGCCAATAGGACGGAGAGCCCCCTAACTCGACTCTTCGGAATCCAAAGTTCGAAAATATGGTGACATGGTTTGATGGTATTGTTTTGCAAGCTATACTCACGATTGTTTTCTGACGGGTGTAATATTAAACTAATGCATTGCAACTAATGTATGTATATTGGTAATGCTTAGTTCGACAAGGAAAATAGTGACATTAATAGATTACATATAATTTAATTGCAAGTTATTGCTAAGGACATACGAGGAGAACTAAGGTTGAGCTTTGCAATTTGAGCTACATCACTTTGAGTTGCTAGTTTTTATATTCAGCTTTTGTATTAAAATAAAATTTTCTATGTCATCAGATATTTTGGAGATTGGATAGAAAACTATTCTCACCGGATCCGATGCTCGGAATTTAAAATATTTGAGCCCCACAGGTCTAGTTTATGCCAAATAGCCTGTCTTGGGACTAGCCCCAGTCCCCCACGGTTCAAAGGGCATATTTAGACCTTTGCACGAGTCAGTTTTAGCCTTCTTCAAGAAACAACGAGCATCGTAGAACTCGAAATCGACCCACCCTCCTCCCTCAGTGGCAGCGCACGTTAAAAATACTCTCCTTACCACAACAGCTACGTCTCCTTCGCACTCCCCATATCTAAATATTTGGTAAGGAGAGCAGAAGGTCCGTGAGAATATAGTACTATGTGACTGACACTTCAACATATGTTGACTGTTGCAACAGTCTCTCCATTCAACGGTTATTGGGCAAGGCTGAGAGTCAAGAAGCCCATAGCTTCTTGATTTATCAAATGCTTTACTGCCCCTAGCCGTTGGTGACTTGCCGCATTGACTGGCAGTACTAGAATTCAAAATCTAGTAAGGGGTCATCGACAAAAGATTTTCGTTCCCGTTAACAGATTTCTTTATAGTATGGCTGATGATGATCAGAGGGAAGATAGAGAGGAGGATGGAAGGGAGGGCAAAGAGAGGATGAAGAAGAAAAAGTTAAGTGGATCAGAGATTCGTAACGCAAAGAAGAAACGTCTGTTGGTCGAGAGTGCAAAGGGCTGCAAGAGCATGCATTCCTTCTTTGGAAAGAAATCATCAAACACCGAAGCCAGTGTGCAAAGTGAAAATGAACAAATTGTAGACAGAGTAGGTGAACCAAGAAGCGAGAGTATCGATGTAACCAATGTAACCGAAATAAATGACAACGATAACGATAACGATATAGCTGGTGACGAGACAATGGTAGAACTGGATGAAAATAAACTGGATCAGAAACAGCTTGAAGTTGTAGAAGAGCGACTTCGAGCAATGATTCGGATGCCTGCCCTATTGAAAGCCACTTCATACCTGTGAAGGAAGACATAGCCTTTTTCTTGCAAAAGAAAGATGCAAGTGTTGAAGAACTGAGAGTGGGTCTGCTAGATCACTGGAGGCCGAAGAAGCAAGATGACTGCCCTACCTCATACGATACATCTGCCAAATGTAATCGGCGCGTGTCACTTGCTCTTCTCCAGGAGGAAGATGAATGGTTAGCTGTCAGCAAAACAGATGGTCATGAGGGGCTTTGGTGCAAAGTCTGTACCCTAATGAAGCACTCAGATGTAAAGAGAGGCCAAAAAATGGGTTATCTTGTCAGTAAACCATTGAAGAATTTCAAAAGGCTTTATGGAAAAGATGGGTACATTACCCAGCACAAAGTATCGCAATTCCATATTTTAAACATGGAGAGAAAGAAGGAGTTTTTGCAAAGAACTGCCACTGTAGAAAATCCAAAAGATGCACTATATCATTGATGTACGGCAAATCTGGCGAAACCATCTCCAGAAATCGAGCAGCTTTGCAAAGCATCATAAAGTTGACACTGTTGTGCGGCCAGCAGAATATATCTCTTCGAGGCCATCGAGATGATGGGGAAGTGCTGTCTAAGCCAAACTATAATGATGGAAACTTTCGGGCCCTTATCCGCCACACTGTTGAAGCAGGAGACGAAAAGCTTGGTGAGCATCTAAAGAAAGCGCCAAAGAATGCCAGCTATGTTTCTAAAACAACACAGAATGAGATCCTTAGTCTTTCAACCGACCTCGTAAAGGAGCGCATAGTTTCTATGGCAAAAGAAGCATCTTTTTTCTCAATCATAGCGGATGAAACAACTGACCGAGCTAAGAGAGAACTTATAACGATCGCAGTACGATTTGCGCATGATGATGGTTCCAAGGTGCAAATACGTGAGATGCCCTTTGTCGTTTTAAATTTACTTGAGGCAATCAAGGAGATAAAGGAGGAAGAGATGATAAGTGCAGGAGAAGAAGTTTCAGATGATATAGAAGAGATAAAGATGTCCGGAGAAAACATTGGGAAGGTTATCTTGAGGGAGATAAACCGAATAGGATTGGACCTCAGCTTATGCGTTGGGCAAGGTTACGATGGTGCTTCGGCAATGTCAAGCGAACGAATTGGAGCAGCGGCCAATGTAAAGGAAGTTGCACCACTTGCTGACTACTTCCATTGCGCCAGCCATTGCCTAAACCTTTCTGCTTCTAAAACGCTTAAAGTTCTTGCCTTGTCCTGCTGCTTAGACACTGTGAAGAAAGTGGTCGCCTTTTTCCAGAGTGCAAAGAGAGTGTTGCTCGACAGTATTGCATTGGAAAATAATGATCAGCGCAAACGCAAGCTAATCAAGCTGTGCAAAACACGTTTCATTGAACGACACCAGGCAATACTGTGCTTTGCAGATCTCCTTCCGCATATTTTAGCTGCTCTTGATGCCATCCAAGATTGGGGTGACAAGACCTCGGCAGTAGATGCCAAGATCCTTCAGAAGAGCATCTCTGAATTTCAGTGGCGAAGCTAGCGGTCATGCTGGTCATGCTCAGCATGACCAACAATTTTCAGAGATATGAGTATTTTTGTTATACAAAAAAAAATAATTTTTACAAAAAATTTCTTTAAAAATCGTTCACATCGATGTCATAGAACCATCAC
>REGM01000469.1:68854-84561 GCA_004194415.1 Aurelia aurita
CTGGAAAACCTTTTTATGGGATCCATGACCCAAAAGGCCTATCCTATATAACTCAACTGAGAGTCGGTCTCAGTAAGTTAAATTATCACAAATTTAAACACAATTTTAGAGACACCACAAACCCAATGTGTCCAACCAACGATGGCATTGAAGATACGGAACACTTCTTGTTGCTCTGCCCTTGCTTTGATGAACATAGACGAGACCTCCTCGCTGGAATCTATGCATTAATACGACCATTTGGATATGGAAATCTTGCAAATGAACTTTTGTTACAACTTTTATTGTATGGTGATAAAGATTTTCCTGACTCATTGAATAGACATATCCTTGAGCTTACGTTACATTTTATCCATAAAACTGGTCGATTCGATTGAAGTCCTATACCCCACCCCTCCATAAGCCACCCAAGTCGTTTTTGCAATCATTGTTTTCAACTTTAATTTTAGTTTTTGTCTTAAATGTAGACACCACTTTGACGAACAGCCGCCATTATGGATATTTCTCCAATTTATCCGGGTTTGGTGCTGGGGCGTTGGTCTGTGTGCAATTTCATGTTGCGCATGGGCTGGGGTTTTCGTGCTGGATCCGGATCTGGAGCCAAACGATTTATACTCCTTAGCAAACGTCCTCAGTGGCGGATGTTCGTTAAAGTGGTGTACTGTGCTGTAGTTTACCTTTATGTAATGGCCCCGGGGTGATTATTGCCTTTTGCTCCTCGTGGTATCCTTTTAGTAGTATTGTATAGTAATTTGTAAGTAGTGTAGTTAGTAATATGTATTGTAAACTTTTTATTGGAAAGTATAAAAAAAAAAATAAAAAGATAAAAACTTGGCGCGGTGAAGAATGCACATGCAAACTATGTCGACCTTACATTGAAAAAATTTGAAAAAATTACGAGAAACTATACAAGAAACTTTTACTATAAGAACTGGGCCCAAAATTAACAAAATTTGCCACAAAGTTCAGAGCCAAATATCTCATGGAAAAAATAATTCTAGTTCCACATTAGATATCATTGTACCCCTTACGAATTATAAAAGGATGTATTTGATCGAGAGGCAGCTCACTCATTACAATCTCGTACATTTTCAAAATAATCATAAAATAATCACAAAACAATCATGGAATAACGACAAAATAATCACAAAATGATAAAAAACAATCATACAATAATCACAAAATATTAAAAATCATTCGTAAAATAATGAAAGTAAGGAAAATACTTGCAAAACAATTATGAAAAATAATCACAAAATATTAGAAAAAATCACAAAATAATAAATAGTATTCACAAAAATGATGAAAATAATCACAATAATCATAAAATAATCTTGGATTACGTAGTGAGATTTTGTTTCCTAAATCTTTCAGTTAATCTTTCAGTCTTGTAGGACAAGTTGCAATTTGGTAATTTTGTTTTTGTGACAATTGTTTCTAAGATACGCAATTATCGACCACTTAAACTAAACATTGTTAACTAAACAATGTTTGGTTTAAGTCTTCGATAATTGCGTGTCTTTGAAACAATGGTCACAAAAACAAAATTGCTAAATTACAAATCTTGGATTAATCATAAAATTATCTCTTGTGATAAATAATCTCGTACACTGTTTGGGAGTGAGTTGCCCCTCGTATTTGATGATAAAATCATGATTTTGATGATGATATTGAAAGGCCGATGCTGGCGAGGAGGCGAAAGCAAAAGAGAAGACCGATAGATTCTAACAGAGTTACGGATTGGATCAATGTCCCGAAAGTTTGTACTTGTTGTGACGGCTACCAGCCCACTTTTTGTTTCCCAAATATTTCCGGGGGAATACAAGAAACACCCTCCTCCATTTGAATCGGTTTTAAAGTTAAGCCTTACCAGCCATTTTGACAACTTTTAGGATTTCCTGTTCGTCGTTGGGCTTTTTCGTCAATATTGTCATCCCCGTCCTGGTCTCAAATACAGGGAAACGAGAGGTAAGAAAAAACAATAGACAGCGTTACGAGGTCTCTGTTGCGAGGCTTTAGTGTTGAAAGGCCTAGTGGCTTACACTGTTCTCTTTCTCTGTCCTTCTCATTGTTCGTTCCCTCCTGGAGGTGCATTAGTTAGGCCTAACCACACATAGCGATGGCGGTTAGAAGAGGTCGTTGCAGTGACGCTGGCAATTTCAATTAGGATTCGATCCCATGGGGGGGGGGGGGGTACTCCCAAACTTTCAATACGGGGGGGGTCCATGCCAGTACTTCTTTTCTAACCCCTAAATATTGAGTCTAATGTTTTGGAGACCCCAAATTTTGTTTTTTATTTTTTATTCTGGGTCATGGACCCCAAATATGATTATTTATTGCATCATATATTAACGGATGAACACTAAAGTAGGGGGCATACAAATGATTGAATCTAACACTGTATTGAATCGCGCCAAATTTCACGATTCTCCCTTTTTTCAGATTCATAGACCCCAAATATTGAATTATGTTTATGTTGTTGTTCACAGACCCCAAATATTGATTCAATTTAAGATTTCAGACCCCAAATATTGGCACAGACGTATTGAAAGTTAGGGAGTACCCCCCCCCCTGGCTGGGGATTCGATAGCAGGTCAACGCAAAAGAATGACAACCACAGTTTTAACATTAGATTGATATAAAGAATACTTTAAAGCTAACAAAGAACTGAAGGTATGTCGCTTAATCGGCTTTTTAGTATCTTCCTAGTGACCTTGATTTCATTTCCTCACTGCATGTTCTGTGGCGGGAAAAAAAGCAGATGATAGGTGTATATTGAATGCCCCTTGGGCATTTTTGAAATGTTACAATGCCTGGTAACAATTGTTTTACAGACACCAGAAATGTGTATTGTTTACTAGCTTCATGATATAACATCGAACAGCAGAATAACTTGCAATAGCAATAGTGACTGAATCCGTTACACAACGTGGCTTCAATTTCAGCATCAAACGAAGTCTTTGAGCTGTATAATACTACCAAAGCAGCGCGCCTTTTGAAATTCTGAATTAATGTTTCTTACCTCTTTTAGGCACCTGTTTATCATCAGAGTCATCTGAGTCCTGAAACGTGATTTAAAAACATATGGATTTAATAAAGAAAAAATCCTCCCAGAAGACAACATGCCACCAGAAATAAAATATTAAGTTAAATAAACCTATTAACAACCTTGTCACGAGAAAACAAGAAGGATTTATCCTCTGGTCGTTGATTGAAAGCGACTATTTTGAGCAATGCAATGAGTAAACTTTTACATTTTTAATGCTACTTTTGACAGCTGCTTTTACTGCAACATTTTGCAAGAAACTCAGCATAATTAACAAGACTCTCACGTCACAAGGGAGATAGGAACTATGAATAAATTAAAAGCTTATTCAAGAAACATTTTCAATTAGTCTAAGACATCCAAACTTAATTTCCTGCGTTTCTTGTACAATATAACTTGAGTCATTTTTAGAAAATTGTGTGTCCTTGTTAGGGTTATTTTATGAATAAACAAAGGTACAGTCTGTCTCACATTAGATATCAGGGGAAATTTGCGAAAACACAAACACTGCTAAAGCAAAACATTATAAAACTTTTATTCGCAGAAATTTTCGTGTAATATCTAATGTGAGGTGGACTTAAATAGTCCAATGAAAGATGATTACGCCAAATATGGCGCAGAGAAATTTTGACCATTCTGGGATTAAATTTTTAAACATGACTGGGCTACCACAATTGGATTCTCAAGTTAATCGGAAATCAATTGGATCTCTTGCACTTCATCGTACAGAAGCCGTGCTTGATTTTATTTTGTTCGGCGATTTCCGAGATTTGATCCAGGTATCTTCAGGTCTTCAAAATTCTCGCGACAAATCTACTATGCCACTCAGGCGAAATAAAATAAAGTGTTATATAGTCTAGATCGCGACAAATCTACAATGCCACTTAGGCGCAAGAGAATAAAGTGTGATATAGTCTAGATCGCAACAAATCTACGATGCCACTCAGGCACAGTTCTAGATTGCGACAAATCTACAATGCCACTCGGCGCAATAGAATAAAGTGTTATATAGTCTAGATCGCGACAAATCTACAATGCCACTCGGTGCAATAAAATAAAGTTTCACATATTCTAAATCGTGACAAATCTACTATGTCACTCAGGCGCAATAGAATAAAGTGTCATATAGTCTAGATTAGTTCATTGGATTACGGTATCACTTTGATTAAATTTACGTTAAAAAGCCTTTAACAAAACTTTTATTTATCATGAATAAAACGTTTTTGATAAAATTTTAGTTCTTAGTTAATTCGTTTCTCAAGATCAAACTATGTATATACCTCCATTTTAGATGCAGCTTGCCATGTTCGTGATAACAATCGGAAAACAGTTTCACGGGACAGGAACGAGCAGAAGAAGAACTATAAAATAAGCAGTTATTTTAAAAAGTGATTAAATTTGAATTCACTTTAAATCGTAATTTACACATACAGTCACTTCAGCTCTGTACAATGACATTAACCCACACGTCACTGAAACCTTCAAATGATGTGTCCACATTGCTGGTTCAGCTAAAGCAATTTTCGCTCTTAAGGCAAGGATACATTTGAGTTATCACTTTGGGCATTATTCCTAAAGGAAAAAAACTGATCAAATTCTCGACGAGAAAATAGTAACCTATTCTCACTGCCTTTGCCGCCCCGCTATTCAAATTAGGCTAAGATATGGAGAGTGCGAGGGAATCGCGGATTTGAATAGCGGTTTGGCGTTCTTCGATTGCCAATCATCGCTGAGGGAGGAGGGTGGGTCGAAAAACCTGGATAAACGTCTTGTTGCTTGAAAGGGGCCTAACTAACTGGATTCAAGCTTAAATATGCCTCCTGGTCCCCCGGGACCCGTGAAGGCATGCAAAGAGGCATCCTAGGCCATGTAGGACCCCAGAGAATATCTAGATCGAGGCCGAATTTGAAAACGAGGGCTTTTCAGCCAGTGAGAATAGTAACCTATTCTCACTGCCTTTGCCGCCCCGCTATTCAAATTAGGCTAAGATATGGAGAGTGCTTCGTACATCACTGGATTTAAGAGTAGACACTTTCACAAAGATTGTCAGAACTCCAAAGGAAAAGGCACTCACATTTGCTTTCCCAACATTTCATTACCAAAAAGAATATATCCTTCCATAACTCAAAAAGAAGCGAAAATAACTAGAAAGCCCAGGTAAGTCTGGCTAGGGTGCAGGGCAACCCCTCAATGTCACACCATTCTATATCACCAGTCTGCCTCAATCCAATTCATTTGTTGAGATTTGAGATGCCTTCATTGAATGACAAGTATTTGCAAGGCTAAGGAATTGGAAAAAGCAGGTATCAAGAATAAGACACTTGAGGGGCGGTCCCGCAACCTAGCCAGCCAGAACGAAACCGAAGTCCCGTGCATAGCCCTTAGATAGGCCCCAGATGGCTAGGAAGAGGATGCCTCAAGCAAAAAATTCCAAATACTCCACTCTTTTGAGTAATTTTGATTGGAAATAGTTTTAAGGTTTTTGTATAAGAAACTGGTTTTTAACAAACCAGCACTAGCACGGCCAAAAATTTAATAAAACGATGTTTGAGAAGCGCTAAGAAATCTCTTAAAGATAAATCTGAAAAATCATGGCAAAACTATAGTTGTTGACCCTTTATGCTTGAGTGATATTACTATAAATTTATGTTTGAGCCAAATACAACTCTTTTCCTTGCTAAACATTTTGCTCTAACAAGAAACAAAATATGCCAGTGATAGTAAACTGCAACTTAATTCATGCATCCAAAAGACATAAACACAAATAAGAAAGCTTTTGTGCTAAATCGTCCAACTTCTCATGTGAAAATTAAGAAACGTTAGAACCATGGGCTGATCCAAGTTTAATGCACAGAGTTTCATGAACACACCTTTTTAACACTGCCGATTGCCTTTAACGGGTGATACAAAGAAAATAATGAGGAGAAACATGGCAAAACCATGCCAAGAACAACCTAAAAATTCAGTCATGAGGAATGAATGATAGCAAATTTGCAAACAAACTGCATGTTGACATACCAAGAACTTCAGTTGAGATAAAACACACAACATCTGGGGCGAACAATGCGTTAACATTAATCAAAGCCCTTCAGTTGGGCAAATAGACCAAATTAAGAATCAAATAGGCGAGAATTTAGTTATCTACATCATTTTGGACAGCATTACTAAATTACGCACAAACTGGGTCACAATTTGTTAAAGTTTTATTTTCCATAAATCAGTTGGGCCATCCTTACCAAATTATGCACAAACTACACCAACTGGGCAAACAATTTGTTAAAATTTACTTACAAACTTCAATTGGGCCAACCTTACTCAATTATGCACCAACTGGGCAACCAGTTTGCCACAATTTAGTTTTGCACTTCAGCTGGTCAAACAGACGAAATTAAGCACCAACTGGGTCTACAAATTGTTAAAATTTACTTGCGCACTTCAGATGGGCAATCACTTGGCCACTTCAGATGGGCAAACAATATTAAATTACACACCCACTGAGCAAACAATTTGCTATAAATTACTCAGGCACTTCAGTTGGGCAAACATACTAAATGACACTCCAACTGGGCAAACGATTTGTTACAATTTACTTTACGCTCTTCAGTTGGGCCACCATTACAAAATTATGCTCCAACTGGGCAAACAGTTTGTCACAATTTACTTTACGAACTGCAGTTGGGCCACCATTACCAAATTATGCTCCAACTGGGCAAACAGTTTGTTACAAATTACTTTAGGCACTTCAGTTGGGCTACCATTACTAAATTATGCTCCAACTGGGCAAACAATTTTGCTACAATTTACTTTACGCACTTCAGTTGGGCCAACATTACAAAATCATGCTCCAACTGGGCAAACAGTTTGTCACAACTTACTTTACGCACTGCAGTTGGGCCACCATTACTAAATTATGCTCCAAATTATGTGCTGTTGATGGCTGGCCCATTGCTGAAACGGAGGGATGGGAAGGCATACGGAAGGAGAGCCAAGGATTTAGAAAATGAGTAAGTTTACTTGCTTTGAAAAAGAGCCAGAAATATTATTTTCTGATAGCTTCATTTGACCTGATAATAAAAATAAATGAGAGAGTCATAGTGAGAGAGTAGGCACCTTTGTAAACAATGTTTCTTGAGTTGTGATTTTGAAAATGTTGGAAGTTTGAATTTGAAGTTTTGGGTGCAGGTTTGTGTTTTTTCCTTTTTGAATATAGATCATGTAATTAGGTAGACAATTTAACCTGTTCCCTGAAAGATAGGCTCGCATTCGCACATTTTGCTATCATAAACATAACCATTTGCTTATGCAGGAATGACAGTGGATCGCTGCACAAATAGCCTGGCCAACCTAGAACATTCTCATACTCCTGCAAACCAGCAGAACATACTATATCATTGATGAGCACCAAATAAGAGAACATGGTTGTGTTGTTGTAGTTATAGAATAAGAGTAAATTGAAGCTATAACTCCACAATTTCAGTTAGGATTATCATCATTGATGAACTCTAATCTTAAAAATATTATCAATCAAACATATCCAGATCTGAAAGTTTTTATTTTGGTGGAACATTTTCCTCCAACCTTGCCTAATTTGTGACCTTTATACCATACCAAGAATATATATACCTAAAAATTTACCATTCTTTCAAAAAATTTACCATAAAGAAATTTACTTCTGTGCAACCTAGGTATCTTCGAGCAGTTGCATATCGGTGGTTGGTGCGATGGATATTTGGCTACCTTGGTTGGGACAACA
This sequence comes from Aurelia aurita, assembly GCA_004194415.1. Classification (NCBI taxonomy): domain Eukaryota; kingdom Metazoa; phylum Cnidaria; class Scyphozoa; order Semaeostomeae; family Ulmaridae; genus Aurelia; species Aurelia aurita. The sequence continues at coordinate 76,654 of REGM01000469.1, forward strand.
CCCGTCCTCTACCCGCATGTATCTACAGCCATATTAGGCATTTATATGGAGATAACAGGCAAAACACAGGTTACAAAGGTTTAGATGAAAGACACTGAAACAAATAATACATGTGAGTAATAAATCATGCATACCAAGAATGCCCTAGATGTTGTGCATGTATTCAGCTGTAGATTTATGTCAAATAGTGGGTATTAAAGTTTGCATACTAGCTTTCGCCTTTGTTGAGTAATGTATTTACTGTTTTTCTTCCCCTTCATATAAAATCAGTACTTAAAAATGTGGTTCCCAGCTTTGACATATTATTTTATCTGCATTGGTAAAATTTTACTATCTCTTTGTTGAAACTTAGCAGTTCTGATGGACTGACGGGGCTACCGTGCCTAAATAAATAAAAATGAAATGAAATGAAAATGAAACTTTGCATAATACATTTCGTTTCAAGTGAATAATAGTGATGATAAAACCATAACAAAAATAGGTATTTCTAATTCACTGGTTGCTGTTTTCTTTGCTGTGTTTGTGGGCATACCCCTCTAGGATGCCCTAATGTTGGGTTTCCACATTTCTTGCAGCGTCGTTGCTTTGGCTCCTTTGTTTTCTTTTTTGCTGCCTCCTGCCTCTTTTTCTCTTCTTCTTCTAAGTGAATCTGATCTTCCACTAAATACAGAAGATATCAGTTATAAACATATGTGAATTTTGTCTGGCAACTATCTGACAATACTGTAATATTNCGTTGCTTTGGCTCCTTTGTTTTCTTTTTTGCTGCCTCCTGCCTCTTTTTCTCTTCTTCTTCTAAGTGAATCTGATCTTCCACTAAATACAGAAGATATCAGTTATAAACATATGTGAATTTTGTCTGGCAACTATCTGACAATACTGTAATATTGTGTCGGATACAAGATACTGGTTCTGAAGATATTTATACTTGCTTCTGCTGCTGTGTGGCATGCATGGACTGAAAGGCAGAGTGAATTGAAAATGTTGATAAGCTAGTTTGCTCAAAACTTTAACACATAAAGGATGTATGGTGTTTGAAATTTTCCTTAGGTTTCCAAAATATTTTCTCAGAGATGGATTTGTAATTGTTTATCAATGCAGTAAACACCCAATATATATATGAACTCACAATTTTGCCAGTCATCCTGGGTTCTTATACAATGAATTATACGATGGGTTCTTATAAAGTAGTGGTTTCATTTTGACAACTTTAGCCTGTAAGTTCTTAATCCACCAGGTTCTTATGCATGGGTGTTTACTACATGAAAATTGTCAGCATAAAAAAAAACTTGACTAGGTGTCATCCATACAGATATTCCCACCTGAAGGATGTAGAAAAATTTCAATTAAAGTTCTCTGATACTTCTCAATTGCCTCTTCTATAGAATTTCGGTCCTCAAATTGTGAGGTCAAGGGTTTTGCCTGCTTTGCAAGGACCTTTGACAAAATGTCTCTTATTTCATTTCTTGTAAGACGGAATAATGTGTCTTTAATATCTTTTACATAGCCTGAAGGTAAAGTATAAACATGATCTTGATTAATTTCCACAGTATAAAAGTCAGGGAATTTTACACATTATAGAGTGGAAAAAACTCAGATAAAATTACAGGCAAATTGAATAAGGACAACAATCAATCTTGCAAGAGACATTCGTTTTTGGCACAACATTTTTTACGCCAACTCACTAATGGCCTTGATGTTTTATTTCTATAAATGATAGTTGCATAAGTCATGAACTCACCATATGTTGGTGGCACTGGAACCCTTCTGGCTATTTCCTCACCCAATTTGAACTTTGGAAATGCAACTCTAAAGTACTCTTTACCATCTTTTCCTGTTTGTGACTCTTTATTTAAATTTTCATTAAAGTGACAAACTGCAAGAATATGCCTGCAAGATGAAAGAAATGCATGTATCCATATGTGGCATCATGTCAGAAGTTCTAAACGCAAGGCTTCATTGCCCAAGATTGCAAAAAAGTGTAAATTCATGGTACAGAAGGCAAATGTATATGTTTACCTGCAGAGTGTTCCAAGCCAAGGAAAGCGAATCATTTGTGGATGCCATTGGTTGAGCGTTGCATGCTATCCCACTAAACAATTTGTCTGGTCAACTGTAGACAGATTTTGGATGTCCTTTATGAGACTAGTAGACATGAGAATTCCATTCAGCTTGTCGTATGCTGCAGTTCCTGTAAAGAAATAGTTTATGGTTCAGTTCTAAATGTGCAAGGCAGTTCTCAGTTAATTGACCTTTTGTGCCATCATTTGCTCATGCTAATTTTGGGAGAAAGTTGTCAGTGAAGCAATGAGTTGCATTATGGTTTCACGAATAGATATGACAAATAATAGCTAAATGCACAGCCCTACAAAAAAGAATAAAATCTGAAAAGAACTTACCATTTTTTATCCATGATCGTTCCTTTTCGAGATGCTCGTAGGCACATTCATCAAATAGTTCGTCTGGACGTGAATCACGCTTATTTTGGACATGCCTCATAAAAGACTTCAATTTTGCAAGAATAAGTGACCCAAAACCTTCACGTGTAGTTGTAGCAAACCAGTAGAGATGGTGTATTGATCAAATCCAGCGATTTATCCATTCACAATCCTTCTCCTTAGCAGCTCGTGCGAGTTTCTTTGTGATCGTGGGGGCAACATGCCAAATGTCGAAAAAGTGCTTCACAGAGGAAAACGATTCTCTTATCAATTTTGCTACGCCTCTGTAGCATAGGTTCCAAATCTTTAAATTGGCGTAAAAAGGTCGGTGTAAAATTCAGTGACCTATTTCTTTGAATCGAATGACTTGAAAGAAACTTTAGCTACTTCGCTATAACTCTACCGTTGGACTTTTCAGAAATCTTGAATATTTTCGAAATTACAGCGTATTTCATATTTCAACTCATTTGGGGATGTGACGTCATCAGATTTCTAAATCGCAAACCAGAAGAGTGAAAAACTGTTGCTTGATAACATATTGTAGATTTTCATAAACTATGTTTTTGTGGAAAATTATTCGATTTTTCCTCAAAAAGTTTAGAAATCACGATGGTTTTAAGTTTATTTCAAAATTTTTCTTGAATTCTTAAAAAAGAAGAAAAGCACTCTAATTCTGAAAATATTGAAGATTTCTGAAAAATCCAATAGTAGAATTATTACAAAGTAGCTAAAGTTTCTTTCCAGCCATTCCACTCAAAGAAATAGGTCACAGAATTTTACACCGACCTTTTAAAAGATTTGGAAACTATGCTCGCCTCTGTGTCTGTCTGAGACAAAAGTAGAAATGGAAACTTCTTCATCTTCAAGAGAAGCAAAGCATCTTTGCAGTCCTATCAGTTCCATTCGTGGTGAGCTCCCGTTTGCTTCGTTTGCCTGTTGGTATAAAAGTAAATCATATAAGTTCATTTTGCTACCAAGAATATATTTCTATTACCATGACTGATCTGTAACTCGCGCAGGAATTTGTTTAACCAGAATGTAAATGTTAGGCAGCCCCTTATAGGGTGGACTCATAACAAAAAATTATTTCTACTTTTGTAACAAAAATGTTGTTCGCATACTTTCTACATAGTACAACTTGGATCTTTTACCCAAGTCTGAAGTAGTCCTTCTGATGTGAGGTTATCTGAATTTGCTATTTTTCAATTATATTCTTTATTGTCTGAGGTAGATGGAACTTTTATCTATTCTACGAAAGAGTCTGGATCGAGCGGTAGTTTTATAAATTTTTATTCGAATAGTTCGATTATGGGTTCGATTGAGCGGCTTTAGAGCCTCTATGACCGTTGTGCACATTCGAAAATTTGTCAAAGTTCTGCAAAATAGGTAAACATATCACTCGATCCAGAGTTTCTTGTGGAATAGCTGAAAGGTCTACTTTGATGCGAAGAAGGCTTACTATGACAGTATAATGTGGAACTTAAGGAATTTTAAATTATCAATATATAAAAAGCATTTCAAAGTGGACAACATACCTGGACAAGCTCAAAATGAACTATTTTCGAAATATGGCTGCAAAATATTGGATACACTCCGTATTTTGCTGAATGGCCCATCGAATCAATACGACTATCTCCACATGCTACTACCTCCTTTTGTGTACGCAGCTGATCTAGCATCTTTGTCCGATACAACTCCCAATGACGTAAGACGGCTGGGAAAATGTAATGCTTTTGTTCTCGAAAAAATGTCCTTGCGTTGTAAACAGCAAGACCCATGTGTCTAAAGACCAGTAATATCTTACTGATCGATGCACCAGCAGTGAGAACAGCAAAGCAAAGTAAAAAGTTGCCTGCAGGATGACGCCCTTGTAAGAATGGTTGTGATTGCCATTTGAGGCAGTTTTGTCCGCACTTGTTACAGCTCTGGTGAACAGTTACCATTGTGCCATTTTTTGTTATTTCAACGCTTGGCTTCTGTCCGCGACATTTAAAGAAGAACATCGAGAACAGAGTGTACAGCATACTGTAGAAGACGATAAACTTCGGCTCTGCTTGAATGTCGACATTTTCAGGCACCCTGTATATGAAAGAAGGAACAAAAATATAAACTATCCGTCTCGTTTCTGATATGGATACATGTACATGAATGACACTAATCATTCTTCGCAAAAAACGGTCTGCGAAAGGGTGTATGGTATGATACTGTAATATTGGTGGTAGCTAGCACAAGTGGGGAAATGTTTTCAGCTTTTCAAATGTTGTACGATTGTTTTATAAAAGGTAGCAGATTTCTCAAAACTNGAATGTCGACATTTTCAGGCACCCTGTATATGAAAGAAGGAACAAAAATATAAACTATCCGTCTCGTTTCTGATATGGATACATGTACATGAATGACACTAATCATTCTTCGCAAAAAATGGTCTGCGAAAGGGTGTATGGTATGATACTGTAATATTGGTGGTAGCTAGCACAAGTGGGGAAATGTTTTCAGCTTTTCAAATGTTGTACGATTGTTTTATAAAAGGTAGCAGATTTCTCAAAACTGTAGAATTTGGTGATGAAATCTACCCAACTGCATGCCCTCGAAAAAACTATCTGAAACAGATTCTGAAATAATAAGAAATGCAAACAGGACAGGACATAACTAACAGAATTAATTGCTGTTTCCTCCTCGCTATCAGTACTTTCATCGCTACTACTATACTCCTCAAAGTCACTGTAGCCGGACTCGTTCATCTGGTATTCTTCATCTTCTGCCATTTCTACGTCACTCAGATCTTCCTCTGTACATGAATCGACTTCCCCACCATCATCCATATCTTCACCATCACTGTCGGTCTCACCATCACTACAACTATCTTCGTGATTCTTTCTTACCAGCTCCGCAAGTTTTCACTAAAAAGTAAAATTTCAGTAAATTCCTAACCCAAGATTTGAGGGGGCCCCTCATGTCATCCGTTCTCTGCAGACAGGCCCGTAGGAAGCGGGGGGCAGGGGGGCTCTTGCCCCCAATACTTTTGAAAACAATGGTGCTACGTCACAACTATAAATTAAATGTATTGTTCTCTATTGTTTTGAGAACAAAAGCCCCCCAATCTGCAGCTGCTTCCTACGGCCCTGTCTGCAGATAAGTAGTTAGTTGTCCAACTAGGAATAATTATTTTCACGCTTACTAGATAAAAGTTTTCTTCAGCATATTCGTAAATAGTGTACAGTCTCACCTTGATTGTTAATTTTAGAGATTTATTGGCAGCCTAGTCGTATTTTAATGCATGCATGTAGATGATAGTAAAAGGTAAATTTCGTTTTTCAAGCTTGTATAAAGTTTTAGGTAATAGTATATGTTAGGTACAATGGAACAAACGTACGTTCTCTTGCTTGAGCTTTGAGATATTTTTCAGCAAACGTCTAGTTTTTCTCCTCGTGTTGTCAAATTTTCGTGCATTCTGGGAATACCGTGTGCATTGGTTTTCACCTCGGATACTGGGTTCTTGCACCTTCTCTCTCAGATTTGATGGGGGGTATATGATGTTCTACAAGTGGCTGCTGCTCGTCAATATTACTTGGTCCAGGCAATGGAGCTAAGATTTCCGGTTCTTGTTGTTTGTCAGATTTCTTTCTAGCTTCAGTATTCTCTCCTTTGGCTGCTGCGGCTTTTAGCATCTGTAACAGAAAATTAAATCTTTGATAAATTTTTGACCGTTTAAAAAAAATTAAAATCTCAAATTCCCTAGACAGGAGGGCCAGAATTCATTAGTTTGCAGTAGCTTCCTACCGAAAAAAAGAATGAGGGTGATTGGTTTTGAAGGTCAACATGGCCGTACACAGCTCAAAATATTTAGGGGGGCTTTTATTGTGTCCTTGGGATTTTAGGAGGGCAACTGCCCCTATGCTGTTTACGGCCTCGAAGGTAAATTCGTTTGGCAGAAAGAACCACAGAAAATACGTTTAGCAGAAAGAATGAAATGTTTAGAAACAGGGTAGTGCATAAATTGTACTCCTCACTTTTGAAAGGAGTATCTTTCCAACTGAGGGATATTGGATGTTTATCTTTCCCATTGAGAATGACGTATTAAAAACAATAAGATACAATAGTTTACTAACCATTCTTTTGTCTCGTCTGCTTGGTTGCTCGTCAAGCTGCGTTAGGTTGTAAACAGTAGGCACGGCATCACCTTTTCGTATTGTCAGTATTAAATTCAGGCAGGAAAGCAAACGTTCTTTGAAAGTCAGTTGCTACAAAGGAAACAACCAGTTGAGAACGATGAAGCATCGAAATCCACGCGGTGTCGTTTTATGAAGTGAATCCACTGTCTTCGCACTGCTTGATTCTTTGGCAACTTATGGAGGCTAATACCAGGCATCGAAGTTCGATTTTGACAACTTCTCTTGTTTGGTAACCCTGCATAGCAGTACTTTCCACTATAGTCATAATTTGTGGACATTTTGTGGCTTATATATTGGTAGAGGGCGAGATTTCTTCGGTAAGTTTATAGCTTATTATATCGAATCGTGCTATACTAAAATATACAGAGCTCGGCCTGGTCAAGGAAGAATCACTTAGAAAAATGTAAACTTTGTCTCGCACACCCCCCAGTAACGACCCCGCTGAAACGCTTCCCCGCCAAGGTGGAATGATGACCCGCCAACAAAATTTGCTTCCCCGCCAAGTTTGAGTTCAAAAGTTTTCCCCGCCTTGTTTCTGTTGTTTTCCCCGCTGAAATTTTTATTTCCCCGTCGAGAAATTCCATCAAGGTAATAAATTTTTGACGGTGGGTTTGCTGTTTACAACACACGATAAAACACAGGCTATACTGTACAATGCACTCTGCTGCAACATCCGAACATAAAATTTAGCCCGTTGAGCCTTAAACATTGCTTGACTGGAATGTTATTTACTAGCATAAGACGTTTACCGCAACTCTGGTATTTAATTAAAGTTCACAATTCTAGGGATTACCAGTAGCGTAGCCAGGGGGCAAGAGGGGGCCGTCGCCCCCCAATGGTCAAAAAGTTGGTGTCTGAGAAAAGCCCAAATCAGCAATAAAATCGGCACCTCAGGGGGGTCAATGAAATTTCTGGCAAAATTAATAATCCTGCAAGGGAAATGTCATGTCTTTCGTTATCAAACTTTTGAAATATTACAGCACTAAAGATGAAGATCATGAATGTCTCCTCACCTTGTCCTGATTATCGAAGTTTTTATCGCCAAATAGCAAATCATGAGGACTCTTCTCCTTCTCATTTTAGGATGGTTTCTCCAAAAGGGGCGCTTTTCGACGTTCTGAAGGGCGTGGCCCAAAAAAAATTTCCGGACCCACAATTTTTGCTCGCTTCGCTCGCAATTTTACCCCCCCCCCAACGACAGCACCCTGGCCACGCCACTGGGGATTACGTGCATGGATACTTGAGTATTTATGGGGCGACTACCCTGGGTGCCAGAGCCTCAATCAAAATTAATAGAG
>REGM01000469.1:92706-106205 GCA_004194415.1 Aurelia aurita
GCTGATGTCAGCAAATAATAAAAAGTTATTTATCAAATGAAAGCTCTCATCATGATCAATCGAATGATACATGTGTCAAGTAATTCAGACAAGAAACAAAGAAGTCATGGATGTTTCAAGCTTGTTTTTGTTGACCACTCTCCAAATATGGTGCTATTGTGGTCACCTGACCGATTTTAGAACAATGAAATATTGAAATTGTAATTGGCAACTAAATTTCATTAAAAGTCGCAAAGGTTTGGTTGTCATATCTAGTGTTGTTTAGGCGCAATGTAGCAAAGTTTGGTTAAGGGGGCGAAAAAGGCCCCCCATGTGAAATAGGGTTAAGAGGATGGATCATGTCTCTATATAATCTTTTTGCATCACAAGATCTATTGTTGTGAAGTCCAACATTTTGAAGAAAACTTGCAAGAAAGAATAATACAGAGTTTAACGTTTCTTATAACATTACTGTGTGCTCCTATTGCTGTTTGAAGATTGGTAACTTGTAGCTGGATTGGTCGACGGCAAAGGAGATCAAAACATTATGAAGACAACTGAGTCCACAAAGGGCCAGGGAGGCAATGATTGAAATGCAGAAGATTGCTTGACATTGCTAATACAACCCAACTTGAATATTGTATGATGTCTTCACCTTTTTGGAAACTTTACAGAGTACATATTATTGAACAAATCCTTCTTTGCTTTAAGAAATAAAATTGTAATTAAGATAAGAAAAAAGTATGTTAAGATTCTTGAAGGATATATAGAAAATGAGTGGATACACCAATTATCTATCAATGCAAAAAAAAGCTATTGTGATGCAAATCAAGTGAGCTGTTTCACCCATGGATATGCACATGAGATTCCTATTATCTTTTGACTTACATTATGTATTGCAATTTCTTAACCCTAATTTAACCGTGCTTTTTTTAACTAATATAGCCCGGGAGGGGTGCTTTCCACCCCACTCTATAAATCGCCTTAGACTAATGGGAAATCATTCAAACCTGGCAAGGGCGTAGTATTAACCATTCTCTACTGATTGGCAGCTTTGGGTGTGGCCAACTCATTAGATGACGTCAATATGACGTCACAATGTTGAAAAATGTCAAAATATGAGTTTCTCCAGCTAATTCGTTCTTAAAACTAAAAAAAATCTTATAATTCGCTATTTTTCATCTTGTTTTCCGTATTATTCATTCCTAACTAAAAAATAATACCTTTAGGTGTTTTTAGACAGTTATTTTTGAAGAAAAGGACAAATATTGATGACATCACAATCACGAAGTGGGTTTTACGACAAAAAATGGATACAAAACATGCTGAAAATACTTTAGATGTATTGCAAATCGCAATTCTATGCGTTTTCTATAACTTCCGCTGGAAAAAGCTTCCAATTTTGCAAAATTGACCCAAAATGGCGGCACACGTGACGTCATTATTTAAAGATGCTGATGTCAGCAAATTCCATTGTTCTTGGTAACAAATGATAGCTCTTTCTTAGCTGATTCTTTTAAGGTAGAATAATCCACATTTGAAACTAATTCTGGTTGTAAATATATCAAAAACATTGATTTTGGCAATACTATCTTCCAGATATGGTATTTTCATCTGTCACGTGACTTTCATTGTTCAAGAATTTTATTGTCAAAATGTAGCTAATAGATAATTAGTAATTTTCAGAAATTTAAAGAGTCATATCTCATGCCGTTAATAAATGCTCTGCAAAAAACCGACAGGGGGTGGAAACTTCCCCACACCTTGCTAAAGTAGGGTTAACAATAAATTGTCTCAGTGCTTTATTTTCAGAACTATTTTATTTCAAAAAACTTCATCCACATTTCTACTGTTTTACAAACCTTCCTCTGGTCAATGACCGTGCGACCGTAATGTTTTCTGGACTCTGTCTTAACCACGGCCATTTACCACGTGTTTGATGACTATTTCCATTTTTCATAGAATTATTCCTATTTCCAATCGCCATTGACTCAAAATGCATTACACAAGCTAGATAATGCTAATTTGCTGCAAAATTTTCAATTCATACACTTATTTATCAGAAAAATGACATCATAAATATAAATGACGTCATATATATTAAATTTTGCTTATGTCAGCAAATTTGAAAAAATTGAATATCAAATGAAAGCTCTCATTATCGTCAATCGCACGATGCGTGTTTAAAGTCAATCAAGCATGACGAAACAAGATTAAGGACATTTTAAGCTGGTTTTTTGTCAACCACTCTCCAAATATGGTGCTATTGTAGTCACGTGATCAAATCTAGAACAATGAAGTATTGAAATTATAAATAGCAACTAAATTGCATTGAAAGTCACTAAGGTTTGGTTGTCATACCTTGTAATTAGGGCTTTAAATGAAACAATGAGCAACATTTTAAATTAAATATCGAGATTAATTGAAATAAATTATGAGCGTGAATAGATATTATATTGCATCTTTTAGTTTTTTGATGATTTTGGAGTCATTGTGGAAGGAATTACTAAATAAAACTGCAAATATTGCCAGTATTGCCAGCAGCTATAAAATATTGCAATTTTTCTCAATTATGACGCCATAGTAACGTCAGGGATGTAACGAAGAATAAAAAAATTTCCCTTTTGTGTAAATGTTGTTACTGTACATCATTGTACCAAGTCTCGCCCTCATAACTGCGTTATACTAGGTTCCAAAGTATTAACAAGGTTTTAAGTATTAACAAGTATTTAACAAGAGCATACCATAAAATGTTGTTATTGTTGCCTTGTTGCTGATGACATTGAGCTCACTATTAGCTTCTACGTGCCCATAATATTTCGCATAGAATGTATATGTCGTATTCACTTTGAGATTTGCTACAACAATATTGAGCGGTAAGTTACCATTCACTTTCTGGACATTTTCAATCTCAGCTGTTGGGGAATTGTAGAAGACGATATCGCAGAATAATTCATACGTCCAGTAGTCTCTCAATGGAAGGTATGGGCGATTTACGGTTACAGTTATAGCTGTTGAGTTTATAACTGCCATAGTAGGTGCTGGGATGTTGGATGATGACTGTGCTGTGGGATAGAAAAGGTCAGTTAGAACATATTCTTCCCTACGCGCTTTGACTCTACTGTCATCGTCAAGTCGTTTCATATATCTATATATGTGTCCCTTCCTGGGATCGAACCCGGGATCTTCATTCCAAAAGTTCCTCATACAATTCACTACGCCATTCCAGCACAATGAAATGTCTGAGAAATCTAATTCATTCAGATCTCTTGTTTCACACCAAGATAGAGGCCATTTTCTGTTTTTTCCTGTTTTGGCGCTAAGCCTTCATCAGAGCCATGCATACGTATATAGTCAATTCGGCATTAGCTGCATACGTACATATAGTCAGTTTTCCATTTTGGCCTCTATCGTGGTGTGAGACCAGAGATCTGAATGACTTGAGATTTCTCTGACTTTTCATAGCGCAGGAACGGCGCAGTGAATCTACTGAGGAACTTTTGGCATGAAGATGAAGGGGCCGATCCCAGGCAGGGGCGCGTTTTAATTTTCCAAAAGTGGTAGCCCACTCGTGATAAATATATATTTATTTAGAATTTGCCCTTTATATAAGCTCCAAAGCCAGGATGAAACATTTCGAAAAGAGAAGGAAGAATACTTCATACAGAAATTCAAGCCTGATAATAAATTCATTTTACAAAGCCTTAAAATAATTCTTGAGAAAAACTTATTTAATTTTGATGGTCGGAAATATTTGCAAATCCAAGGAACAAACATGGGCACGAAATGCGCTCCCGTCTATGCAATTTTGGTAGTAGCATTCTTGGAAGTCAAATTATACCAAAAATGTGAAGCCAAATTTGGGGAAGGACACCGAAAAAAGTTTGAAAAGGAATGGTTAAGATATTTAGATGATTGTTTTATATACTGGGATACTAAACTCTGTCATGAGGACGAACTTCATGAAATGCTAAACGATTTCAAAACAAGCAAAACAATTTACTATGGCATCAAGTTCTAATAAGATGCATTTTCAGGATGTCCAGCTCCTAATTTCAAATGGAAAAGTTATAACAGACATATATTACAAACCAACAGATAACCAAAACTATGAACCATTTAAATCATCCCATCCTAAAAATACACTAAAAAGCAACCCATACAACCTAGCAAGCAAGACGATTATGTACGATTATTCAAGGTGAAATTGTGCAAAAACCTAGTAAGATGGAGCTGTGGAATTTTTAGAGGATTATGATGGATTTTGATATTTGATATTTGATTCATTTAGGGAGGGTTGCCCTTCAGACAAGCTGATTTTCAAGTGGCCCTCCATTAAAAACATATACAATATAATCTAAAATAAAAATAGTCCAAACCTAATTACAACAAAAACCATAATGTTAAAACCTAATTACAATAATTGATAATTTATATTAAAAGAAATATTTACAAAGAAAAAGCAAATTACAAATTACAAATTTTGGGCAAGGGCGGACTCTGTAACACCAGCGCCAGCCACCCCCCGATCGACATGCCAAGCCAAAGCAAACCGGAGACCGTAGACCCAGACCACCAATCGCCCCAGCTCAGCTTGCCAACCAAGAGCAGCCAACGCCCCGCCACAAAATTAGAAGTCTTTATTTTGGATTTGAGGATGGCTGCTCCAACTGGAAATAATTTATAGCCAAAAGGGTTTGGAGCGGTAGTTGGGCCTAGGCCGCTATTTTGTGATCAGAGCAAAGACCCATTGATGTTTGCGAAGCTTCCTGATCATTTTTGAGAAATCTTAGAAAGAATGGAAACTAAATCTAAGCATACCTGATGAAGAGTTATGCTCAAAACGTTGTATCTATTCATATTCTTCGTACAAGTCGTATTTTTATTGAAATTACTGTTATACTTATACAAACGACGTACAGCACGCACAACAACATTGTTTTTCTAAATCTAAGTACCTTGGATGCTCAGGTAGGTCTAGTTAAGTTTTTGCCTTGTTGCAATACGATTACGCAGAAATATCGTGCAAAACGTAACGATGACCAAAACATTTTTAAATCGAAAATTTCACGCGGCATGCTGCCGAACACTCGATTCGAATCCCCCTTTCGATCTACCGTGAAAGGGTCTATTATAGCATTCCTCGCAAATCTCGGTAATTGCATGGCTCTTTAAAAAATAGTAATAGGCTAATTTTCTATTTTTCTTCATCTTTCGTATAATTTTGAATATTCCAGTGTCTTCTGATCTTTTGTTATAGCTCTTGTTTTGTCTCTCTGGACGCTTTCTTCAAGGATTTTAGATAATTTCACTATCATTTCCGCCAAATTAATTTCTTGTGTAAGGTTGCTTTCTGATAAGAGAGTTACTGTCTCCATAATTGGCCTTATAACCACGAGAATAAAGGATGCTTGACCTGATAGAAATCTTGTTTCATGTTCTTGGTCGTCAAAACCTTTCTGTTGGGGTTTCTTTCTGTTGGGGTGTCTTAAGTTAGTGGGGTTTCTTTCGTTAGTGGAAGTAGTTTTTGCGTTGTGAATGAAAAAAAACCAAACCAAGGTTGCAATTGCCGAAAAAAAGACCAGTTCCAATTGGCAAACCACAATCATCATTTACAACGCAAAAACCACTTCCACTAACGAAGGAAACCCCACTAACTTAAAACACCCCAACAGAAAGAAACCCCAACAGAAAGATTTTGACGACCAAGAACATGAAACAAGATTTCTATCAGGTCAAGCATCCTTTATTCTCGTAGTTATAAGGCCAATTATGGAGACAGCAACTCTCTTATCAGAAAGCAACCTTACAGAAGAAATTAATTTGGCGGAAAATATTAAAGTTATACATCGGCCTAACAGAGAATACATTCAAAACACGCTACAACAACCACATGAATTCCTTCAGACACAAGAAATAGAACAGCACTGAGCTATCAAAGCACATTTGGGGACATAAAGATAGAGAAATGAGGTATATGACGTCAAATGGTCCATCTCCAACCAAGCAGCGGCTTATTCAAACGAAAATAGAGGTGCAATCTATGTCTAACGGAAAAGCATTGCATTAGCAAAGCCGACAAGACAAACCTACTTAACAATAGATCAGAATTAATCTCCAAGTGCCGCCATGAGAACAAATTCTACCTAATTAATTTGAAAAGAGACCTTACGTAGAAAATAGTTTTAAGATTATGTCATTACCATATGCATGGTATAAATGCGAAAAATTGAGTAGAGTGTTCAGTTGTCTGTTGTGATCGCTGTATAGCATGAAAATCTGAGTAACAATAAAGAATGTAGTCTGTCTTTGCGTCTTTCTTATTATATATTTAATCTCCCTTGTGTTCTGAAGGTTTTGAAAAAATTAGCAGTGTAAAGCACTTCATAGAAAGTTGCCTTTGTTTTCAGCTATTGTGTAAAACCAAAGCCTCCGACACATCAAACGTCAGGCGAGAACATCTGCGAATGAAAAATAAAGAGTTTTGCATTGAGTAAATTGCGATATCGCCAGATCACCCCCGGACATTCGATGTGACACAGGCCCCGTATTTGCTTACATTAAACCGTTCCGACATCCGAGGGAGAGTTTTCCTAAAAATAGATCCCCCTACCTTAACCCTATTTGGACCGGGGGGGGCGTTTTTCGCCCCCCCTACCAAACATTCTCAAATATCTCCGCCGCTAGTGTAAATATGAAGCTGGAACTTTTTGACTTTTGCTAAAATTTTATTGGCCACCAAATTTTAAAAATTTCATTGTCCATTGTTGCAACATGTGACCTTCAGATGCCCTTATTTGGAGAGAGGTCACAAAGAAAATCTTAAAAAGCTCTCTAATTTCTCCCAACTAATGTAAATCATAAAGTTGTATACACCATTCGATTCGTCTTGAAGAGTACTTTCATTTGATATATAGTTTGTTTATATTTGCTGACATCAGCAAATTTTAATGTTCATGACGTCATTTATCTTTATGACGTCATAGTTTGAATAAATTAGTGTGATATATTTCAAAACATGCAGAAAACAGTGTTAGGGTACTTTGTACTAACTAATTTTACTATATAGAAGCCTAAAAATTGAAAATATATGACAATAGAAATATCAATTAGTCTATTCTCTTGCTAATTGCTCTTAATTAGCAAGAGTTGCGATCTAAGTTGAGAAATTTTGGTGTAAATATCTTCCTCTACTCTTAATTGCTACTTTTGGCTAAAATTCTGCCTGTTATCTTATGTTAATCTGGAAAAATTTTGCTTTTTAAGCCAGTAGCTCAATTTTCGTCATTTTCCTATTGTTTTTGGTTGCCTAGCGACGAACCACGTGACTAATTAAACTCTATTGTTATATTTGTAAAGCTTATTGTCCAAGGAACAATTGGGATAAGTTTCATTGTTATATCTCTTCTAGTTTTGGAAAAAAAGATGGGGGGGCGAAAAACGCCCCCCCGGTCGAAAATGCTCAAATTTCAACCCGGTCCAAATAGGGTTAAGGGCTTTCCTGATCATTAACCCTATCAAGCCTAGGGGGGGGCTAAATCAGCCCCCCCTAGCGGTTTTTCTTCTGTGGATTTTTACCAAGTGCACTTACAACGTTGAGACTTTCTGACTTTTAGTTTTTATCCTTCTTACTATGAAAAATTAATTTTTTTGAAAAATTAAATTCATTCCAGGGGGTAAACACACTCAATTTTCGAGACATATCTGTGCAAAATTTCGAATAAATCCTATTAAAATCTACAGCTAATGTGATAAAAAGATGAAAGACGAGGAACATATACTACTTTTGATCCTCTATCCAACCAACCAGTTGTTTTGAAATTTAAACGCGTAATTGAGCGTAATTCGGCACGACGCATGCGCAAATTCTTTGAATTCCTGTGTGATAATGTCATCACTTTTCACTAATTTTTCTTTACAAAACAATTGCTATTTATCCAGAGAATACAACAAAATTGGACTGATGTCCATACTGTTTTTTGTTTTCTCACAATCAACGATTGAAAATTTTTAGTACTGAACCCTATTGATTTTGAAAATGCAACATTGTGACGTCATGAGCAGGTCACGTGACATAACTAAAAATAGATTTCATATTTGGGTTCATCTCATGATGTACTATAAACATGCCAAGTTTCCAGGCTCTAGCATATACAGAACAGAAATAAATTAATTGAAGTCCGAGATTGTTAGATTGTTGCTGATAAAGACACATATTGATATCTGTGTCATCATGATGCAAATATCTCGAAAGTATTCTAACTATTCTAACTACATGCCGTTTTGTGGGGCTTGGGAAGTGTCACTAGTCGCAGGGGGCACGGAAGATGCGCAGGTGGGCGAGGCCTACCGAGAAGTATAATCCCGTAATAGGGCAAGCCCCGCCAACTGCTAATTTTTTGGAAGGTTTGCCGGATCCTGCAAGTTCTGGGAGTTCCAGTGGATGATCTAGGAAGCTTAGTCCTAACCATCTACACTCACCGGCAATCCTTACGAAAGATAGTGAAATTGGCTGCAATAAAGAGAATTTGTCTGAGTTGATCTTGGGGAAAAGTGTCGTGAATGCGCACTTCCTGCCACTAATTACACAACGTGTAAATGCCCCAAAGAGATACGAGGAGAAATTTGTGCGAAAATTGTTGTTGTTTATATTGTTCACAGAGTCACAGGTGTGTTTTGTTTTTGTTTCTGCGTGTGTATCAATGAGTTGAATTGTTAGCAACTGCAACAACAGAGTTTTAGGCCATTATTGAGTTAGAGGCCAGGACACAAGCAGTTTTAGTTTCATAATGCGGAATGTTTGCAGTGCTATCAAAATTTAACGTTTTATCAAGAGAATATAAACTTTGCTGGCGAAGACATTTTACTGTAGCTGCTCCAATTCTAAAACTATGACATGCATATTCTTCAGCCTTGTAGCCCGCATTAGAAAGGAGATCGGTATTGAAATAGTGGGCCAGTATTATAGGGAGAAGACAAAACATTGAAATAATTCAAAATCGCCTTGACAGGGCAAATACTTAACTCTAATCCATATTGGCTTTTTTCAAGCTACCATATATGGGGGGTGCTTTCCACCCCCCTCTGAAAATAGCCTTAGACTCGCCAGAATTTAGTATAACTTGGCACAGTTATAGAGTAAATAATTGGCAACATGTAGCACAATTTGGGTGTGGCTGTCACCCTCTATGACGTCACGGTGACGTCATAAAGTTGAAAATTGGCCAAAATCAGGTTCTCAAGTTAAATTTAAGTTTAACGAAGATTTTGCAGAAACTGTATGCGGTTTATGGTCTAGTTTGTCGAAATACTTGCTGAAAAATATTATTTTATCGTAAATTGCTATTTTTGAATGATATTTTGGCAGAAATTATTCAATTCTGATGACGTAATTTATGTTATAAATTTGTTCCATGTAAAAATAGGCAAAAAAAAACGGCCAAATGGTGATAATACATCACAAATGCATCATTGGAGTGTTTTTAATGGAAAAAAGTGGAATATATTTAGAAAATTTTCAAATTAGCTCAAAATGGCTGCCAAAATGACGTCATAATAACAAAATGCTGACGTCATCAAATTCCAGAAATTACGGTATCAAATTAAATCTCTTTGTTTGCTGATTCGTTTGATATATTATACTTTATAATTTAACCCTATTTTACCCGGGGGGGGCCATTATGGCCCCCCCACTTGAATCATGAACTATAGCTCTTAGCTGGAAGAAGATGGAATACTGAAACTTACGGACTTTTACTAAAATTTAATTGGCTATCAAATTTTAAATGTTTCATTGTCATAAATGTAGTCACGTGACGAGAACAATCCCTTATTTGCAGAGTGGTAACAAAGAAAATCACAAAAACCTTAATACTTCCTTTGTTTTATATCTAATTGTAACAAAATTGGTACCAATCGATTGATCTTTGAAAGAGCTTTCATTTGATATATATTTTGTTCATATTTGTTTACATCAGCAAAATATAATGTCTATGACGTCACTCATATTGATGACGTCATATTTATAATGAATAATGATAATTTTTCAAAAATTTGCTTTTGATGGATAGACTATAACGTTTTCTTTATATTTATCCTATTTTTCAAAGTTTTAATCATTAAAATCCAAAATTATTAGCGCTTTCCTGTTTTCAGTACTGAAGCTAATGTGTGACCACTTGCCACGTTTTGGTTGCCTAGCAACGAACCACGTGATCAATTACAACCAAATTCTGTAATTACCCTTTTAATATATATAGGTACTGTTCTTGTAAGTTGCAGCATCATAGGAGTTATAGTTATGGAGATAAACAGGGGGGGCCATAATGGCCCCCCCCGGGAGAAAACATCAAAAAAGTTGCCCGGGTAAAATAGGGTTAAGCAAATATTGCCATTAAAATCATTGAAAACAACGATTTTGCTGTTACCTGCTTCCAAATATGGGCATGTCACGTGACCTGTGAGTCCTATTGTTAAAAAAAAATGACATCAAAATGTAGCTAATAGATAATTAGTAAAATTCAGGGAGACTGGGGGACATAGCTGATGTCGTTTAAAAACGCAGCAAATAAAACCTTGAGGAGGGGGTGGAATCCACCCCCCCCATATGGATTAGGGAGTGTGATGCTCCAATTGTGAGAGTGATGCCGTGACGAAAAGGTCTGCCTATGATTGGGGGTGATTTCGCACATACTGTAGGCGTCCCTGGTAGCGTTTTATTCCTCGTAATAAATACTGCAGCCTGTCGAATTTTTGCAGTGGTAATTCCATGCTTTTAAGCAAATGAGTATTCTTTAATGCAAGTATAGGTATCTCTTTATAGTGCTGTGTTAAACTGTTTTTGCTAAATGGGTGGCAAAGTAGCATAGTATATTTTCATCAGTAGGGTAGATCAGACCTAGTTTCCAAACTTCAGATTTTGAACAAAAGTGTAGATATGCTTCATTACCTGTTTGGCATGATTTCAATAGAGCAAGTTTCCTTACTAGCTGCATAATTTTCTTACAAGGCGACCTTTTTGAATGCACAATATGCACTACAGAAATGTTGTCAAAGTGAAAGATAACACATTTGTGAACCCAATGCACACCCCATATTGCACATGCAACAACAATCGCATAAAGCTCCTGCCATGTGATTGAGATACTGTTAGAAGTAAGGGTTTGGTCCAGTTGCCATGCCCCTTGAAACCACTGTGTGTTATAGTAGTATTCGCCCTACCACTGCATCCCCAACTATTCCCAGTCACTTGGGTGTATTAGGCAAAAGTGAAAGGCTGATTCAATGTTAATACATAAAGGAAGTCTCTTATCCTGCAATTCATTTTTGTTTTAATGTTAAAGATTTTCTTGTTATCTTTTACCCTATTTCTACCTGGCTGCCAACAAGGATTTCTGAACAGGCTTCGTAGCGGGGATCCTTACATGAGATACTTTGGGTTCGTTGGAAGTTGTGTAGTTAGTTTCTAATTTGGCTCTGGTCAGAACTCGTTTTAGATTGTCTGGTTGTCGTTTGCTAGGTATCAATTTTATTTCTTTCATTGCCTTTTTCATTTTACGGCTTGCATTTAAAATTGGTATAGATTCCCGAATTACTGAAAACATATCTAGGTTTCTAGGATTGTTTGTTGATGCAAAAGTCAATAGGTTGTCTTTTTAGAGAAGGGAGGGAAAGGAGTTAACCCTATCTCACCTGGGGGGGGTGGATTCCACCCCCCCCAACCAAGTTTTTGTTTGCTGCTTCTAACAGATGCAACGCAGCATCCCAAGATTACGCAAGTTTAACATTATAACTATACTGTATCGAATTATGAAAATTTCAAGATTCTAAATATAGCACCGTAACCATGGCAACCAATTTTTTACTGAGTGGTCGACAAAAATTGAATACCTTTTTTGAAATTGTTGCAAATATTAATCTCAAATATGGTACATATTATGCCTATACATGTATTTAATGATATCCAACTCAATTTGACACAAACAATTACAATTTAATCCCTTATTTTATTGTTTTAATCATGATACCCATTATCATCATAATCATAACTTGATCTCTTTTTGTTGTCATAACAACAAGAACAATAGACTTAATTTGATTTTAGCACGTGATTTTGATTGTTTGCATCAAAGTCCATCTAATTACTAAGTTACAAGATCATAGCTACTGTAACAGCGGAGAAAAACAGGGGGGGTGGAATCAACCCCCCCCCCCAGGCATTGACCGCTTCAAAAGTCCCAGGTGAGATAGGGTTAAAGTTCGCAAGAAGATGTGATTTCGCGGCACTACAATTTTCTAAAAGTCAGAGGGGGAGAGCAAATGATTTGCAGCCGGTTCGGTGAGTCTCAATTAAAGAAATTTCGAATTTAGTATGCAAAGAACTTCATAGAATATTTTATTATTTTCTTATTTGGCTTGTTTTGGCTGTTTCTAAGGTTGACTTTAAAGGAGAAAGGCCCTGATAGTCCAGACAAACAAATTTATCAAAAAGTTGTAACTGTTTTGTTGGCCTTACTAAACTAGTACAACTACATATCTAGTCTGAACGAATAATAAGAACACTTCGTAATTTGTTTATTTCAGTTCTTCTAAATTTTTCATATAAAATTCTTCATATTTAATGCATTGAAATCTTGATAAATAATTTGAAAACTTGGAGAGCCTGTAGGGATTTTGTTTGTGAGAGTCTTCCTCCTATCAGAGACAGGAAATAAAATTTGCAGGAGGGGTGAGAGGAAACACAAAACCTCCGTAATCATTTAAAATATAATCAAATTTTAGCAGTAATTCCTGCTTTTATTCGATTTTATTTTCCTGTTGTACATTAAAGTTAATGGACAATAGTAAAAATGCTAACTATTTTAAAAGAGATATTCACAATAGCCCAACAAACACCAGCAATAAAATGAAATAAGGAACCAAACTAGTTTGAAATTGAATTCAGTTGGAAACTAGTTGGTGGCCAAAAACAGATATAGCTGTTTGCAGCTTCAGCACACATCTTGAGAGTAGAGGGGTGTCAAGGATTATCACAGGTAACAAGGTTAAGGTTACGGTAAACGTGTGTAGGCCGAAAAAACCAATTTTCAGATTTCTTCAAATCTCAGAAGCCCAACTTTTAAGAAATACAAATATACCATCTTTAGGAGTATCTTTAGGGTAGAGCACGCCCTATTCCAGCTCACAGAAATGTGTCGCAAGGCCTTAGCTGATAAGAAGATTGTGGGGATGGTACTCGTGGACCTATCGAAGGCCTATGACTGCCTACCACACGATCTTCTATTAGCTAAAGTTGGAGCTTATGGATTCGGTCAATATAGCTTACTATTAGTTCATAGCTACCTTTCGAACAGAAAACAGCGCGTGAAGGGCGGATCTGAGTTTAGCGAATGGTTAGGAATCAAATCTGGTGTTCCACAAGGCTCAGTCCTTGGCCCACTCTTTTTCCATATCTTCATTAATGATCTACTTCTTGCAGTTAAAGAATCTGAAGTCTGTAACTTTGCAGATGACACAACAAT
>REGM01000469.1:131919-147914 GCA_004194415.1 Aurelia aurita
CTAGTAGATTTTTTCTGATAACTCCGCAAGGTTAACAATTACAACAACGAAACTCTTTGACTCTTTGAATAGCAACTACGTATTGTGCAAGTACTCATAAAGTTTCATTGAAATATTTTGACGAATGAGGGGGAGGGACGCAATTTTTTGGACTGACCCTGTCGAAATCGCAAATTCTCAAATCTCAATTCTCGCGAAAAAAGTAGTAAAATCGCCATATTTTGCAAATTTATTTTGCAGAGTAGTGTTATTTGATGTATTATATCATAATTTTCATGCTTGGATGGAAATTGTGCTCTAAATTTGATTTTATCTCATATTTCCTGATTTTGGCTGATTTTGCTGCTTTTCTGGACTACACAAAGAAAAATGCTGACATGAGCAATATCTGAGGCAAATTTTAGGTTACTTTTTATATTTTTTGAGAACTAAATGCCCGCGGCTATTAGCAGACCAAGTCTGGTTGCTGTACCTATTATCAGTCAAGAGTTAGGTGGGGGGGGGGTTATTTTGCCCCCCAACCAAAATAGGGTAATTCAGATAGCCCAACCACTATAGGACAAACAAATACAGTATAAATAATTGTACTTTGAACAGAGTTTAATTTTGTACGACGTTTCGGGCATAAACCCATTATCAAGTCAAATGACTTTTGACTTGATAATGGGTTTATGCCCGAAACGTCGTACAAAATTAAACTCTGTTCAAAGTACAATTATTTATACTGTATTTGTTTGTTTTAATGTTATATTGTGCAACACGCATACAAGAACATTGTGTGTTCAACCACTATAGGGTTAAATAAAAATAAAATGTCAATGAATATTTGACAAAAAACACCACAATTAAAAGTACCACATCTTTTGGCTTAGGGGTGGGTATAAGAATAGCTTGACCTTGAATTGTCGGCCTTTTTTTTATTTTATGTCCCTCAAAAAGTTTAAGTTGAGTCAACCT
Source organism: Aurelia aurita (assembly GCA_004194415.1). NCBI lineage: Eukaryota > Metazoa > Cnidaria > Scyphozoa > Semaeostomeae > Ulmaridae > Aurelia > Aurelia aurita. Next base: position 132,877 of record REGM01000469.1, read on the forward strand.
GAAATTTGCATATTTAATAAATGATTTTATTTCTCAATCAGGAAATTTTTGTGCATTTGAATTCAATTCTGGCAGCCTCCATTCCTCTGTGAGAAATTTCTTAATTTTTTCAAGTTAGATGGATTATGAAATTGTACACAGCTACCAAGCACTGTAATTCTGTATCAACATTAGGATTTCCAAGCTATGCCAGGTGCATAATTGAAATGTCCGTCAATTTTTTGCAGGTTTATCATCATCTGGTTTATGTGAGAATATTGGGATTGTCTGCCTCTTCAAATCGAACTTGGGTTTTGGCAACCCAGTAGATTAACAAGTAAAATATTTACTCTTTAAACCATTTAGACATTGTTGTGATTTGACGTTTAAAATGAACAGAATCTTCAAAAAGAGAAGTAAAAAGGAAAATCAATGATTCAACTATATACAACAGATATGTGTTCACTTATTATTATTAAATGCCTAAAAAATGATAGACAAGCAAAATGCCTGTTGGTTAGAATTTCACTTTCTTTTTTGTTACATTGAATATGTGATCCTGGTATTTAATGAATTTAGATACTGTTAATGAAGTATTTTTTCTTCATGAAATTTATACTTTAGTATTGAAAGACATCAAGATGAGAATGAAACTTTTGTGTCTGTTCTTCGCAAAATATCAACAGTTCAAAATAATTAAAACATTATTTGCATGTGGCAAATAGCTATAATTTGATGCAACTAACTTGTGCAGCTTTCTGAAGAAAAATATATTTATGCCTTTCTTTTATTTTGGTTACATTGAACTTGAAAAAATGGCTGGAGATTGTAGATAAAGCATGAATTTTGTCAAAATTAATACTCGTCATGATACAGTACAGAAGACATGCACATCAAATACAATGGTTTACAATGTATCAAATGATGCCTTTATCATGCATCCAACTTTTTACAACTTCAAAATCCAGCTTTTAATTAAAAACTCTCCATTTCCAGGTGGAATTTAGTAGCACTCTTTAAGATGAATTCAGGCTTGTAATGTTTTTCTTGATGCTAATTGGATATTAAGTTTTGTGTTTCTTATGGTTCCTGAGCCACTTGGGGAGTTAAAAAATGCTTCAGGTATGAATTCAGCTATAAATGACAAAAAGGTGATAGCAGCTGGATCTGCAAAATTATTACCCATTTTTGTGCAAATTTTGCCCCCACTACAGCTGATAAATTGCACAAGATTTTTCACCAATTTCTTTTTTAGCTTATCACATCAACCAAATATTTGTTTAGTTTTTTCACTTTCCTTTCCTATTTTTAATGAAGATTTGGTGGCAAGATAAAAAACCACAAGAAATTCCATTGTTAGTCTGATTTAAATGTCTTGCTCGCATGTAAATTGCTTTTGTAAAATGTACCCAAATTCAATTATTGTGTCTGGCTTTCAAAATTGAATTTCTAGGTGTGAAGTCCTTGTTCAATTGAATCAGAGCAAAATTGTTTCTGAAATTCTGGAGGTGCAGGGCGTTCATGGCAGTTCATGATACATTCCCTGCACTAGGGGCCTGAAAGTTTCAACTTCTTTACCAAGGTTCTGCTGTGCGGCTTTAACCCTAATCCAAATGGGTTTTTTTTCAAGCTACCATATATGGGGGGGTGCTTTCCACCCCCCCTCTGAAAAAAGCCTTAGACTCACCAGAATTCAGTATAACTTGGCACAGTTATAGAGCGAGTAATTTGCAACATGGTGCAAAATTTAGGTGTGGTTGCCGCGCCCTATGACGTCATGGTGACGTAATAAACTTGAACATTGGCCAAAATCAGGTTCTCAAGTTAAATTTGAGTTTAAGGAAGATTTTGAAGGAACTGTATGCGGTTTTTGGTCTAGTTTATCAAAATACTTGCTGAAAAATGTTAGTTTATTGTAAATAGCGCTTTTCGAATGACATTTTGGTAGAAATTATTCAATTCTTATGACGTAATTTATGTTATAAATTTGTTCCATGTAAAAATAGACAAAAAGAAGCGGCAAAATGGTGATAATCCATCAGAAATGCATCATTGGAGTGTTTGTAATGGAAAAAGGTGGACAATATTTAAAAAAAATTTTCTTAATTAGGCCAGAATGGCGGCCAAAATGACGTCATATTAAAATCATGACGTCATCAAATTCCATAAATTCCGGTATCAAATTAAAGCGCTTTGTTTGTTGATTCGTTTGATATATAATACTTCATAATTTAAGCAAATTTTGCCATTGAAATCATCGAAAGCAACGATTTTTCTGTTACCTGCTTCCAAATATGGGCATGTAACGTGACCTGTGAGTTCTATTGTTCACATTTTTTTTCATCAAAATGTAGCTAATAGATAATTAGTAAAAGTCAAGGAGACTGAGGGGACATAGCTGATGTCGTTTAAAAACGCAGCACAAAAAACCTTGAGGGGGGTGGAATCCACCCCCCCATATGGATTAGGATTAAACTTGAATCATGGCCCATTATTACACTCTAAAAGGTTAAAAGTCATTTCAGGAGATAAAACGTTCTGCATCTGGACTGTCTCTGTCTTTTTATAACTCCTGGCAAAAGACCATGTTTTTAGATTGCTCTGCTTGTAATTATATATTGATTATCAGGACATAAAAAATAAGTGCTAATAGTGTATTGTTGACCATTTCTCCAACTCAAAACAGCGCTCCACGATCTGCAAAAGGCCTCATCAAGTTGTCTAGAGTGATTTCCCTTTTCTCGCAGCTTCGTTTAGGCCGCTTTTCTGATTCTCGAAGCGGAAACTGACCGGTTTCAAACGTGGCCTCGTTTTCGTTTTACATTTTTCTGTTTTTTATTAGAGAGAGGAAGTTTATAATATATCAGAATCGAGCAGGGAATGCGCTCAAGGATTGAGGGGTGCAGTAAAGATTGATTGTTTATTTTATTAGTTGATTAACTCGAAACTATTTCTTACAATAAAACTTAATTCGCACGCAACAAAGGGGCTCAAATTATCCAAAGAACGGATTATCCAAATAATCGCCCGTTTATGCGGAGTAAGTCGTTACAATTTGCGTAACAACAATGAATTTATTCAACCACGGATGAGATCTGTTAACAGTGGAACAGAAAGCATCCGATTTAAAGGTCTGCAACTGTGGCAAATGTTATCAACAACAATACGGAATTCGGAATCAATCAGTCAATTTAAAGTAAAAANAATAAAACTTAATTCGCACGCAACAAAGGGGCTCAAATTATCCAAAGAACGGATTATCCAAATAATCGCCCGTTTATGCGGAGTAAGTCGTTACAATTTGCGTAACAACAATGAATTTATTCAACCACGGATGAGATCTGTTAACAGTGGAACAGAAAGCATCCGATTTAAAGGTCTGCAACTGTGGCAAATGTTATCAACAACAATACGGAATTCGGAATCAATCAGTCAATTTAAAGTAAAAATGAAAGATTGGCAAGGAGAAAATTGCCCCTGCAAGCTATGTCGGGTTTTTATTCCGAACTTCAGCTTTTTATGAATTAAAGTGAATGACCTGAGCTATAAGGCGCCAGTCTATAAATAGGATAAAGAAAAACTAAAACACACCATTGTTTTCTTTGGCTTTGCTTTCTTTGCCCACTTGTTGGATTATAAAATACAATAGGCTATTTATAAACCGATGAGATCTCATCTTTTAACTCAGGTTATTCCCTTTAACGTTTTTAGATCTATTTTTATACTGTATGATTTTATCAAACTTGTAAAGATTTTTTCACTTTTTCTTCAGTGACATTAGCGTATATTTTAAACATTGGCATTAATTACCTGTTATTTTACCTATTTTACTGTTAGCCAACTGAAAATAAATTGATAATAATGATAATAATAATAATGATAATAATAATATAATTACAAGTAAAGATTGATTCGTCTTGGTTGTTTAGTATAATAAAGTCAAGAAAAACAAGAACTTTTTAGTGAAATATTTCGATCTTATGTAGATCTTCTTCAGTCATAATGAGTGTGAATTACAAGGATTTACTATAACGATAAGGGAAAGAATTATAAATTCGATTAAGAGTTCTTAGAATGTCCATGGAATTCCTGCTTCTAATAATGTGGCGTAGATTGCTAATTAGAACTGTAAGCTCGAAATAAGAAGAAAGTCTATTACAATTACAGTATTAGAAACTCGGGAAAAGTTTATAATGAGTTTTTGCTAGATCTCCCATGGTACTGTTCATTCCACGGGGTTCTCTCGTCTCTAGTCTAGCAAGCCATTTGTCCTCAAATTTGCTTAAGTCAGCTTCATTTCCTTTCACTTGCTGTAAAATGTGTACTTTCAAGTTTTTATCAAAATTACAATCCTGGCTATTAAAAAAATGTCTTCCGAGCTCTGTAGCATTGGGATCATTCCTAGCATCACTCCTATGTTTGTTAAATCTTTGGCTAACTGATTTCGAAGTATAACCAACGTAGAGAATGTTATGCTTGTTGCATTCTGCAGCATAAACGACGTTCTTGCTTTGGCAGGTACCTCCAGAAATTTTGGAAACTTTACCTGCCATCTCATTCTTTATCATATTGGTTTGTCCCATATGTGGCCATAGTTTGCAAGGACGTCCTCGTTTTTTAGCATTTTTTTTTGGTACATCTTATGCTTTCTGCTTATGGTTTGTTTTCTTTTCTTTCCGATCTTATCAATTTCGAGCGAATTTTTGGGTTACGGCGATATGCAATCATTGGAGCATCTGAAAAGATATTCTCCATATCTGGGTCACTACGAATCATCAACTCGTAATTCCTATGCAGGATCCTTGACAAGCCTTTAAATTTTCTGTGCCAATTGATTACTAAAGGTATTCTATCCTTGTTTTGGTTATGATTTTGTTCGTGTCCACTGAGGAGTGATGTTCTGTCCTTTTCTTCAACTTCTTGTGCGATCTTGTTTAACCTTGATATTGAGTATCCACGATTGACATAGAATTGTATAAACTTCATTGCATGTTTACGATAGTCTTGAATGAGATAGCAAATTCTTCTGATACGAATAAATTGAGATAGAGGATTTGATCGGATGGTGTGAAATGGATGGTCAGACTGTCTGTGAAGATAAGAGTGGGTTGAAGTTGGTTTGCAGTAAAGTTCTGTCATGATTTTTCCATCTTTTATCTTTATCTTTGTGTCCAGGAATGCTACCTCAGTTTTTGAATATTCTGTCGTGAACTTAATGCTTGATTCATAGCCGTTGTTTTCTGCATAAGAATTACAAAAAGCGAGGAAATTATTTAAGCTTTGAATGTCATCGTTCCAGAGAAAGAAGATGTCGTCTATGTATCGGACCCATGAAAGTGGCGCATGTCCATGTTCTTTTTTATAAGCGTCGATCATTTCGTTTTCAAAGGCTGACATGAATAAATTAGCGTAATTCACTGCCATCGGCGTTCCCATCGCAGTCCCTTTAATTTGATGGTAGTATTTATCTAAAAACAGCATCGTATTGCTTTTCAAAATGAAATTGATCAGCTTTGATATATACGAAGAGGAGATTGACTTGTCTTTCCGTTGTTCGAGAGCCTTTTCACAAGCAGATATTCCTTCCTGGTGTGATATGTTTGGATAAAGTGAAGCAACGTCCATCGTCACAAGAAATACATCCTTCAAGTTGATCTTCTTATCGTTCAAACTTTCGATGTGAATAACAAAGTCGGTTGTATCCTTGATGTATGATTTTGTCTTCATAGCTGCTGGCTTTAAAAAACTATCAACCCATTCGGATAATCTAGCTGTGCATGATTGATATCCACTACAAATAGGTCGTAATGGTGGAAATTTGCTAAAACTCTTGTGGATCTTTGGTAAGCCATAAAAACAGGGCGTTCTCGATCCTTCTCGAAGTCTTGTCTCTTCTGTGTCTCCAATGTAGTCAAGGCTGCTCATCTCACTAATTATTTCATCTAATTCACTACGATATTTTGGGTTAGGATCTTCCGAAACATGTTCATAGTAGTTCTTATTACTTAATGTATCTAGACAAGCTTCATTATAATCATTTGTGTCCATGACGACAATACCGTTGCCTTTGTCAGCTGGTTTTATAATTATAGAATCATCTGATGACAGCGCTTTCAATGCTTTTCTTTGTCCGTCCTTTAGGTTGTTCCAGTTGTTATTTTTGTTTACTTCCAGGTGGTTTTTTATATCATTTAACAGGCTATCAATGAAATTTGTTAGGCTTTCTGATCTATCTTCTCTGACCTTTGCAGGATACCAGTTTGGGTTCTTAATTGTCCAGTTAAGTCGTGAACGATCTGATCCTGTACTCTTTTCAAAGTTCTTGTTGATGTCTACTTGGCTCTCTTCGTTATTCATTTCGTAGAAGTATTCTTTAAGTTTCAGTCTTCGAATAAAATCGTGGATGTCGTTCACAAATTTTTCCTTATTGAAGTTCTTTTGACTTGGGGTGAATGACAAACCTAATTCCAAGACTGACTTTTCATCTTCGGTGATGATATGCTTCGATAAGTTATAAATTGCTGATTGTCTTTGAGGTTTTTTGAAAGGACTTTTACTGCTACGTTCATTGGATTTAGTTGATTCTTTTCTTGTGTTAGTTGATTTCTGAGCTTTATTTTGTTTGTTGAGGCTACAGAAGCGATTTGATAAGGGAATATCTTCTCTCAACTCTTTGTCTTTTAATCTACGCGATGTTTTCTTAGGAAATGTCCATTTGTTAGTCGGTTGTATTGTTTTCGTAAACTCTTCTTCTTTTGGTGTTGTTAGGTGAATCCTTTTGATTGGGAATGCATCAATAGAACCAGATTCTAAACAGTTAAAGAAATGTTGCCGCATCTTAGATTGATCAAATACTTTTATTGAAGGGTCTTCGTTTCTAGCTAGCTCAGCAGCATACGCCAGAGCAAAGAGTCCGCAATCATTTTGGCCTTCTTGAGTGGAAACAACGTTCTTACGGATAATAGTTGGTACAACATCTTGATCCGGAGAATAGATAACCTTAATCTCAGAAATAAGTTTCGTTGTTGGTGCCATGTTTAAACTGTCGAATACTCTAACTGCGCCGCCAATGGAAGTCGATGTCGTAAAGTGATTATTACCTGTATGATGTATATGAATTGTAGGAAAAGGATCATAAACGAGTTGTTCTTTGTTGAAACATGCTGATTGAAATGTGAAGAATGGAAATTTCGTTTGCAATAATTTCATTCCTGCATCTATAAGTCGATCGCAAATATTCTCGCCTCTAATTAAGAATTCCCTTTAACGTTGTTTCCACTCAAGAAGGCCAAAATGATTGCGGACTCTTTGCTCTGGCGTATGCTGCTGAGCTAGCTAGAAACGAAGACCCTTCAATAAAAGTATTTGATCAATCTAAGATGCGGCAACATTTCTTTAACTGTTTAGAATCTGGTTCTATTGATGCATTCCCAATCAAAAGGATTCACCTAACAACACCAAAAGAAGAAGAGTTTACGAAAACAATACAACCGACTAACAAATGGACATTTCCTAAGAAAACATCGCGTAGATTAAAAGACAAAGAGTTGAGAGAAGATATTCCCTTATCAAATCGCTTCTGTAGCCTCAACAAACAAAATAAAGCTCAGAAATCAACTAACACAAGAAAAGAATCAACTAAATCCAATGAACGTAGCAGTAAAAGTCCTTTCAAAAAACCTCAAAGACAATCAGCAATTTATAACTTATCGAAGCATATCATCACCGAAGATGAAAAGTCAGTCTTGGAATTAGGTTTGTCATTCACCCCAAGTCAAAAGAACTTCAATAAGGAAAAATTTGTGAACGACATCCACGATTTTATTCGAAGACTGAAACTTAAAGAATACTTCTACGAAATGAATAACGAAGAGAGCCAAGTAGACATCAACAAGAACTTTGAAAAGAGTACAGGATCAGATCGTTCACGACTTAACTGGACAATTAAGAACCCAAACTGGTATCCTGCAAAGGTCAGAGAAGATAGATCAGAAAGCCTAACAAATTTCATTGATAGCCTGTTAAATGATATAAAAAACCACCTGGAAGTAAACAAAAATAACAACTGGAACAACCTAAAGGACGGACAAAGAAAAGCATTGAAAGCGCTGTCATCAGATGATTCTATAATTATAAAACCAGCTGACAAAGGCAACGGTATTGTCGTCATGGACACAAATGATTATAATGAAGCTTGTCTAGATACATTAAGTAATAAGAACTACTATGAACATGTTTCGGAAGATCCTAACCCAAAATATCGTAGTGAATTAGATGAAATAATTAGTGAGATGAGCAGCCTTGACTACATTGGAGACACAGAAGAGACAAGACTTCGAGAAGGATCGAGAACGCCCTGTTTTTATGGCTTACCAAAGATCCACAAGAGTTTTAGCAAATTTCCACCATTACGACCTATTTGTAGTGGATATCAATCATGCACAGCTAGATTATCCGAATGGGTTGATAGTTTTTTAAAGCCAGCAGCTATGAAGACAAAATCATACATCAAGGATACAACCGACTTTGTTATTCACATCGAAAGTTTGAACGATAAGAAGATCAACTTGAAGGATGTATTTCTTGTGACGATGGACGTTGCTTCACTTTATCCAAACATATCACACCAGGAAGGAATATCTGCTTGTGAAAAGGCTCTCGAACAACGGAAAGACAAGTCAATCTCCTCTTCGTATATATCAAAGCTGATCAATTTCATTTTGAAAAGCAATACGATGCTGTTTTTAGATAAATACTACCATCAAATTAAAGGGACTGCGATGGGAACGCCGATGGCAGTGAATTACGCTAATTTATTCATGTCAGCCTTTGAAAACGAAATGATCGACGCTTATAAAAAAGAACATGGACATGCGCCACTTTCATGGGTCCGATACATAGACGACATCTTCTTTCTCTGGAACGATGACATTCAAAGCTTAACTAATTTCCTCGCTTTTTGTAATTCTTATGCAGAAAACAACGGCTATGAATCAAGCATTAAGTTCACGACAGAATATTCAAAAACTGAGGTAGCATTCCTGGACACAAAGATAAAGATAAAAGATGGAAAAATCATGACAGAACTTTACTGCAAACCAACTTCAACCCACTCTTATCTTCACAGACAGTCTGACCATCCATTTCACACCATCCGATCAAATCCTCTATCTCAATTTATTCGTATCAGAAGAATTTGCTATCTCATTCAAGACTATCGTAAACATGCAATGAAGTTTATACAATTCTATGTCAATCGTGGATACTCAATATCAAGGTTAAACAAGATCGCACAAGAAGTTGAAGAAAAGGACAGAACATCACTCCTCAGTGGACACGAACAAAATCATAACCAAAACAAGGATAGAATACCTTTAGTAATCAATTGGCACAGAAAATTTAAAGGCTTGTCAAGGATCCTGCATAGGAATTACGAGTTGATGATTCGTGGTGACCCAGATATGGAGAATATCTTTTCAGATGCTCCAATGATTGCATATCGCCGTAACCCAAATATTCGCTCGAAATTGATAAGATCGGAAAGAAAAGAAAAAAAACCATACGCAGAAAGCATAAGATGTACCCAAAAAAATGCTAAAAAACGAGGACGTCCTTGCAAACTATGCCCACATATGGGACAAACCAATATGATAAAGAATGAGATGGCAGGTAAAGTTTCCAAAATTTCTGGAGGTACCTGCCAAAGCAAGAACGTCGTTTATGCTGCAGAATGCAACAAGCATAACATTCTCTACGTTGGTTATACTTCGACATCAGTTAGCCAAAGATTTAACAAACATAGGAGTGATGCTAGGAATGATCCTAATGCTACGGAACTCGGAAGACATTTTTTTAATAGCCAGGATTGTAATTTTGATAAAAACTTGAAAGTACACATTTTACAGCAAGTGGAAGGAAATGAAGCTGACCTAAGCAAATTTGAGGACAAATGGATTGCTAGACTAGACACGAGAGAACCCCGTGGAATGAACAGTACCATGGGAGATCTAGCAAAAACTCATTATAAACTTTTCCCGAGTTTCTAATACTGTAATTGTAATAGACTTTCTTCTTATTTCGAGTTTACCGTTCTAATTAGTTATTCTAATTCGTTATTAGCAATCTACGCCACATTATTAGAAGCAGGAATTCCATGGACATTCTAAGAACTCTTAATCGAATTTATAATTCTTTCCCTTATCGTTATAGTAAATCCTTGTAATTTACACTCATTATGACTGAAGAAGATCTACATAAGATCGAAATATTTCACTAAAAAGTTCTTGTTTTTCTTGACTTTATTATACTAAACAACCAAGACGAATCAATCTTTACTTGCAATTATTATTATTATTATTATTATTATTATTATTATTATTATTATTATTATTATTATTATTATTATTATTATTATTATTATTATTATTATTATTATTATTATTATTATTATTATTATTATTATTNGTGTTCTTACAAGTACGCCTAATCTAGACATAAAGAACAGCACACAGATAAATACTGTAAAAGCCCTATTAAGACCTTCCCCGAGAAGCTTATTAATTTTCGAAGGCTACAGAGAGGGTTAAAGAGAGGGTTTATTAGAGAGAGGACTTATCCAAAAATTTAAGGCTAGCAATGATAGGTTTTGGGTCTTCTACTTTATATTTTCCAGAATCAACAAACTACTTTGCAATTAAAAATGCTACGTAGTGATGAACCCAAATCACACAGAAATTGCGATTTACATTATTTTGGTTCAATAAATGGAGGATATTTAGAAGCCATTTGTGTTCCATATAAGAGAGGGGGAATTAATGGAGAAGACTTAATAGATGTTCAAATTTTAGCTTCAAAGAAGAGGGCTTATTAGTTAGAGGACGTAATAGAGAGGGGCTAGCTACAGCTTCTCTTTCCTTCTCTAACGAATGCAAAGCACGACGGCGGGCCGGTGCGGCGCCGCAGGCGACGCGCGGCAAGCTTAGTATAGATATAGGTCGAAACTAGAAGAAGGCATTAGCAAAAAGAACACTCGTTTCTTTGGCGACTAGTTTTGTCTGTTTATGCAGACTCTTCAGTCTAAAATGATCAATTTACAGTAGCAACAGAGTTTATGTTATGGTTCTAATTTTTTCATATGGCGTAAGATTTCTAATCATATTCATATGACGTGAGATTAAATCTCCGTCTGGCTTTGGTTAATTTATCGATGGGCCTAGGAATTTTAGTTTCATAGTTTGCTTTAGGTCCGTTTCCTCAAATCTAGATACTATATCATTATAATTTATGCTACAGTTATAGTTATTGTCAATATCAGAAGTTAGTTCAGTTTCAATTTCACAATAGTTTTTTCATTTTGAAAACAAATACATAGAAGAATTTGAAAAAATGTTGCATGCTGAGGAAAATGGCGAATTTCTTGATAAATATAGACTTGAAAGAATTGGCGATGATAAAAACAAACTTGAGAAAGTCCTTGGAACTACTACTCGTGAAAAAACTATTGTGAAATTCAAGAGCTTCATATTACTATTATTGACATTGGATTAATTCTGAAAATAAGTTGTCTTGCTTTCTTTTAGCTCATTTGCAACACGGTTTTTGAATTGTTTATATCAAAGTGTTGTTGTTGTATCTGATTATTTCTTGAGTTTTTTCAGAAATTTATGCCTTAAACGCATCATTTTTTCTAATTCTGTTATTTATCCACGGCTTATTTCGCAATTTAAGTTCATTTCTAGTAAGCTTCTTCAATGGAGCATGTTTTTTAACAATCTCATCAAGGCTAGCAAGAAATCTATTAAATTTTGCGTTTACATCATTTTGATGCTCGTTCAAATACTCAAAGTCAAGGTTGTTAACCCTAATTTAACCGGGGGGGGGGGTGTTTTCCACCCCCCCTGTCGGTTTTTTGCAGAGCATTTATTAACGTCATTAGCTATGACTCTCTAACTTTCTGACAATTACTAATTATCTATTAGCTACATTTTGACAATAAAATTTTTGAACAATGGGAGTCACGTGACAGATGACAATACCATATTTGGTAGATGGTATTGACAAAATCAATGTTTTTGATATTTTTACAACCAGAATTAGTTTCAAATGTTGATTATTATACCTTAAAAGAATCAGCAAACAAAGACCTTTCATTTGTTATCAAGAACAATGGAATTTGCTGACATCAGCATTTTTAAATGATGACGTAACATGTGCCGCCATTTTGGGTAAATTTTGCAAAATTTGAAACTTTTTCCAGCGGAAGTTGTAGAAAATGCATAGATTTGCGTTTTGCAATACATTTAAAGTATTTTTAGCAAGTTTTGTATCAATTTTTGGTCATAAAACCCACTTCGTTGTTGTGACGTCATCAATATTTGTCATTTTCTTCAAAAATAAAAGTCTAAAAACACCTTTAGGTATTATTTTTGAATTAAGAATGAATAATACGGTAAATAAGATGAAAAATAGCGAATTATATGATATTTTTTCCGTTTTTAGAACGAATTAGCTGGATAAACATAAATTTTGACATTTTTCAGCATAATGACGTCATAGTGACGTCATCTAATGAGATGGCCACACCCAAATCTGCCAATCTGTAAAGAATGGTTAGTACTACGCCCTTGCCAGCTTTGAATGATTTCCCATTTGTCTAAGGCGATTTATAGAGGGGGGTGGAAAGCACCCCCCCGGCTATATTAGTTCAAAAAAAGCCCGGTTAAATTAGGGTTAAAATCTGCAAGAAACTTTTCCTGATCAAATTTTGAATAGTCATGTTGATAATATGACAGGGTTTTGTTTGTGAATGCTGCCTTTCTAACAATTAAAAACTGTGGAAAATGATCTGCAATTTGTGTCAAAATGTTACCATTTTTGGTATCTACATTACACACATTTGAGAAGATATTATCAATAATGGTAGAAGAATGGTCAGATAGTCGCGTTGGGTGGATTGTACATGGAAGATAATGTTTTCAAAGAAGAAGGCTGAACAAATTGAATGTAGGAGTATGTGTGTCATAATTCAGTAGGTTGATATTGAAATCACACAAGAATAAAAACACGTTTATTTGCAACAGATGGATTAGATAAAGACCTTTGAAGATGCTCCGTGAAATGTTCAATTTCAGTACTTGGATGACGATATGTACAACAAATCAAAATGTTTATATCTTTAGGATTCTCAATCTCAGCCCAAACCGTCTCATACTCACATACTCATCACTGTTACTGTCCAATTCTGGCCTTGGAACAGGGCCCAAACAAGTTTTAATATAAAGATCGACACCACCATTTGACTTTGAGATTTTGAAGATAGGAATGTGTATACAGGAATGTTAACATTTGTGCTCAGTGGTCTTGCAAATGAATCCGAGGTTTCAGAAACAGCAACAACATTAAAACCAATATTAACCCTATTCGTACTGGGCGATTTTTTGGTTAGTTTGTACTAGGGGGGGCCTTTTTGGCCCCCCCTCTTTTATTCCAAAACTACAACAGGTACAACAATGAGTCTTACCCCTATTGTTCTTTGGACTATTAGCTTTTCAAATATAACATTGGTAATAAAGTAGTCACGTGATTCGTTGCTAGGCAACCAAAAACAAGGGAAATTTGACACATTCATAGCTTCTCGACAAGAAAAATTCTATTTGATTAATTACTCTCCAGATTCTCTCCAAAATTGTTGCAAATAGTAGGAAACATATCACAGATTAAAAATACATACTTTGAAACAATTTTCAGTATCAATTTTTAGCATAATTAGCTTTAAATTATTCTTTTGTTTCATGTGCTGATTATCTTCGCAGTTTTTGTCCCTTTTTCTAGTAAATATGGACTCAGTTTGACTTAAATAATAAAGATGAACCAAATTAGATGCAATTTATTTATATTTTACACTTCTTAATTAGAACAATGACGCCATAAAGGTGAATGACGTCATAGATATTAAATTTTGCTGATGTCAGCAAATTTGAAAAAATTATATATCAAATAAAAGTACTTACCAAAAGCAATCGAATGGTACATGGTTCAGATCACTCAGACAAGGGAGGCAAAAACTACGTTCTAAGTTGTTTGTGTTGACCACTCTCGAAATGTGGTGTTACTGTGGTCACATGATCGAAGTCAGAACAATGATATGTAGAAAATTGTAATTGCCAACTTAATTTTACTAAAAGTCACCAAGCCTGGTTGTCATATCTTGTGTGGTTTTAGCGCAGTTTAGCAAAGTGTGTTAGGGGGGCCAAAACGCCCCCCCCCTGTATGAATAGGGTAAAGATTAACTAACAAGGAATTGAGTTCATCAAAATGACACGAAAGACTTCTTATATTCATATGCAAAAAAGAAAGCTCAGTGGGAGAAGTAACAGAAGTAAATAAATCTTGAATAGTATGATAACTAGAATCAATATTAGAAGGCAAGTGTTCATCAATATCATAATCTTGCAGGTTAGGCAAGTTGGTAAGTCGGGAGGTAATTTCAAATGACGGCAATAAATCAATGACAGAGGGCTTGTCAAAGTAAAAAAGATTCAGTAATGTTTCGTTTTCAATTGAACCAACAGGAAAAATGGATTCATGATATGTTATTATGCAGTTATTAACCATGGAACTTCATCAGGCTCATTAGAAAGAGCTTCATATTCCCAAACAGATATGTTGTTGTATTTTATATGATGCCAACAATTGCATTTATTGCAAAGGATGGCATTTTTATTTAACACATCGAGAAGACTTTAAAAATGCAAGCTCGCGAGTCAAATTATTGTCCAGGATAAGACCGAACTTGACGCCTTATGCATCAGAAACAATATACAGAGTCATGATACTGCCACTCCTAATTTACTGCAGCAACATTTTTATAGACATGTCACCATCTAAGAAACAGCAATTTGAAAACATCCAAATGCGATCTTTAAAGATTATAAATGGCAGAAGAAACAGTGTAAAACTACCGTTTGTAAACCACATCAGAAACAGGATGTGTGCAATTGAAGTTTTTTAAATGCTTGAACGGTCTTGCACCTCCTGACTATATGGAATACTTTAAACGT
>REGM01000047.1:3573-84838 GCA_004194415.1 Aurelia aurita
ATCCCAGGTAGAGCCCCACCACTGGAGCGTCATGACAAGGGGTCGCGGACTCGATTAGGTCTTCTCTACTTCTGCGATCCCAGCGCTTGGCGCGAAAAACCGCAACTTCACCTTCACCTTCATCTCAACTAATAATACATTATTTTCATGGAAACTAGTATAGTACCCAGATTGGAAAGTTTGCAGAATGCGCGGAGGATCTCTCCTTCGTTGAAATCGTTTGCACGGCTGTATTTGTGTTGCTAAACAATAGGCCTTTTGTTTCCTTTTCTTGTTTTAGGCGACCGTCTCAAAAATGTTTGGTTAGTGTCGTCCGACCAACTGTCTTCTAAAAATGAAAAAAATCAGAATTTTGGATCGGGCGTCTAAATTTTATATAGGAAAACAACAACAAAGATTTTCAGTTTTTGTGTTTTTGTATTCAATAATACATTGTCTGAACTTAAAAATTTGGGAAAAATTGAAATTTGATCATATTGCCGACCGACGGATCGACCGATATTTTGCAATCAAAATGACACTAACCAAACATTTTTGAGACAGTCGCCTTACAAAAATTTCGCAGCTAGAACCGCGACTGAAATTCAAAGTGCGCGGCAGGGAAATCGGCCGCGCACAGCAAACTTTCCAGTCTGGGAAACTACTACTGGCAAAAGACAAAGTATCCACTTTTTTGACAGGCTATGATAAATCATACAATACACTAATTAGTTCACCAATTTTGAAGATGGATAGTTTAAAGGAGCTCTGTCACACAGGTGATTGGCTAAGAGAACAAAGCCGGAACAAAGGAAAGGAGCTAGAGCCCAGACTCTTTGAATTTTTTGCATGATAGAAATTGATAACGATCTTATTCCAATTCTTTTCTGGATATCCTGCCATACAAACTTTTAATCCTCTTTTACAATTTAAGGCCAATCACAAATAAGACAGATTGCCTTTCTTCTTTACAGTCAAAATCCCAAATAAATATTGGGAATTTTTTCTCTCAATTTTTCGGCTACCTACTTCTCACATTATATATATATATATATATACAGTAAAAACACACATATAAGAACCTACAATTTTGTAAGTCAACCTGAGTTCTTAAACAATGCATACAATGGATTGGTTCTTATAAAATGGTAGTCTAATTGGACAATTTCAGCCTGCAGGTTCTTAATCCACTAGGTTCTTATACACGGGGTTTTACTGTATGCAATTTTTTGAAATTCCTAGTCTGGAAACAGCCTAAGTTTACTGAAAAACATCAAATTAAATTTTCCGAAGACTCAGCTGGACAAGACAATGAAAAACGCTATGAAATGATTGGGGAATTAACAACTTGATTACTTAGGATCAGTCGGTTGCATGAGTTGTCACTCCATCCTTGAGCAATCTTTTTAGTATTACCCTCAAAAACATTCGCTTTTCATAATTTCAATTGAGTCTTTGTGTCAATAGAAATTAATGGTTTTCTCTTTGTCCTTTCAAGTTTAGTCTTACGAAATTTGATCTATGTTTTTCTATTTGATCTATGATTTAGGCTGTTTCCAAAAGTTTCCAAGAGTTTGGAAGGTGTTGTGGCGCAGTGGTGTAATCCTCTGACTTTGCAGCCAGAACAGTCAGGGTTCGATCCCAGGGTTCGATCCCAGGTAGAGCCCCACCATTTGAGTGTCATGACAAGGGGTTGCGGACTCGATTAGGTCTTCTCTACTTCTGTGATCCCAGCGCTTGGCGCTAAAAAACGCAACTTCACCTTCACCCTCATTTGTGATTTGACTAAAGATCAAATCATCAAGTTGAAATATTTGTCTCCTTGCTTTTAGGATTGGCTTTGCTGAAGATAGCAATAGGAGTAACATCATTGATGGCCTTTGCATTTTATATGAAACCACTTTTATTCAAATACATGTTAAAATATGCAGTATTTATTATCCAAATGTCATTCAACGATCATGAACGCTATTTGAACGAAACAAAGATGCAAGCAGAGACTGAATGGCGCTTACATCAATTTGAAATGCAGTTCACCAAAGCTATTTGCAAGCCAACACTGGAGCGAGGCAAAGTTGCATGGCTTACGGCGATGACGAATGATGATTTTGTCATAGGTAAGATTGTCTTTAACTGTCTCCTTATTATCTTTAACTTTTGAACAGTTCATTGCCAAAATGATTCATTTTCAAAGATGACAAATTGTTTGATAAGCCACCATAAAAGGGCATTCTTATATTGAGTAAAAGAGCTCATGAGGTATTGACTTATTGACAATTAACAGAGAAAATTGTGCCCATAATGGCAAAAAAATCATGGTCCACAAACAGGATAAAAGCTGGAGCATTTAGTTAAAGGCTGGCCTGGGCCTAAGTTTAAAATATCCTATTTTCTCCATAGATGATCAAACAATAGGACAATAAGTGGCATGTGGCCTTCTTTTGCATGTTCTGTAGCCTGTACTATACAGTAGTTTGCTTACTACACATCATATTCCTTAAAACTGATTATCATTGTGCAGGTAACATATCAATGCATACATTAAANACCATAAAAGGGCATTCTTATATTGAGTAAAAGAGCTCATGAGGTATTGACTTATTGACAATTAACAGAGAAAATTGTGCCCATAATGGCGAAAAAATCATGGTCCACAAACAGGATAAAAGCTGGAGCATTTAGTTAAAGGCTGGCCTGGGCCTAAGTTAAAAATATCCTACTTTCTCCATAGATGATCAAACAATAGGACAATAAGTGGCATGTGGCCTTCTTTTGCATGTTCTGTAGCCTGTACTATACAGTAGTTTGCTTACTACACATCATATTCCTTAAAACTGATTATCATTGTGCAGGTAACATATCAACGCATACATTAAAATTTAGTTTGTTAAAATCAGTCATATTTTTCTCGATTTACACGTGATTTTATTAAAGTGTTTTTTAGAATCGTTCAAAGCAGGCCTAAACTTCTGGATCAAATTTTCGAACATTTAACCTCCCCTCCAAAGCGATGAAAAAGAAATTAATCGGGCTATCTTATTGCCTGGGCAATCAGTTGTATAAATACAGAGCCAGCCCTACTGCTCTTTCCACTTGGGAGTTTCTTTTAGCCATTTTTCAGATGGTTTTCCGTATCGTCATACTGAATTGTTAGCAAATTTGATCAAGGATTTTAGGCCTGTTTTGAAGGATTCTGAGCTTTACAAATTTTATAAAAATCGCTCAAGCTAGGGCAAAATACGACCGATTTAAACCAACTAAATTTTGTTATCTAAGTTGACATGTTACCTTCGAAGTGGTAGCCAGGAATCTGACGAATAGGAAGCAAACTACCGGCTTGCAAACGATTTAAGTTTGTTACTCACCCGATAGGTCACATCGCTATATACCTCCGTTCATCCCCTTTAAGAATGAAACAATGGAGAGATACTATTTAGAATACGGATTGCTGCATTTAATATAGTAACATCGTCTTCTCAAAACATGCTTTCACTGTAATTTGTTGTTTCTTTTTACGAAGGTGCTGTATTGAATGCATTTATGATCAAGAAACTATCTTGTGAACAGAAGAAGATAGCATTGGTATCAAATGGTGTCAGTGAAGCTGGAAGGAATACTTTAGCAAAAGTTGGTTACGATGTCAAAATTGTCGAACCATTGGACTGCAACTGGATGGATAGAAAGAAAGGCAGAAAAGAGCGGAATTTAGGTATTATTGGTACACATATGCGATTTCATGCTTGGAATTATACGGAATACGACAAACTTGTTTACTTTGATGCTGATATTATCCCCCTGACAAATATTGATGATATATTTGATCTGGACACTGATTTTGCTGCAGCTTATTGCGGGAAACCGGGGGTCCTTGATCCATGTTTTAATGCAGGGCTACTCGTGTTTAGGCCATCAGGCCGTTATTATCAGGAGATTATGGACATGTGGTCTGATTTGTCTAAAGACGGATGCCCCAATGACCAAGTCCTTTTGTGGCATTTTTACGCGGATACTGGCCGCTGGACCGCGTTGCCGTATGCGTATAATGTTCGTCGTGAAATTTATCACCCAATGAAAGTATACCACTTTGCTTGCTGCTTAACGCCAAAAGCGTGGCGGGTTTTAATACCACCGCAAAGAAAAGATGCAGATGAATTTGAAGGACCATTTAAAGACCCATGGGACCTTGTCATTATATGGTGGAAATACTTTTACGAAGCTTTAGACTTTTATAAATTGGAAAACTGGTGGAAAGAAGCTTCGAAATCTATTAGACGTAAAGCTCACTGATTAGTGTAGTGCAGTAAAGTAATCGAAATCTATTAGACGTAAAGCTCACTGATTAGTGTAGTGCAGTAAAGTAATCGAAATCTATTAGACGTAAAGCTCACTGATTAGTTTAGTGCAGTGATGGATTTAGGGGGCAAATAGAGGCAACTGCCCGCTTGTGATGGAAATGCTGGTTGTCACCCCATTTAATAGTGGAACAAATGCTTCTCCAATGAATATGTTCAAAGGTTGATTCTGAACGATTCACAAAGGAAGANAAAAGCGTGGCGGGTTTTAATACCACCGCAAAGAAAAGATGCAGATGAATTTGAAGGACCATTTAAAGACCCATGGGACCTTGTCATTATATGGTGGAAATACTTTTACGAAGCTTTAGACTTTTATAAATTGGAAAACTGGTGGAAAGAAGCTTCGAAATCTATTAGACGTAAAGCTCACTGATTAGTGTAGTGCAGTGATGGATTTAGGGTGCAAATGGAGGCAACTGCCCGCTTGTGATGGAAATGCTGGTTGTCACCCCATTTAATAGTGGAACAAATGCTTCTCCAATATGTTCAAGGGTTGATTCTGAACGATTCACAAAGGAAGATAGACTTTTTTACGCAAATAGATTTATAAAATGGCCGGGGGTAACTTCAATAGGGAGATGACGGGGGTGTGCCATTTTGACATGTGAAATCACACCCCAAAATTTATAGATTTTCCAAAAACCATACCCCAAAATTTACTAAAATTCATAGATTTTCCAAAAGCCATACCCCAAAATTTACAGGATATGCAAAATACATACCCTAAAATTTAATATTATGGGTAAAAAATCCCAAAAATCTACCCCAAAGAATTATTTTTGAACATGATACCCAAAGATTTATGATCATACCAAAAATCATACCCCAAAATTTATGGTTTCTTATGATCTTACCAAAAATGACACCCTAAAATTTATTTTCTGCCTGAAAAAAGGCACCCCAAAAATGGCACACCCCGTACCAGTATATATGGAAGTGACCCCCCGGGATAAAATGCGAGTTTTCCTATGTTCTTTATCGTTTGCTTTGAAATGCGCACAAGTTATTTAGCTTTAAATTATTTTTTCATCAAGATACTAGAGGATACCCTAAAGGCAATACGGTACAGGCTACAGAAGTAAATTTAAACTGGAAGCATAGTATCAAGCCGTTTCCCTTTTAGAACCATTTAATTTTTTCTTTAGATGTTGAATCTTTGCTGATCTTGTAAATAATAACTAAATGAATATCGAGATGAATTCTTATTGATTAACACTGGGTAAAAGTTTTGGACTAATCTGATTTTGGAGATGTGCCCGTTGGGGACTTTTGATTTAAGGGAAGGTCTGTAACCTAACGTAATGTCATATACTGTAATGTAACGCACGCAGGGGCGGTGCCAGCTCTAAAACAGTGGAGTGGACACAGGATAGAATTTATTTCTAGAAGGTATACCTAACTTTTTTTACATCGTTTTTGCGAAGAATAAATACCGACCCGAGAAAAGTGAGGGACATTTTTCCTTTTGCGTTCTAACACGATGCATGCCTTTTTCAATTTTTTGGTCGAGAACAAATATGATTGTCATGGTTTACAAGGTCACACGTGCATGAATAGGATCTAATCGAAGGCCTATTTTAGCAATCTTGTGAAACGCCATTTTACTAAAATTGCTCGTAATTCTGGAACGGAAAGACCGATTTCGACCAACAAATTTTCATATCTAAGTTAGCTTTTCTTCTATGCAATAAACTTTTAAAGAAACGAATTTGGAAATTAAACTGCATCAATAAAAATTGGCAAACATCCCACGCTTTTTCTGATTCACCCGATATAATGTAACACGCGTTTGCAATATGATGTACTGGATTCTGATGTAACACATGTACAAATGGATCTATAAAACAATTCACTACTATACATTTCATAAGCGATAGCTAAATTTGAAAGTTTCTACTTTCTAGCGAGGTTTGCGACATATGAGAAGAAAATATTTCCTAATAATCTTGATGGCTGCCTCGGATGTTGTGGATACTCCAAGTGCTTTGCAAAACCTATGAAATAAAAAGGAACTGATGAAATATTGAACGCAAAAGGGTGTCTGATAAGCGACAGCGTTTACTTTGGTCGAAGTGAGATGGGGTAAATTGGGTTGATCATTCTGAGAAACTGAGGAAATGAAATGATGACTTTTAGGCTAAAAAAAGCTTCTTTCCTGCTTGGGATACACGATATTTCAGTTTGCATTGCCCCCAGGGTAGTACGTAGTACAGTAGGTTTACTTGGATTTCTTTTAGATGTTCTCTTGATATGGTGTTATGGATCTTCAATAATTTCTGGTCGTAAAACCATCAAATTCAAGGCAGTCACTTCGAGCGATCCGAACAAAAACAAATACAGCAAGCTGATGTAAAGCGTCCTTCCGCAACAAAAGTATTTACAAGTTATTTACATAAGTTATCTCTACCATAGTTTCAATACTCCGTTTCTCTATCGTTCACAATCGTTCTCAACTCTAAATCGCATCTAATATTCTCAACTTCAACTATCAATCGAAAAATCTACATTTCTCGTCTCACATTACTGGCCGTTCTCTAGTCTCAACGATCTCCAACTATCAGTCTCGTGTTCTCATGCTAACTAATTATGCTAATTATGCGCATACAAATAACATCGTCGTCATCAACAACATCAACAACAATTCACAACACACTCCCGGCCCCACAAAGATTGGCAACGCCAATCAATGAGGGTATAAATCGTCAATTAATCAATCAAAAGTCAAAACGATAATATAGTAAAGTTATCGCTCACGTGACAGTACTGTTCCCANGCTTTGCAAAACCTATGAAATAAAAAGGAACTGATGAAATATTGAACGCAAAAGGGTGTCTGATAAGCGACAGCGTTTACTTTGGTCGAAGTGAGATGGGGTAAATTGGGTTGATCATTCTGAGAAACTGAGGAAATGAAATGATGACTTTTAGGCTAAAAAAAGCTTCTTTCCTGCTTGGGATACACGATATTTCAGTTTGCATTGCCCCCAGGGTAGTACGTAGTACAGTAGGTTTACTTGGATTTCTTTTAGATGTTCTCTTGATATGGGTTCTTTTGTCTGATCTTCTTAGAAATATGATAAATTGATCGTTTTTCAATAAAATTCCAGATTTTTAGGGTGGCCAAGGTACCCTCAAGAACAATAGTCGATATGGGCCTGGTATTTACAGAATTTCTAAATGCTTGACATTGAGGGCCCCTTGAGCAGTTGACACAGTGCTGGAAAAAACTCTGGCTTCATGTGAAGCTTCATCAATATTTCAAAAATTTCTTGCCTGTGTCGGTGGTGGGGATGAGAAAATAGTTGTCTCCTTTTCCCTCTCACCTGACTCCAATTTTCCTTCACTGACATTTTTCCCAACTCTTCTTTTGCAAACTCCATTTCTTTTCCTTCCTGTCCTTCCCTCTCCTCCCTTTCCCCTATTTCTCTTATTTCCTGGTGATGCGGATTTATTTCCTGGCAGAGTCTGAACCTTCCTGCGAGATTTCTTCGCAACTTCTAGTATATCTTCCAGCATTGAGTTGACCCTGCTTGCCCTGCCTATGCCTACAGACCCCCTAGAAATAAATGCTTTACTGACCTTTCTTGGACATTTTGCAAAATTGGTTCATTTGGGTACTGTTTCATGAAATTTCTATAAGATGACCAAGTAGTCAAGTATGACATGTATTCTGAAATTGTTGCTGTAGTTGTTACTCTGAAATCATTGCGTCTGCAAAAAAACGTGGAATTATATAATTGCTAAATACTCCTAATATTACTGAAAAAGAACCATCAGTACAGGCATTGTGTACATCACTGTTTTCTTGCCTAAGAATTATTAAGAAAAGTTAACAAAATTAATGATTTCTTCATTAGATGGTCTTAATGTCTGTCAGATCCCTCATGAATTCTTACGAGGCCCTCCCAGTGGGTTGAAGTTCCATTGTTCCTCAGTTATTGTTCTGTCTATTGCCTTGTTCCCTGTAAGATGAATCAGAAAATTCATCAATTTTTTCCCCTAGTAATATGATTTTCCGCATTTGTTCCCTTGTCCCCTATCCCTTGTTCCCGGGGGGGGGGGCACTTGACCTCAAAATGTACAGGGGTGTGCCGCTGGGAAATTGACATTTTCACCCTGTGTGGGAGCAAATTTTTTCAAATTGACTGCCCTGTCTGGGGGCAAACTGGCAAAAAACAATAGCAAAATTGCAAAGTTCTTGTCAAAATCCTGTATGAGAGCAATTATTTCAAAACTATACACCCCTCTGGGAGCACTTTTGTGAAAAAGGATACCCTGTTTGGGAGCAAAATCGCTAAAAACGATACCCTGTCCAGCGGCACATACCCGGTACAAAAATTATCGAAGTGCCCCCCGGGCCTTGTTCCCAGCTTACAAATTCCGAGTATCCCTGTTCCCTAAAACCCCAGGAAGGGGCCTCTCTTATCAGAATGGGAAAAATTCTTGAAAAATAAAAATAAAATGCTGAAGAATTCAAGAGATATTTGTTACCCTGCACTTTGGTGGTAGACATATTTATTGCCTGAGGAGTCCCTGACTTCCCTGTGTTCTTTGACTTGAATGAGGATTGTATGTGTGTCTTCTTATTTTAAATCGAAATTATTTTTTAGCTACAATAGCAACTAGTCTAAATCGATTATTTAAATACAAAATACAAATTAAAAGAACGATTTTAAAGAAAAGATTAAATACAGTTTCAATAGAATTAATTTCGAAGGCATACATTGCATCTGCAGGCGGCCCCATCCCAGTTTTTAATAAGTCTTTTGAATTGGACTAGATTTTCTGCTGATTTTATTTCATCTGACAAACGATTCCGGGATTTTGGGGATTGGGGGGTAATGAACTACTGTTTTGGTTATCCAAAGTAATTGATAATTTCTGATAGTAAGATTGCTTTATTGACATTAATGAATGAATAATTCATATTTTTAAGCATCTTTTGACATGGAAATTTCAGGGTCTTTCTTGAACTCTTCAGAAAGATTTTACAAAACACTGCACATTATCTCAACAAAAGATGTCATCTAAATAACACTTACCAAATACATTAAATGTACCCAAAGAGATGTTCGGAGGAGGTAGAAAAACGAAATTTCCCTCGGTCTGCAATTTCGTATTTTTCTGTCCCTCAACCACAAATAAAATGCTAATATTTTGAAAATACCTTATATTGTCTTGATAAGGTAGTTGTACATCTTTGTATTCATCATCAACCATCACTCTTTGCTGAGACCAGTGCTCTTTTAGCGTTTTGTAAGCATGCTTGAGATATAAAGAAATTTCTTCAGCCCTCAGGAATCAATAACAATCAAGAACAAAATGATTTTATGAAAGAATCAAAATTAAAGGATTTTTAAACATAACCATATTTCTTGGAATTTGCAAAGAATGCAAGATACAGCAGTATGAAAAGAAAAATAAGGGGGATTTTCTAACAAATAAGGGTCACAACATCATAAATTACTGTAAAATTAGGAAATGACTTGAAACAAACTAACCTAACATCATTCTCTACATTGGCCTCTCAGATTTGAGGAATAATTAGGGATACTCACTTGATACAAATTTCTATAACATATTTCAATTCATCAAAATCTAAAACAATGTGAATAGTACCTCTCGTATGATTTCATTGCATGAAGGTGGATCCAGTTCATTGAGCGGATAGCCAAAAAGAGCCAGGCATCCACCAGGAATCAACACTCGGTCCAGTTCTTTGTAGAATTTCTCTTGATCCAACCAATGAAATGACTGAGCACATGTTACAAAAGAAACAGATGCTTCTTGCAGAGGTAAAACTTCTCCTCCATTTTTTAGAAACTCAACATTCTTGCAACTATTGTTGTTTATTGCCTAGTGGAAAATGTAGTTTTGGCAAAATTAATTAGAAGGTTTGGGGACTGTCAATTATATGCAGGGCCGTAGGAAGCATCTTAAACTTGGAGGGGCACAACACTTCAAGGGCACTTTTTTCAATAAGCTAAAGGGGCATTTCCTGAAGCAAAAAGGGCACTTCTTTGTTTATTTCAAAATCTTGGGGGAGGGCACGTGCCCCCAGTGCCCCCGGTTCCTATGTCTCTGATTATATGAGAAAACTTTAGGTTGTATTAGGGATGGATGCTGAAATTTGATTTATATTCAAATAATCCATTGCTTTAAACAAGATGTCACGCAAGTACTCTGAGCAGTTTTCATTTTCATGTATTATCAGAACAAGAGCTATTGCTAACAAGAACAATTTTATGAGAAGAATTATAAAATTTGGGAAATCCACCCCTTTCTCTAATGGTTAGCATTTCTAGACAACCCTGTAGAGGATTTCAAGGGTGGGCATGTGCTGTGTTTTTGGTGGTCCTATGTATGTCTTGGAGAAACGATTTCACCAACCCATTTTTCAGCGTACCTGTACAAATTGCGCTCTTAAAAAGACTGGTTTTGGGGACATAGATTTTCATAATACTCCGATAAAGCCCAATTTTGACGACAAATATTGACCAACATCCAAGAGAATGAACAATCCAAGTTAGTTGCAAAATAATATTGTTGAAAAGAATTCAAAATAAACCTGATTTTAGGGACAGACATTAACAGAGTATCGGTGAAATAAACCGGTTATGTGGACATACATAGGACCNGTCTTGGGGAAACGATTTCACCAACCCATTTTTCAGCGTACCTGTACAAATTGCGCTCTTAAAAAGACTGGTTTTGGGGACATAGATTTTCATAATACTCCGATAAAGCCCAATTTTGACGACAAATATTGACCAACATCCAAGAGAATGAACAATCCAAGTTAGTTGCAAAATAATATTGTTGAAAAGAATTCAAAATAAACCTGATTTTAGGGACAGACATTAACAGAGTATAGGTGAAATAAACCGGTTATGTGGACATACATAGGACCACTGTCTTCACTGCAACATGCCCACCCTTGGGATTTAAGACTGCTGGTGGTCCCCATTTCGTTTCAGCAGGGTAAATCCCCCCAGGAAGGCTTGCACTACACACATACATACAATTAGGGTCTGCAGGGGTAAAATGGGTAATGTTGATTGCCAAAAAATACAAATGGTAGATCGAGAACTGTCCAATCAATATTCAATACTTCAAGGAGGGTATTCCCAACATATGTAGTACGACAAAATCTGTATATGAAGTTTTTTCCAAAATTCATTCATATTTTTTGCCTTACCCCAGCAGCTTTCCCATTTTACCCCCAGTAGACCGTACCTCTTTAATTTGAGCTTCACTGATATCAAAGCCAATAACTTTATCGAAATGATCTGCAAACAGACGGGTACTTTGACCAGGTCCACATCCGATATCAACAGCCAATGAAGAAGGGGATTTGGTAGATTCGTTTATCTTCTCTTTGCAATATGTGACGATAAAATCAATCATGTCTTTAGGATACGTTGGTCGAAATTTGCTGTAGAGCTTAGCGTGATCATCATCTTCGAATAATCGAAATGCCATTTTCTTGACTTGAATTCTAGTCAGATTTCACTGAGCTAATGCAGCCACGCCACGGCAGCACCAAGTTATTATTCAAATCGAAGTTTTGATCGTGTGAGCGAAGAAGCAATCAGAAATCAGCTGTGAATATTTTTCTTGGAAACCTGTTGTTGTTGTTGCATGCTTTGTTGTTGTTGCTGTTTGTTGTCCACGAGCATTATCGCCTACACTTATTACAATCGTCGTCATTATCGCTATTACCGTAAATCCCTCCTATATTAAACCCCCACCTTTGACTAAGCAAGCACCACTTCAGAACTAATTTTAACAAATAAGCCCCCTTGAATATGCCAGCGGGCATTTGAATTTCATAAGAAATGAATTTTACATAAATTCATACATTTTTTGTCTGCGGGTATCATGTTTATCGTCGTTTCCAGTGAATATATTTCATTTTATGTTTTTTACTTTTCTCCATACCTTTATCAGCTAGGATAGCAGTACTGCTATTTAAAGACAAATGACGGATATATAGCGCCTAGTTTAAAAATAGAACAAAAGATGTCCGAGTGCCTTCATTGTCCAGTACATTTGATAATCTCTCGAGGTCATCAAATACAATGGAATACAATAGGCTACATTTGGATTGCCCAGGCCCCTGATTTAAGTCACCTTATATCTCCGTCATTTGTCTTTAATAAGCACCCCCCGTCGAGTAAGCCCCCATCCAAAAGTTCATTTTTACACATAAGCCTCCTGGGGCTTACCGCTTGTTCGTGAATTTACGGTACGCTTTAAAAAATGGAAACTTCAAAAATTCATTGAAAAAATGGAGACTGTTTCCTTTCTTCTTCTATTGCTCGAAAAAATAATTATGCAGTATTAGTTGAACAATGGTTTTGGAAAAGGTCAAACAAACTGTCTGCTGGTCACCAGCAAATGTTTGTCAAGCAATACTTTGCGACGTGGCAAAACGCTTAGCTTGGCAAGCAAATCTCAAAATTTATGCTCATTTAACCAGGGCTTTAGATCTATACAGTAAAACCCGCATGTAAGAACCACAACTTTTTAGAACTGTAGGCTCAAGATTTGGAGGGAACTTTCCTGAACTTGGTAAAAATTGCATCGAAACTGAAACGAAAGATTTCTGAAAGTGCAGATACAAAAAGCACGTCATTTATGTTTTTGCATACTGCAAACCCTCTCAATCGCACTATTCTTAAATTTTACACCTCAGAATTAACCACCTGCTTCTTATATATGGGTTGTTACCGTATACCTTCGCGATAATTTCCTTAATACGTTGGCCAACTTTCTTAGCGTAGACTGAAGAGATCTTCCTCGCTGATATTTACAAAACCACGCACAGATGAAGGAACAATACGATAAATGGACATGTTTGCAATGATGCAATGTTGCTGTCTTATTACATCAATTTTTCTACTACGACAACAGTACAAATCTAACAATACTACAAGAACGTCAATGATGATATCAATATGAGTTCAACATGTTTTATGAGTAGTTAGTCATGGCTCAAATGAGAAGCCATACATGTGAATGTAATTATACACGTATCTTTGTTATAGGAAATTAAGAATTTCACGCAGCACCGAAAGTTTCTTAAAATTCTTGACCTCAAGTCTCTTGATATTTTAATGATCTGAGAGTTTGGTTACAGATAACAAAAATATGTGTATTGCATTATGACGACAACCGAATATTACGTCATGTCGTCCTCAAAAATGACATCAGTATGACGTCATGAATACTACATGAACAATTCAACGGTATTACGAAGTTGACACAATGACACAAAAGCAATGACGATGTCTAACAATCGCATGATGATGCAACGCTATGCCGTAAATATTACGTCACAGATGACGTCATGATTATTGTAAGGATGGCGTCATGATCAAGTAATGTAGACCTTAATAACGTGTCACAAATTATGATGAAGTCTGACTTTATGTCATTTATGACGTCAACTTTTCATATATGACATCATGCTTCGCGATGAAAATAATTTCAAAATTGCGTTTAATAACCACTTGAATTATGAGGTCGATGCGCTATAGTTGACGTCAATTTTACGTCAAAGATGAGGTAAATGTTACATCATAGATGACATCATCGTTGCATCACAGATGACACTGATAAAATGATTCAACTCTATTTGCTATGTCAATCATCTTGGGACACTCAAATGTCAGCGGGGGAATGGCGACAGACAGTGGCAGTTTCTGCTAGACCAGGCTTGGTAACTAATGTTAGTTGAATCACTCGCGACCATTGTGTGCTGCTCAGCTCTGCTGACCAACAAAGGAGTTGATTGATTGATTGATTGATTGATTTCAAATATTTAAGGAGGGTAGCCCTTCAGCAATACTGATTTTCAAGGGGCCCTCCACTTTGAGTTGGACTCAAAACGTGGCCACGGCATTCAACGGAGTCCCCCCTGGACTTGCAAGCAAGAACATTATATTTCAATATAGTTCTTCTAAAGTTAAAACAGTTTTGTTATTAGACTCTTAAGCAGGGAAAACTGTTATTAAAAAGTAGGTTGTAAGCAGGCATCTGTGGACCATATAAACGTGGATTTAGGGGAGAGAGGTATGTGGAATTGCTAAGAACAGTATAGTAGTTTACAGGTATGTGGAATTGCTAAGAACAGTATAGTAGTTTACAGGTATGTGGAATTGCTAAGAACAGTACAGTTCCTTGTATTTCTTCATAAGTTGTTAGCCCAACGAAGAGAAAAATAGTTTGATTCCTAGCAACCGCAAACCAGATTTGCTTGCCTTTACTTTTGAATCAGGGTGGTTTGGGAATTACTACTCCTGTACAAAAATCACCAACCTGATTGGCTTAAAAAAGTCCATCCGCGAAGGATAACGAATAACGGGTTAGAACCAGAAACGTCGTATAAACATAATCTGTCACTGTCCGCCTAAAGCTTTCTGTTACCTTAACCACTGCTGTGCACAAATAGCACTTTGGGAATTCTAATCGTCCATAAAGTCATTTGCCATTTACCACGAAGTCGTGGTAATGAATTCTAAATTATAATAGAATGAGAAATATATAGCATTTGAAGAATCACTATTTACTTTCATCAGGGCTTTCTTCTTCACTGGTCTTGAGCCATCCTAGGAACCCAGCTACTGACGTCAAAGCATTTCCTTTGCCTACTGAGACTTCCTCACTCTTTTCCCAAGCTACCACGGAGTCCTCACTTATAATTTCTTCGTCATATAGCACTTCAAATAATGGCCGTAGAAAATCTGTCAATGAGATAGAATGATGAAAATAATTATATTTATCATAAGAAATTTTAAGATTTACTATAGGATGTACCAAAAAGTTGTGCCTCTTTTGTGCAGCTGCTGCGGAGGAGCTGTAATTTCAATTGTCTCGCTTTTTATACAGTTGCATAGGAAAGGCTTAGACTTGGAGTCTGAGACTTGAGACCTTGTTTGAGTGAATCTAACAAGTGGTTGCTGATTTATGGCACAGGAAAGGCATAATAAGTGGTTAATTAAAAACAGCACTTCCTCCGTTCTCTATGTCAAAATACGGGAAAATATTTAAAGAAATGATTCTAGTGCTGCATTTGAGTTTTTTCTAGATTTGAAAAAGGTTAATAGTGTTGCTTATTTATACGCAATGCTGTTAAATCCTTGCCTTATTTTCAACAATTTATCATGCTAAGAAAATGGCAAAATAATGATGGTCTAGCAACAAATCAAAGACTTGGAGAAAAATTTCAAGAATATTTTAATATTATAATCGAGCATTAGCCTCACTGCATAAGGCCCTTAACTTACGCTCATCTAATTGAATTGAATTGCTGTTGTTGTTGTCGCTGCAGTGAGGGCCTTATTTCCCTAGAGCTGTAAAAGTGGTCAAAAATTTCAATCGGCAATGATTTTTTCCGTCCCAATCAGAATGCAGGATTTGAGTAGCCGCACTCTCATTGGCTAGTCCTTCTTTGAATTCGACTTCCCGCCAAAAGCCAACAAAGACCGTCGAGTGCCGCGTTCGATTGATCTGCTGGAACGGCTGAAGCAAACAAAAATCTCGAAAGATGCGAGCGTCTTTACAAGATCTTTTGCATCTCCAAACGAACAGAAAATGGCTTAAAGGAAGAAAGTTTTTGCAATCATGGCTAGAAGAAACATTCATCTAAGTACTGGTAGCTAATTTTATGGTGCAGCAGTTCAGGAAAACTGCTTTTTATGGCGTTTTGGGCTAGGTGGTTTTGAGAAAAAAATAGCAGGTGATTTAGCCTCTTACTGATTCAGCATGGCCCAAATCCGTTTCTGGAAGCGTAGGGAAATGAGTCGTAGTTGTAGCGTTATCAGTTCAGTCAAAGAGCGAAACTACGACATGTATTGAGTCTAATCGAGCATCTCGTCAGCTATGCAAAAACGCTTAGAGGCAACGGAAATGTGGTTTCTAAGGAGAATTTTGAAGATCTCGTGGACAGATAAAATGACAAATGAGCGAGTATTAACGACTGCTAATGTTAAGTGCAAATTGTTACAAACCATCAAAAACCGGAAAATGACATTCTTAGGACAAAGAAGCGGAAGAAATGGAATAGAGAATCAATCACTAATAGGGAAAATGGAAGGAAAAGAGCGAGAGGCAGACAGAGGATGACATACTGGAACAACATCAAAGATTGGACCAATACATCAAATGGAAATGACCTGATTCACACATGTCATGTTCAACAAGCATGGAAAAGCATGACCGTCAACGCCCTCGCGTATGACACATAGGGTGTGTTTGATTGGTACCAATTCTGGAAACGGTAGATTTGGTAGGCTCGGAATTTGTGTTTGATTGACTCTGAAATTCTCAAAACGGTAGGCTTGGTAGGCCTTCTGAACTTTCTGTTCCAAAAGACAGAAAGTTTGGCAGACTTTAGAGAAATTATCGCTTTCATTAGCAAACCCTGTTGATGAATCCGAAGCCTGCCGTTTCAAGATTTTTGTGTTTGATTGGGAAATTTATTTCCATCTCTGCGGAGTCCACTGTTTCAGAATTTGGTAGGCTTGGAATTACCAATGAAACACACTCATAAAGAAGAAGAATCAAGTTTTAAAAACTCCCAATATCTATCTACTTATATTGTTTGTAATGTGCGACACGATTCTTCCAGGGGGTAAAGTTTTGAAACAAAACCGATTATAGACTGGATGTTTACCTTTAGGATGCTTCAAATCTTCAGCGTGTAATTGTGCAGCAAATAATGCCTGTAGCTCCTTATTTTTATCACTATCAATGTATTTCATAAGAAGATTCTTGAATTTCTTTATTTGACTTGAGTCGAATTTGAATTCTGATGAGCCTTGAAAAACAAAAGAGAACAAATCAGTGGCGAACATTCGGGGGGGGGGGCAAATTGTTGAACACTAGGTGGTAAAGGGTCGGGAATAGAATGATTAAATATATTTGTAAAAAATGTGCGAGTAAAAGACGTGGGTCAACAAAATATTCATGGAGGAGCAAGTTAAATATAAAAAAGAGAGTGGGATTCCATTTACTTAACCCTAATCCATATGGGCTTTTTTCAAGCTACCATTTATGGGGGGGGGTGGATAACTTGGCACAGTTATATAGCAAGTAATTTGTAACATGTAGCACAATTTGGGTGTGGTTGCCACGCCCTATGACGTCACAGTGATGTCAAAAAGTTGAAAATTGACGAAAATCAGGTTCTCAACTTAAATTTGAGTTTAGAGAAGATTTTGCAGGAAATGTATGCGGTTTTTGGTCTAGTTTGTCAGAATACTTGCTGACAAATGTTATTTTATTGTAAATAGCGATTTTGGAATGTTATTTTGGTAGAAATTATTCAATTCTGATGACGTAATTTATGTTATAAACTTGTTCCATGTAAAAATAAACAAAAAGAAGCGGCAAATTGGTGATAATCCATCACAAATGCATCATTGGAGTGTTTTTAATTGAAAAAGTTGGACAAAATTCAAAAAATTTGCTAATTAGGCCAAAATGGCGGCCAAAATGACGTCATAATAAAAAAATGCTGACGTCATCAAATTCCAGAAATTCCGGTATCAAATTAAAGCCCTTTGTTTGCTGATTCGTTTGATATATAATACTTCATAATTTGATCAAATCTTGCCCTTGAAATCATCAAAAACAATGATTTTGCTGTTACCTGCTTCCAAATATGGGCATGTCACGTGACCTGTGAGGTCTATTGTTCAAATTTTTTTTCATCAAAATGTAGCTAATAGATAATTGATAAAAGTCAGGGAGGTTGAGGGGACATAGCTGATGTCGTTGAAAAACGCTGCAAGAAAAACATCGAGGGGGGTGGATTCCACCCCCCCCCCCCATATGGATTAGGGTTAACAGACAATTTTCAAGCGTGTTTAAGTTTTTGGCAGACATTGCTTGTCGTTTCCTGTTTACCATGGCTATAGACCATTTTACTATACCAGATTTGAGGTTTGGAACGAGTATTTCAATCTGGTAAATCTTCATTATTCGAAGTCTACGCAATTGAGATCGAATTTGATTTCCCATCATTTGCCAGAAAGAATCCATGATTCAAAATAAATTTTCTACTTGGTAAAAATGTCTAATAGACCTATGATTTGTTTGTCAACTTATTTTTACTCGATTTTTACCTAGCTATACATATTTGCATATAGACAACTAATCTAAATCGAATGAACGCAAAATTAGAGGGTTCACAGCGGAACTAAACGATATCGTGACACTTTTCTTGACCAATTTTAGAAATATGCTAAATAGAAAAGTACGATATCGTTACCACTGCCCTTAGTTCCAGACTTCCATATAAAACGGACTCAGTATATATATGAAAGTCTGGCACCCAGGGTTCGTTCTCATGTGGACTAGTTCTCCGACGAGACATTCGGAAAAATGGATCTGTCATCTTTGACATACAGTAAGCACCCGCATAAAATAGCCAAATTTAAGAAACTTTGAAAACATAAACTGCTTATAAGAAACTCGATTGAGCCTAGAACACGGAGAAGAATTTCTTATGTAACTGAAAGCCAAGACAGTTAGCCGTAATGAGAAACTTCAACTGTTGCCTACCGTCTGAAACTCCTCTTGAATAGACAGCTGTAGATAATTCTCTAATAAAATCAGCATCAGACCGTTGCGATGAAGGAATGTGTTTCTGGAGAATAAGAACAAATTGTATGGTTATAAGCTGAAATTTGTACGCGTGTCAAAGATATCGTATAAGAAAAGCTTTGATAGAATAAACGCCACTACAAGCCTAGTAAGGGTAAATGCTATCATCCATAACACAGTATCAAAGTATGGGTACAGAGACGGGAGTTTTTAGAGAAATAACAAGCAAGAAGAAGATCGCCCGAGCTTTATACTGCCCACTCAAATTTAAACATGGGAACTTCTTAGAATAGCACTGCGAAATAAACAAAAATTTGACATCAGCCCAAAAATGAAAGGTCCAAAAAGGGGTTGAGAAAGGTAGGAGAACGCTTCGAGAGAGAGCAAAATCGATGTATATCTTTTATAATTCATCAAAAACTGATTCCTGGCAAATTTTTCCTTGTTTCAAGTTTTAATCACATCTCTTGCAAACTAACTGAACATCAAACATTGTCTTAGCCTACGAGTGCACCCATTATCCAAAAGAAGAAAGGGTCTACGAAACAAAGAGCAAAAGCTTGCTACGGCCACCCAATTAATCATTTTAATCCTCGATTCAAATAATGTGTGAAACGCGTCTCAACAAACCCAGCATCAATTAAGTTTCCAGAAATCTGGAAACCGCTGTAGCAAGCTTTTGCTCTTTGTTTCGTAGACCCTTTCTTCTTTAGATAATAGGTCTACTCGTAGGCTAACCATGTCCCTTCACAAATGCAAAATTAAGTTTCGAATATCCGAAAATTTCCTTACCTCTATCCAATCAATTGCAAATTCACACGTACAGCTTGGCTCGCCTAAAATTTTTCTTAAATCCTCCGGACTAGGCTGTGCATCTTGTTGTGCATCTTGTTTATTTGTGAATTCCATTTTCTGAATAAGGAATAAAAGTTATTACAATCTAGCTTGCTAAAGGGTTTTGGGGAGTCATCATCGAGGTTAAGCAATTTCTCGTTAAATACAGATACAGCAACAACGAAAATCCTAAAAACCCACATATAAGAACCATCACTTTTTTAGCTTAGCCTAGCGAGGGTTCTTAATTCTGGGGTTCAAAATTTAAGAATAATGTAATTAAAAGGGCATGTGCTATGCAAAAACCATATAAATGAAATGCATTGTGCATCTCTCGTCACACTTTTTCCACTTTTCCATTTGTCGAAAAAATTACCAAAGATAGCACTTTGAATTATCTTTCTTTCACGTCTTAGTTCCATTTCACAAAGTTCAGAAAATTTCCTATCAAAATTTTAGCCAAAAAGTTTTTGAAAGTTGTGGTTCTTGCATGCAGGTTCTTTTTTTACTGTACTCAAAATCAAATAACACAAAACAATTAATTTCTAAAATTCGCTATCTTTCCCAAAAGCGAGATTTTTCAGCACTCAACTCCTTCTAACAANAATTTAAGAATAATGTAATTAAAAGGGCATGTGCTATGCAAAAACCATATAATGAAATCTCTCGTCACACTTTTTCCACTTTTCCATTTGTCGAAAAAATTACCAAAGATAGCACTTTGAATTATCTTTCTTTCACGTCTTAGTTCCATTTCACAAAGTTCAGAAAATTTCCCATCAAAATTTTAGCCAAAAAGTTTTTGAAAGTTGTGGTTCTTGCATGCAGGTTCTTTTTTTACTGTACTCAAAATCAAATAACACAAAACAATTAATTTCTAAAATTCGCTATCTTTCCCAAAAGCGAGATTTTTCAGCACTCAACTCCTTCTAACAATTCTCCATCCAGTGTCTCTGAGCTATTGTCCGCTGAGGTTAAATACCAGGGAAGGGATGACAAAATTACTTCAACAGTGGAAAGAAGAAATCGTCAATTTCAATTTGATGGACAAATGGGGGAGGGAGGGGGGAGGAAAAGCCCAAACATGAATAAATAACATTGCTTACTGCTTTTGAAATAAAGCTTGCTAAATCACTGCCTTCTCGCAGTAAATTCTGCCAGGCCAGACCAGATCTTTTCCACAGCGTGCCAACCTCATCTTCACTCTAAGAAGGATTTAAAAAATAAACTCCAATTTTTGTTCAGCATTTGCTATCTCCCTTGCTACTGAAGTAAAAATCCGTTCAAAATACCTCGACTGTTTACATAAAAGGCTATCTAGTAACTTCCATTCCATTCTGACATATTTAATTCAGAACTGATTTTAAGAATGCATTTTTAGGTACAACTAAGAAATCCCTCCGGTCATCTTCTAAAGAATAATAAAACTTGAAAATTTCGCATTTTACTGAAAGGACCAGTTCCGACTTTCTCTGAAATTTCAAGAATACTCGATACCAAAATACTGTATTCACGATGAGCTCCACGTCATTCACCTACCCTCCTCTACCCTTTAATATTGCATAGTAACGGTTCATAGGCCTAAGCTTTACCACCTGACCCCTTGTGTTTTGCTTCGTATTTTCATAATTCGGAATGAACTCAATTCAGGACTTATGACATCACTTCTCAAATCCCGGACATAATTTCACTCCACTCCTAGCTGAGTAGATTGCTATCAGAATTATCAAGAAAACGAACCGGGAAAAGTGGACTCAAGTTGTACACAGGAGAGCATAGGGCTCAAATCTTTTTAAAAAAATTGCACGATCGGTTAATGCATCTTTCGTTTGATTCAATGGCTTGAAAGGAGCTTCAGGTACAAGTGTTCATTGGCAATCTTTGATATCTTGATTGTTTTCAGAATTATTGCGTTTTTCTTTCTATGAAAGAATTCACAAAGAGCTTTGGAAACAAATAAAAACAAATTTGTAAATCCTAAATTAATAGGGGAAAAATGGAAGAATCTTCAAGAAAACCATAGTTTATGAAGGCCTATAATTTGGCGGTAAGCATAAATCCGTAGCTTTTCTGGACCACGATTTAGCAACTTGAAGAAGTCAAAACCGGAAAACTGTTTAAAACACAGAAGATGCCGTTATTCTGAAAATAATCAAGATATCAAAGATTGCCAATGAATACTTATAGTAAAGTAACTGACCTTACTTTCAAGCCATTAAATCAAACCAAAGACGCATTAATCAATCGTGCAATGTCTTTTAAAGATTTGACTCCAATGCTGTACACAGGACTATTTTTGACACATCCGATTATGTAAACTGAAGTTTAAGCTAATACGTACAGAAATTCTAGAGGCTGCAGCGAGTGTCTCAGCCATGAGCAATCCAGCTTTGTTGCCTGGTATAAGTGGTTCTACTAAAGTCTTTAAATCACATAAGGGCAATGCCTCTGCAGCAACTGCTGGTCCAAGTATAACACCTAGGTTTGTCCAAATATGAGGGATATCTACAGCAAAATCTTCTGCAAATTCAAGCACTTCGCTTAGTCTGCAAGAAAGAAGCAACAGATTAACGGAACGTATAAGTCTGTTCACTCAACTCATGGATAAATTTAGAAACTTGGTCCATTAATATTATGAATATTTTCAAACAAATGTATTAGGATGGTCAAAATTATAACTATAATTTTTTTTGCAAATACAAATGAAACTTATTGTCTTATATCGTGCATAGTGTTTACAATTATATCAACAAAATGGGTTCCTTTTCATTTGATATATTGTAAATCATTTCTAGTATGTTCTTGTAATCGATGTAGATTAGTTGTCCGTGTACAGTCTGCAAATAAAATGCTGAATAATTGTTTGTCGATTTAAAATAAGAAACAACGAGAACAACAAATGAGTGCATACCCTTGTTTAAACGAATCCAGTGATATTAAACCACATTTGACGAATTCATGTAATAATACTCCAGTAGATTTGACTTGCTCAAGTTTCTTTTCAACAGCAAGGCTAATAGCTTCTGACACAACTATATGATGCAGGGGTGCACATTTCAGATCGCGGATACAGCTTTCCGCTTCCTGCAAACCAATCAAGATTTCAATTTTAAAAAAAATACACACATCTTTTACTGTTAACGCAAAACTAAACGTTAACGCAAAACTAAACTCTGCTTTACAGTGCCAAATAGACGTCCCCCCTCCGTTTACTAAGTTTCGAACAATTTTCCCACCCCCGAGCCTACTAGGACCACCCCGCTAATTGATTTCATTGAGAGTGTGTGAGTAAAACATTTCCTTAACTTAGGCGAAATCGAATAAAAGCTGCTAGAAACAATACATTCATTTTGAAATATTAACCCCCCCCGCCAACTATTAAAATCCCTGTTTATTTTTCAAACTTTCCCAAGCCCCCAATTATTAAGATCACCCTTCTATTTGGCACTCAGAAATTCAAGAGTGGAAACAAGTTTTTCTATGAGTGACCATCTTTTTTTCTGCTATTGGCACATGACCTTGCACAGCTAGAAATTCTTGAGAGCTAAATACTCTTAAAATTCTCTAATTAGAATAAATTACTCCATTGGGGAGAGAACATGAAGTTTACTCATTCCTTGGAAATTAAAAGCATGCAGGGAAGATGAACGATGCATATGAAGCATTAGGGAAACTGATTGACGCACTCTTGTGCCTAACCCCCTCTTCTCTTGTCCTTCCATTTGCTGTATGCTTCTAGTGAGATGTTCAAACACGAGTATAAAACAAACACGAGTATGGAACAGAGACAGACAGGGGTAAACATTCTTCACAATACTGCAATATTCCATTGGGGAAAGATAATGAAGTTTACCGACTTTAGGAACAGAGACAGAAAAAGAATTTCTTACTTTGAAATCTTGAGTCTGTGCGAATTCTTCCACAGTTAATTTTGTTTCATGCTTTACTTTGGTTTCAGAAATCTTTACAACCGGAGCAGACTCAATTGGTTCTAGTTCTGGTTCTGGTTCTGGGGTTCCTGGTTCAGGAGTTTCAGGGCCATTTGACTCAACTACTGGCTGCTTCTCTTGTTCCTCTGGTAGCTTCTGTACCTGACAAAATAAAATAAATACACGTTGATACAAATCAGTGAAATTCGACTTTCGTTATAATATGCAAATAACAAACAGAAAGACCTACATGCTGTAAAAATCTTCCTATGAACCAGAGAGAAAAAAAGTTTGACATTCGCTCGATCATTTCTCTAAGCTGCTTGCAGCTCGATTCCATACGTTTCCATTTTCTTTATATCAAATATCTTTTTCCTCTCCTGCTATTTATCTGCCCACCTTTCGAACATATTTCCTGGGAGACTACTCCTGTTAGGTCGTTTCAATAATCTTCGAATTTTTGAAGCACCATAAGGAATGTATTCTGCACTCACATTGTGCAAGTTCCACTATCGTAAATCAAACATGGTTGAAGCCAAGCTAAAGTTAGTCATCAACCTAAATTGTAATCAGGTTTAATCGTTATGCATTAGCATTGCTAATGACCTTAATAGAAATATACTCGAACTGACTATACGTTTTATCTACAAAACTGGTCGATTTGATTAAGATCATGTGTAGCTTCAGTTTCATACCATGCAACCACCAAGCCCCGTAAATTTTCTATTTGTTTGTTTGTAAATCTTGTTTCACATTAGATGTCAGGCGTATCATCCATGACCAAACAACCAAGAGTTTTGCTCGCGACATTATTTTGAGCTGTCGCAACCCTGACCTGACATCTAATGTCAGACAGATTCTAGTACAGTAGTTCTTTTTAATTTCTAATTGTGTGTAGTATCTATGTCTATTTGTATGTAGTTTAATATTTTTCATGTATTATTACTAAAATCGTTTATATTTAGTTTTAACTTTGTTGGATGTTCTTTATGTAATGGCCCTGGGGTAGTCATGATCTTTTGCTCCTCAGGGTATCGTCCTGGTAGTGTTGTAAAGTAGTTCGTAAGTAGTTAAGTAATTTCGTCTTTGTAAAATTTTATATTGAATTTATATACAAAAAAAAATCGTTATGAAACCGTATTTTCAGTGGAGCTGGCTTAGTTTCAGAAACCTTAAACTGGTTTAATTTAGCGTTGAAAATGTTTACCGTAAAAGCTCTATTAAGCCCCCTAGGGGGGGGGGGGCTTGCTTAATTTTAGAGACTCCAGAGGGCTTAAAAGAGATGGGCTTATAAGATTAGGGGCTTATTCTCAAAGTCAAATGACAAGGCTATAAATGATAGCTTNCGCTACATTATTGTGAGCTGTCGCAACCCTGACCTGACATCTAATGTCAGACAGATTCTAGTACAGTAGTTATTTTTAATTTCTAATTGTGTGTAGTATCTATGTCTATTTTTATGTAGTTTGATATTTTTTATGTATTATTACTAAAATCGTTTATATTTAGTTTTAACTTTGTTGGATGTTCTTTATGTAATGGCCCTGGGGTAGTCATGATCTTTTGCTCCTCGGGGTATCGTCCTGGTAGTGTTGTAAAGTAGTTCGTAAGTAGTTAAGTAATTTCGTCTTTGTAAAATTTTATATTGAATTTATATACAAAAAAAAATCGTTATGAAACCGTATTTTCAGTGGAGCTGGCTTAGTTTCAGAAACCTTAAACTGGTTTAATTTAGCGTTGAAAATGTTTACCGTAAAAGCTCTATTAAGCCCCCTAGGGGGGGGGGGGGCTTGCTTAATTTTAGAGACTCCAGAGGGCTTAAAAGAGATGGGCTTATAAGATTAGGGGCTTATTCTCAAAGTCAAATGACAAGGCTATAAATGATAGCTTTTCAGGTCTTTAGCTTTTCAGGTCTTTTTCGGCATCAATGTCTCTTAGCAGACTGACCATCGCACAGGCTACGTTATGTACAGGCAAGTGGCCTATAAGTCGATGAATTTATTGTATCATATTGTATTATATTATATCAAATTATATTATTTTATATATTAAATTATAATAGTGCCATCAGGAAAAAATTAGAGTGTATGATTATCTTCATCACAGAGCATCAAACATTTTTTTCATCATAAGGCACAAAAGAGTTTAATATACAGTGGTAAAAAATGAATTAAGGTAAGCGAGAATGAAATTTTGTCAGAAAACGATTGTCACTGCCTTACCACACAAGAAGTTATCATTTTCAAATAAGTTGCATCAACTTTGCGAGTCATATACACAGATTCAATGCAATTTTAATTCAAACCAAATGAAAATTAACGTTTATATTAAGCTAAATAAATGGAAAACATGTGGTAATGTTTTGCATTGGATATTAGGGGAGGGGTTTAATAGAGAGGAATTTTGGTTTATAACATAGGTGCCTATTAGAGAGGGGGCAAAATAGACCTTTTACGGTAGTTGACAGTCTGGTTTACCGTTAGTTTATGGTATTACAAAGTTAAAATTTCATCCATCCTTGGATCTTAACTACACTTTTCACTTATGTCTTGTAAAATTCCACTTCATACTCACATTGGGAGGTGAAGGTGTCCTAGCACCCTCGCCAGACATCATTCTTCTGACGTTAGCCAAGGCAGCTGCCTTTTCTTCATTTTGTGGTTGATTACGCTTGCTACTTGGTGCTCCCATTGTTCGACCACCAAATCTTGCAGGTTGTTGTTGACTACTATGAAGATAGAAAAATGCTCCAATGTATAGACTAACGAACAGCCCACTGCTTTGCTATATAACTACAACAACAACAACCACCCATAGAGGCTCAACAAGGACTCATTCATAAACTGTTTTCAAAAATGACCGTTTGTGAGCTCTACCAGAAATTACTCTAATAAAACCAAATTGAGCTCTGATACGAAAATACAAATAGTAAGAATTAAACTAAGAGAAGCGTACCTTCTTGGGCCAGGTCTGCCTTTCCCATCACCACGATGGCCGCTTGCTTCACTTCCAGACAGAGCTGAGAATCTATTTCCTTGCCTTGATTCAACTTCAGCTGGTGGCCCAAATCGTGAACTACCACCACCACTGGCTCCTTGGGCCCAAGCACCTGGTCGCCCACCTGGTCCTAGTGATATGTTTTCTGAATCTGTTCGCTAGAGGAATTAACAAGAACTCAATGAGGCTTGTTAACATAATTAAGTCCATACTCAAAGCAATTCAAAATCATAAGTTGACGTACCTGAGTACTGTAACAAACTTTTCTCTTCTTGTCTTTGCCTTTCCTCTACAGCAACGGCCGCGTCCTTCGATATCAGGATTTTCCTCAGATTGATGGCAAGGGGGATTGGACTCCAAAAATGGACTTAGCATAAAATTTCAGGGTGGATACCGTTGTTTCGCAGTTGATGTTCTCGTTTCCCATAGTAGTGCATGTTGGGGGGGGGGGGGGGGGTAAAATCGGCATTTCGAAAGTAAACAGAGCTCTTTACCAATCGGAGCATAAAAGAAATTCCTTAGATCGACAATGCATGCACCTTATTCCTTCCATTTCAGCAAATTCCATCAATCTAAGGGAAATCG
Source organism: Aurelia aurita (assembly GCA_004194415.1). Lineage (NCBI taxonomy): Eukaryota > Metazoa > Cnidaria > Scyphozoa > Semaeostomeae > Ulmaridae > Aurelia > Aurelia aurita. The sequence goes on from REGM01000047.1 coordinate 30,865, forward strand.
GCACTATGTTGTATGTTCAAGTAGGAATAAATGACATTGGTAGCAAGGAAACAATAGATACAGCAAGTTAGAACTGACTCTTACCCTGCTAAGTTTCAATCGTGAAGGATCTACTGGTTGAACTGATCGACTACTCTTAGACTGAACGTGGTTCCATCCTTCATCATTCATATTGCCACGGCCACCGTCTCTACTGTCTCTACTATCTCTACTGTCTCTTCCGTCTCTTCCTCCTGCAAACGAATAAAACTCATAACTTAAANTCCTTAGATCGACAATGCATGCACCTTATTCCTTCCATTTCAGCAAATTCCATCAATCTAAGGGAAATCGGCACTATGTTGTATGTTCAAGTAGGAATAAATGACATTGGTAGCAAGGAAACAATAGATACAGCAAGTTAGAACTGACTCTTACCCTGCTAAGTTTCAATCGTGAAGGATCTACTGGTTGAACTGATCGACTACTCTTAGACTGAACGTGGTTCCATCCTTCATCATTCATATTGCCACGGCCACCGTCTCTACTGTCTCTACTATCTCTACTGTCTCTTCCGTCTCTTCCTCCTGCAAACGAATAAAACTCATAACTTAAATATTCATAAATCTGAAAAACATTCACAGAAGCAATAGACCTTTCCCTGAGTCTCTTTGTGAAAATGAGACCAATGTTGATTAATCCCAACGCAGGAAACTAAACAAAGGAATGTGGAGTTCGCTTTCATAGAAGTCAAAGATCGATCGTGCGTTTCCAAGACAACCATGAGCGTTGGGGATCTAACTGGAAAAGAGGTCAAGGTTTTGTCTTTTGTTTTATCAAATTGAAATCGAGACTCGGGACAGGTCTATGACGGCCTAATTTGATTCAATTTAATATTTGTTTATGAAGTCAATGATTCTTGCAAGTTAGCCAGCTTGCACTAAACTAGACTGATTACATGTTGAGTTCTAATTGGTCAGTCCAACAAATCGAATTCATATGGTTGGTTGAAATTTAACCTGGTTAGATCAAATTGTGTCAGTGAGGTATTAATTTGAAGAGACTTAAACTGCTCATAAGCTGGTCACAAAATAACATGACTTTTTATATCTAAGTAACAGAGAAATTTATATTTCAAACCAGTTTCTGACGTCACTAATGCCATCATCTCCCCCCCTTGCTATATTACTTAAATAAATTCTCTTTTAAAAAGGCAGTAGAATTGCAGTGTATACTTTCTCCCCTACTTGTTCAAAATCTGAATTTTTCGCGATGAAATTTCCTACAAAATTGGGGAAAAATCCTTGTCCCGACCAGGTGATTAAAAAAGCACTCCCTCTTTGAAAGGAATTATGATCGTGAAATTAGGCCTTTGGGCTCAGTATAATTCCCGGCCGAGGTGAGGTGAAGGTTTCTCGAAGCTCGAAGGCAGGGTCTTGCTCGAGAAATCCCTCATAACTTCGAAACGGAATGGCCTATTTTAGCCGAGCTAATATTTTGATTCAACCGACCATATCAACTGCAAAGAAGAATACTTGTTAGTCAAAATATAGCAGCCTTTCAAACGGGGACTGCTCCTTCTGATTCATCCGGTATTTATATTGACTGTAAACAACATATTTTGATCAAACAACAACGGGAAAATAAACAGCGACAGGAAACAAAACTTTCCTAATCCTTCAACTAGTTTCAGGAATGTCCATTATTGTGGGAATGTCTAATGTTCATTTGAAGATTGACAAGATAATACAGCCTCACAATTGTTAGGCCAAAATCACTTTTATACAATATGAAAATCACCGTGAGCCTGCAAAGGATCATGGGGAGGGAGCACAGGGTCTTTAACTAAGGAAATAAAAATATTAATTTCTGCATCCATACCCCCTTTATGCATGGTTCGTTTTTGTGCAGCTTGTTGATGCGCTAATGCCATTTGTATTTCCTCCGCTCTGGCTTCTTCGTGAATCTCAGCAATCTTTTTAGGGGCGTCCGCAGCACGCCTTGATACCCATCTTTGTAACCTGAGCTCCTTCACATCTTGCAACATGAATATTATACGAGAAGATACTTTCTTTTGACTGGTGATCTTGTCGATTTGGGCAAAGTATTGATCAGTTCTTGGCTATTTGAAAAAAGATTTAGATTGAAACAAATTTGGAGGGATTACATGGTACGATACAGTAAAAACCCACACATAAGAACCTATGTTTTTTAAATCAGCCTGTTTGGGTTCTTATTTATGTGGGGGTATTGCAAGATCAGGATGTAGGTTCTTAACATGGGGCATAGGTTCATGACCAATTTTGTTTTTTCTTTATTTCTTGTGTAAACCGAAATCTTTTAATAAGAACCTGAATAAAAAATCAGGGTGAAAAGGTTCTTATATATAGGGTTAGAAATCCCAAATTTCAGGCTGCAGGTTCTTAATAAATGAAGGTTCTTATATGTGGGTTTTTACTGTAAAATATAAAATCTATATTTACTTAAGATTCGATCTAATAGCATAAGGCTCCAAACCTTTAGGAAGGTGGTGTAAAATTCGATTACGTCGATCTTTGAATTGAATGGCTTGAAAGGAACTTAAGGTACTTTGCTATAATTCTACCGTGAAAATTCTTTGATATCTCCAGTATTTTCCAAATGACAGCATTTATCATATTTGAGGTTGTGGCATCATCAAATTTCTAAGTCATAAACCAGAAGATTGACAGATTACTGCTTGCCACCATATTGTAGACCTTCATAAACTATGGTTTTCTCGAAAATTATATCATGTTTCCTCCGTTAATTTAGGATTTAATTAGATTTTTACTTTTTCACAACTTTTCATGAATTCTTTCAACAAAAAAAAGAAAAATGCAATAATTCTGAAAATAATCAAGATATCAAAAAGCCCAAAAGTAGAATTATAGCAAAGTACCTGAAGTTCCCTTCGAGCCATTAAATCAAAAGAAAGATTCAATAACCATTTGCCCAATCTGTTTTCAAGATTTGATGCCTATACCAAGTATACCAATGTCAATAAAATCAAAAATTTCATCGTAGAACTAACTATTTACATCACAATTTTTAAAGATATGATCATCTAAACCGTTGAATATAATTACGTAAATTCACCTTGGCTTTCTCATGATCAAGATCCTTTCCAATCGTTGTCAAGAGTTGGCATAAACATTCTAATGACTCCTCGTCACGATCCTTCAATAACTTTGTGACACAAGTATGCATAATGGTTTCTGTCAGCATCTAAAAAATTGAAAAATAGACCGGGTGAGTAAAAAAAAAATTAACACCCGTTCGAAAATTCATACTGCAAAAACCATCCAACCGAGTCGCAAATTTTTTTAATCTTTTGTCTCAACGAGGCTTTAACATAAATGTTGGCAATTCCCCTATAATTTTGGATGCAGTATGACTGGCAAAAATCTCTACTATCCAAATATTTAAAAATCTGATATTTATCGTCCTGAAGGCGAACAGCAATTTTTACTCCTCTGTTTAAGTCCCACTCACCTTCAATTTAAATAGCTCTCCAATGAATCTGATATTACCAAGTGTCCTCTTTTTGTTCTGATGCCTCTTCAATGCAACTTCTGCTTGCCAACGCTTCTCTTCTTCAGCCTAGAAAAGTTTCATAAATGCAATATTACACATATTCTGGGTCAAATCTTCGCACAAACATTTGAGTTTACTGCAAGGGTCAAAAACTCGGAAGGGTAAAAATATCACAAGATCGTCCAGAAATAGAAATCAATTTAAAATTCACTGAATAAATAAATTGAAAACTATGGTAACCTATTTTTAATCAACTTCAAAGGCTTTAAAGAGAATCTAAGCATATATAAGCCTTTGATAAAAACAGCCCTGCAAAGAAACTAGGACCTGACACACGCCGAAACATATTTGTCAACAGGAAATACTGATATCTGATAGGCTAGCCGCAAGTGGCTTAGGCCACTTTTAAATCCTTAGATTCCCTTTGATAGAGAGGGACTTAAGCAAGCCTAAATAGAGCTTTTGGGGTGCTTCCCCCACCAGGTGTGTACTCACTAATATTCATTAATATTCACTGACAGGTGTGAGCCCTTCATAAAGGTGGGTTTTGCAAGGGAAAATTCTCTAAAACAGGGCATAGTTTTGGTAGAATGCCACGTAAAACAGGGTGTAAACGTGAAATTTTGCAAAAGTCTATCGTTTAGCAGGGTATGACATCATCATGTGACAGGGTGGGTGATGGGTAGTCAAAAGTTTGGGAGCACACCCCTCTAATAAGTGGATCAATTACCCTCCTCCTGGTTCCCCTGATAAATGCTGGCCAAGAAGAATATCTAACAGTTTCAATACTCACATTTTCAAAATGTTTGTTTTGATCCTTCTCTAATTCTTGTTCGTCCGTCTTCTCCTTCTCGAATTCATATTGGCATTTGTTTAGAAGAACTCTTTTAAATGTAACATTTTTTTCCTTGCCACTTTCTATTGTGAGTTTCTGATCAAGAAAAAGTGAGAAAATTAGGTGAACGTAAAAAATGTCTCAAGCTTAGTTCACAATAGAGTAAAAATGCGGTAGAATTGGGATAACGTATTTTCTAAACCGATGTTAAACTAATTTTTTAGTGAGTCCACCGCACAGATTACTAATTGAACAAAAAACAGACTTCTAATAAGAGACGAGACCATTGCACAGGCTACGTTATGTACAGGCAAGTGGCTGTGGCCTAGAAGTCGATAAACTTGTTGTATCATATCATATTGTATTATATTATATCAAATTATATTATTTTATATATTAAATTATAATAGTGCCATCAGGAAAAAATTAGAGTGTATGATTATCTTCATCACAGAGCATCAAACATTTTTTTCATCATAAGGCACAAAAGAGTTTAATATACAGTGGTAAAAAAATGAATTAAGTTAAGCGAGAAAGAAATTTTGTCAGAAAACGATTTTCACTAAAATTGGAGAAAGGGAAATATCGAATTTCTAATTTCGGACTCTATGGCTTTGTCAATGTTAAAATCTCTATTCAGTTAGAAACTTGATGTCCTGATTTGTTTTGTTATCAGAAAAAGGAGTGTTTTCATGCATATAGCTGACAAGAAACTCGGCATTGAAAAAATGCAATGTGTCGTATTGGCATTCTAAAATTATCTCACAAGGTGAAGACGTTCTATATCTTTGTAAACAAGTGGACGTTCTAGAATTGCAATGTGGAATTGAACAAACTCATTAAACTGCATTGTGGTGTAGCTTCACTGCGCAGAGGCTGCTGGTTAGCGCAGAGTCTTTAAGTTGCTGATAATGATCTAGTGACCGAAAGTAGTTTGCAGATGCCTGAACAAAAACATGACTGTGCAAAAAACAACTCGATGCATGTTCTCTCAAGTCGTATCATCTATCCTTAAATTTTACGCTCTCTCTATATATATATATATACCCTAATCAAGAGCATAAAGTTACTGTTAAACAGGCAGACAGCATATGAAACCTTATCAAGATGCATTAAATACTTTATACGAAGAACGGAACTTCTTGCTGCAGCCTTTTCTTCATTGAATTTCCTTGTATGAATAAAAACTCACCTGTTTTGCAAGAACATCGCAAAGTTTAGCATATGCTTTACTGAAGCCTGGCTCTGATAATGCCTACGGACAAAACAAAATATGCATTAAAAGGCGATTGTTGTCAATAAAATATTTATGGTAAGACTAATTAGTCAGAACACTCTTATTGAATCAAATTTGCCTTTGAAAAAGAAACATAACCAGAACTAAGTCCTCCAACAAACTCTCACTTTCAAATAAGCTCTCTCCTCGAAAAAGCCCCCACCTCAAATATGCCCCATCGGAAAATTCATTTCCACAAATTACCCCCCGGGGGCTTCATCAAGGATTTATGGTAGCCTCANAAAAGCCCCCACCTCAAATATGCCCCATCGGAAAATTCATTTCCACAAATTACCCCCCGGGGGCTTCATCAAGGATTTATGGTAGCCTCACAGAGCTGACTGATTTTTGCGGATGATGTCATCCTTGGCAATGAACAAGCCTTTTCAACAGATGGAAGAACGAACTAAAGCCAGGGAAGCTATATTGAATGTCATCCTTCATAATTTCGTTTCATTTTTCATTTTCAATTCTTTAACCACGGTTGTCCCGTCAGTCAAAATAGACGGCTTTTCAGGGGGCTGTGCAAAATCTTACTAATTAAAGGTGTATAAAGAGAAAGTAAAATCCTATTCTAATTACAATAATGAGCAATACAAAATTGAAAGAGAAAATTAATAAACTACTGTAAAGCGTCTTTAAACGATTTGAAAGAGGATGCCTGCTTAACCTCTGAATCCAGAGGTTCCAAACTCCAGCACCACCGTATGAGAATGCTCGCTGACCATCACATGTTTTCATAATAAACATGACTTTTCGACAAATACACGTATTTTATCATGAGAAACTAAGAATTTGAACCAGCCCTGAATGTTTCTTAAAATCATCAGATTTTGAGTACTAAGAGTTTTTTACGAGTTTCTTACGAGTTCCATAAAAATGTTGATGTTTTACTTCCTATGCCATCGTGAACATTTCAAAACAAAGTTTTTTCAAGCTTTCCCAATGTTTAGACATTACTCAAGTACCTTCCGAGTAAACTGACAAAGGAGGCAAGTGAAAATAAAGTAAAGATATGCTAAGGATTTCCTCGACTAAAATAAATAGTTTCTTAAGCTATATTTTCCCAGCACTGGAGTTTCATAACCCTATGTTTCATAAAAAAAACGTGTATATAGCAACAACCTCAAATTCACTTACCTTTTCAAATATAATATCAATCACTTTCTTGAGCCTTTCAACAGTGTTTAGTGACAATTCTTTCATCTGTTCTACAAGTTTGTCAAAGTTCTGTGGCGTCAGCTTATTGAGAATACCTTTACTTTTCCTCTCTAATTCCTAAAATTGATGAAAATATGATCGAGTTTAGACAAGTGATGGAGGTCAACTGAATGAATGGTGTTAAACAAACATACATCATTCTCTTATAAGTAAGTTACAAATATAAATAAGAATACTAGGACACCATTTCTATTCCTCGGACTGTATTGGCCTGTGACGCTATGACACTTGTGGAAGCCCTTTGGAGCTGCATTTTTTAAATATTCAGTAATAAGTAGACTTGGATATTTCCAGTTTTACTGAAAAAGTTTACTTACTGTCGATAAAAAACAGTAATTTTATGTTACTACTGCGAGGGATTGCCCCTGCGAGGGAGAAACATGAAAACGGGAGAGATAAATTCTTCTTTTTCAATTTTTCCTTTCTCCTTTGAAGAGGAAGCCATAAAGTATTGTGCTCCGCACAGATTATTAATTGAACAAAAAACAGACTTCTAATATAGAGACGAGACCATCGTACATGCTACGTTACGTACACTAGAAGTCGATGAACTTATTGTATCAGATTAGATTGAGTTATATTATATATCAAATTATATTATTTTATATATTAAATTATAATAGTGCCATCAGGAAAAAATTAGAGTGTATGATTATCTTCATCACAGAGCATCAAACATTTTTTTCATCATAAGGCACTAAAGAGTTTAATCTACATTAAGTTAAGTGAGAAAGAAATGTTGAGTGAGAAAGAAATGTTGTCAGAAAATGATTGTCACTGCCTTACCACACAAGAAGTACAACAAGTTGGTTCTCTACAACAACCAACAGTGGGACACAAGAGGTTTATTCTTGCTCAAAAGTGAAAGCGTTTCAACGAAACGTTGTCAATATGAGAATTACAAATTGACGTAGGGCTAGAGTGCAATTTAGCGGGCGGCATTCGAATGTTGTGTTGTTGTATGTCATACGGTAAGGGTTAGGGTTAGTTTCAGAAAAGAGTTTTTAGGGTTAGTTAGGGTAAATTAGGGTAAGTTAGGGTTAGGGGTTTGTTTAGTTCAATATTTGCAAAAGAAATATGACATTTAGCGCCGCCCGCTAAATTGCACTCAGCCCCGACGTAGTTTTAGTCCATTCTAAAATACAAAAAAACTTACAGTGGTGATTTGTGTGTCTTCGTCTGTGTCAGTTTTTTGTTTTTCAGAAGGTCGAACCCAGGCATTCTCAGCCTTTTTCAATTCAACTTTAGTTTCAAAGCTAGTTGGAATAATGATCTTCTTGGTTGGTGCGGCACCCCTGCCGCCTTTACCGCTCCTGCTCATTCCAACTTGCCTGCCAGCACTTCCTTGTCGCATGAAAGATGGCATGAAATCAAAACCACCACCAGACTGCATCCTGTAGAAACGATTAATCAAAGGGACTTTAGAGTAAAAAAAAAAAAGATCATTCCTACCTATAAAATAGTTAAAACGCAATAGAAAACACACACTGAAAGTATCGGGCAGTGCCCTTCGTCAGTGGTAAAGAAACGTAGAAGAAAGGAAGACTAAAGAAAAGAAAGAATGTTTAATGGAATTGTTGGATCGAGTAAGCAACGGAAGAATGTGACGAGCGAAANAAACAAACATACATCATTCTCTTATAATTAAGTTACAAATATAAATAAGAATACTAGGACACCACTTCTATTCCTCAGACTGTATTGGCCTGTGACACTATGACACTTGTGGAAGCCCTTTGGAGCTGCATTTTTTAAATATTCAGTAATAAGTAGACTTGTATATTTCCAGTTTTACTGAAAAAGTTTACTTACTGTCGATAAAAAACAGTAATTTCATGTTACCACTGCGAGGGATTGCCCCTGCGAGGGAGAAACATGAAAACGGGAGAGATAAATTCTTCTTTTTCAATTTTTCCTTTCTCCTTTGAAGAGGAAGCCATAAAGTATTGTCCTCCGCACAGATTATTAATTGAACAAAAAACAGACTTCTAATATAGAGACGAGACCATCGTACATGCTACATGCTATATTACGTACAGGCACGTGGCTGTCGCCTAGAAGTCGATGAACTTATTGTATCAGATTAGATTGAGTTATATTATATATCAAATTATATTATTTTATATATTAAATTATAATAGTGCCATCAGGAAAAAATTAGAGTGTATGATTATCTTCATCACAGAGCATCAAACATTTTTTTCATCATAAGGCACTAAAGAGTTTAATCTACATTAAGTTAAGTGAGAAAGAAATGTTGAGTGAGAAAGAAATGTTGTCAGAAAATGATTGTCACTGCCTTACCACACAAGAAGTACAACAAGTTGGTTCTCTACAACAACCAACAGTGGGACACAAGAGGTTTATTCTTGCTCAAAAGTGAAAGCGTTTCAACGAAACGTTGTCAATATGAGAATTACAAATTGACGTAGGGCTAGAGTGCAATTTAGCGGGCGGCATTCGAATGTTGTGTTGTTGTATGTCATACGGTAAGGGTTAGGGTTAGTTTCAGAAAAGAGTTTTTAGGGTTAGTTAGGGTAAATTAGGGTAAGTTAGGGTTAGGGGTTTGTTTAGTTCAATATTTGCAAAAGAAATATGACATTTAGCGCTGCCCGCTAAATTGCACTCAGCCCCGACGTAGTTTTAGTCCATTCTAAAATACAAAAAAACTTACAGTGGTGATTTGTGTGTCTTCGTCTGTGTCAGTTTTTTGTTTTTCAGAAGGTCGAACCCAGGCATTCTCAGCCTTTTTCAATTCAACTTTAGTTTCAAAGCTAGTTGGAATAATGATCTTCTTGGTTGGTGCGGCACCCCTGCCGCCTTTACCGCTCCTGCTCATTCCAACTTGCCTGCCAGCACTTCCTTGTCGCATGAAAGATGGCATGAAATCAAAACCACCACCAGACTGCATCCTGTAGAAACGATTAATCAAAGGGACTTTAGAGTAAAAAAAAAAAAGATCATTCCTACCTATAAAATAGTTAAAACGCAATAGAAAACACACACTGAAAGTATCGGGCAGTGCCCTTCGTCAGTGGTAAAGAAACGTAGAAGAAAGGAAGACTAAAGAAAAGAAAGAATGTTTAATGGAATTGTTGGATCGAGTAAGCAACGGAAGAATGTGACGAGCGAAAATAGAACGCTCTGAATCAAGAGGAAATGGAATTATAAAAGGGAGAACTGCTTATCGAGTCCCTTCGGAACATGTGTGTCCAGTTTAAAATTAATTCTTTCCTCTCATGTCTTTCTGTTCCACCAATCTATGGGAGCATCTAACAGTCCAATAATAGTCATATCCCGAATGCAAAGTCTTGTCGAATTAAAATGTTGCAAAACATTAATGTCACTTTGGTCTTTCTTTCTATCATCTTTGTGAAGCTTGTGTTCGATGTTCCTAAGGTGTTCTCCAAATCGTTAATTAAGTTGCGGACAGGTTTCACCAATGTGTTGTGGCGCCGTGTTATTCAAGAATACAAAATTAAATTTTTTTTAAACGTTTTTCACTAAAGAATATAAAATGAAAATGAAATAAATTCATTCAAATGAAACTGGCCTATAAGTTGATCTCAGCAAAATTTTATGGCACAACTTACTTCATACCCTTCTCTAAAGGCCTTGTTGGTTCATGAGGGTCCATCAACACAGGTTCAATATCAGGTAGATCTTTTGGTTTCTCTTTGCTGAACTGGAAGCCAAGTAAGAACTCACGATCGTAGATAATTCTCTTGTCTGAAACAGAAGCAATAAGGCAATCAGGCCAAATTATCACAGGATCACAGTTAGACCCAGTTTAAACTTCGCATTTCTGCCGCGTCGAATTAAATTATTTCTCCAAGTGTCGATTAAATGCGACGATAATGTGACGTTTAAATCAGCGTCGCATTGAATAATTAAATTTGACAGTAGTTCACCAGCTTTGCCGCTTAATTCACCAAGAGTGTGACTTGCTTTCGAGAGTCACATTATTGCTGTGTTGAATTAAATTATCGCATTGGCTGTTCCTTAATTTACACTCGCAAAGAAAATACCAAGAAAATCATACCCAATGCGCTTGCTGCACGTGGGGGTTTTCGTTAGGTAATTTGAAGTGACAATATTATTTGCGATGTTTAAATCAACAAGCAGTTTTGTCGCATTATTGTCGCATGAAATGTAATTCAATTCGACACGGCAGAAATGCGACGTTTAACTAGGCCTTACAGATTTTCAGTTGAAGCGCTGATTTTGTAAGGTTGTTGATCGCCAATTTAATCCCAGTTTCTTCACACACTTTCAAAATCAACGCTTTATTATACCGGGTAAGGTTTTCGTAACTCTTTCAATAAAATGAAAAATGCTGTAATCCTGAAAATAATCAAGATATCAAAGATCGTCAATGGACAATTATAGTACAGCACCCAAAGTTCCTTTCAATCCATTAAATCAAACGAAAGATGCATTAAAGGTAATGTGTCCATACAAGTTCACCTCCCAGAGGAAGACATGTGATCAACTAACATTTCTTTTCAATCACACATAAAAGGTTGCTTTGCGACTGCTATTGAAATCTAGCAAACAGAAATTCCACAAAACAAGGGACAGATTAAGAAGGCTTTGTTCCCACTGCCTGTGACGTTTCTCTATTTTGTGATCACAAAAGGTTGCTTACAGCAATCTTCTGTATTCATGCAGGGGCGGATGCAGCCCAAAATGTTGACTGACTTACAAGTGAGCGCGAGCAGACGGTAAGGGGCGAGCGCGCAGCGCAAGCTCTCCGGGGGTCCGGGGGCGGAGCCCCCGGAAAAATTTTTGGGACCACGCCCTTCAGATCATTGGGAAACGCCCATTTTAATTACTCTTTAAAACGCCCCGTTTTACATTTTGAGACTTTGTTGAGGTCCACTGGGTACGGCTCCCGAGAGAAATGAGATTTTAAGAGATTTTAATTCCTCATAAAAACTCTCAAAATCGTCGTTTGCAGCTCAAAATATGATTGCTTGAAAAATCGTAGCTGATAGTTTGTTATGTCGATCAAAAGCATGAAAGAAGGTTTTGAGTTATAATGTTGCGTTTTATTTCTATTAGTAAAAAGGTCAAAAGTCAAAAGGTCACTAGGCTTCGAACAGGCATTAGATTTCCATTGTCTCCTTCCCAGCTCTTCAACCACTTCACACAGGCTGAAAGTCACGAAAAGGAGTCCAAACAATAATATTTAAAGCAACTGTTACTTAGGAAAATTATTGTACATTTTGAATATTTCAGTAGTTTTGAACANCTTTCACTGACCTCAACTATTGCTACAAGTGGTGCCCATTTCAAAAATCACCAAAACCGATTATCAAGCCTATCATTAAAATTTCATTTTCAGCAGTTCTGTCAATAATCCAATTATCTTCAGAGATCATAAAATGATTAGTTTTATTACTTAAAACCAGGCAGCCCTATAAACGAGCCAAATTTGGCAACTTTTAAATCAATCAAAAAGATAAGCTATACCTGAGAAAATCCTTTGGTCCTTGATTTACTTTTCAAAGAAAAAAATTGAAGATTGGCCTTGTACTCAAATTTTTTGTGTTTTCTCAAACGTGGGACTCTTTATTGGGACACCCAGTACCATCTGCTAGTTCAAGCAAAAGCTATGCTTCTCTGGAGTTATATGGAATACCTCCTTTTTCATCAAAATCAATATGTTGCATTCCAGATATGAATAAAATTGAACAGAAATCACATTAAAACCGAATTGAATTTAACAAATTCTAAAATACTAACCTCTTCTTCCGGTTTGTCGGTGAATGCACTCATGAGGTCTGTATCTTTGTCTTTATATTTCAAAGTCTTTTTCTTTTTCCTTGGGACTAAAACCACAAAAAAAGATTTACCAGGGGCACATTAGGAGTAAAATAAAAAAAGTAAAAGCGACTGTACCAACGTCGCTTGTCAGATCCGAGGATGCTTGCGAGGGAGAAAGAAATAATTCTTAGGCAGGAATACCGCACGGCAACAAAAAAATAACAACAAATATGTACACATTTATTGAATGTGTACCATACAGTTTTGTTTTAAAGTCACACTCTGATGACGACATAAGTCAGAAAGGCCTCAGTGTGCTAAATCTTCTCGTTTTTTTGCATCCGAACCTCTTTACCATATTTCGTAAGTACCTTATCTACCCAAGTTTATTGAATATATGTATTACAAATAATTCGTCCAGCCATGCAGGACTTCTTCATCATATTAGGAGATTTGGGCCTTGATCTCTGTCAATGTACATCCAGTATTGCCGCCTTTAGAAAACTTCAGATGAAAATATAACCATATAACCATGGTTTTGATAAAATTAATTGAATTATCATCTCAATCCATTTCCAAGCAAACACACTTAGCATAGAATAAAGTAGGCTAAAGGGTNTCTCGTTTTTTGCATCCGAACCTCTTTACCATATTTCGTAAGTACCTTATCTACCCCAGTTTATTGAATATATGTATTGCAAATAATTCGTCCAGCCATGCAGGACTTCTTCATCATATTAGGAGATTTGGGGCTTGATCTCTGTCAATGTACATCCAGTATTGCCGCCTTTAGAAAACTTCAGATGAAAAAGTTGTTCACTTGAAGTCTACTGTCATATAACCATGGTTTTGAAAAAATTAATTGAATTATCATCTCAATCCATTTCCAAGCAAACACACCTAACATAGAATAAAGTAGGCTAAAGGGTCTGTTTCAACCAGAATGCCTTGTATGTGCCATCTGTTGGTTGGCCTTTGTTGTCGCTATTTCCATGGCCCTATGTCTATTCTCTGTAAAAAAATTGACAGGAGAACAGGCTGCACAGAAATTCTCAAGTGGCAAGAGATCAGTTTATGGGTGATGTATGTTCACATCAATGTTGTGGAGACATCAGTGATTAGTTGTTTACATCATTTCTCTTGCTTAGCTTGAAAATAACTTTAACCCTTTTGACAATGAGATGACATGTGCGAATCATGCTGGTTGAAACAGACCCTTTAAAACTCCTGCTTTGATGCAGAAGGTTGTCAGTTTGAGTCCCATGGCCGGCCACCTAAGGAAATCTCATTACTCATCCTATAAATTCTGCATGCTTCTTTCCTCTGAGAATAAAAGTCCTTTGGATAAGAAATCCATAGCAGGAGTGGTCTTTTCAGCTTTGGCAAGGAGCTGCTGAGGGCTTTCAAAGTAAAAAAGGAAATATACCAACAAGAAAGTGTTCTCTTTCTGGCAAAAAAGGTCGCTAGCTAAAAAAATAGATAATAAACAAAGCAGCTATTGAAACATGGCAGTGGCGGACACTAGGGGGGTGAGGGGGGCGGTCATCCCCCTGATGTTGGGTAACACAAAGACCTTTTGTTTGAAAACAATGGAAATAAACAATGCTTTTAACTGAAACAATAGCATTACACCCCCCAGTAACGACCCCGCCGGGCATTAAAAAGAGAGCGGGGAAAATTCCCAAGTTATAAATTTTAGACCAGGATCACAAAAATCACAGCAGGGAAGAGCAAAATTTCGGCGGGAAAACAAATTTTCTTGGCAGGTCATTATTTCACCTTGGCTGGGAAGCGTTTCAGCTGGGTCGTTACTGGGGGGTGTAGCATTGCCCCCCCAATATTTGGCAAGTGTCCACCACTGAAACATAGTTGACCATCAAAAAACATTTCAAGTACAGATTTTGTTAAGTTTACTATATATCAAAGTGGCATACCTTGTGTAACTGTGGCAGCAGGCGTGGGCTTTTCAAATCCATTGACAATTGGATTCACAGCATCAGTGATAATTTCCTTTGTTGTGATTTTAACATCATCTTCTTTTTTCTCAATATCAACATTATCATCACCTTTTGTTTCTTCTTCTGTTGAATTTGGTAATGTTTCATTCTCTGGAATATTTGCTACAGTTACAGGCTCTTCAGCTGCAGCTTCCTTTGGCCTATCATCAGTTTGCACCTTTTCCGTAACATCTTCCGCAGGTTCAACAACTGGAGCAGCAATTTCTTGGATGTTTGATTCAGTAGTTTCAACAACAACAGGAGTATCTGTTGGCTCATTCTCCAACTTGGCGATTTCTTCAGTTTTTGCTGCAAAAACAACAACTGGAGTTTTTGCTGCAATATCAACTACTGGATTTGAGGCCTTCACAGTTTCTTCTGGGGTTTTCTCAATCCTATCCTCACTTGTCGGTGGCACAACATCTGCAGATTGTGGCACTTCTTTTACCTCAGGAGCTGCCTGTTCAACCTGGGCTTTGATTTCTTGGGTGCTGTCTGAAGCTCCTGAAGCAGCTTGTGCAGACTCTACAACTGGTGTTGCCTCTGTTTTCGATGTTGGTAAATCTTTCACTGATGGTTCATTTGTTTTTTCCAAACCATCTGTCATTACATTTGGCTCTTTTGGGGCTTCTACTTTTGGTTGTTTCAGTGAACTTTCCGTGCTTTTGTCAGCAACAACTGGCACTGGAGCAACTGGCACTGGAGCAACCGCCACTGGAGCAGCAATCATAGGAGCAGGTGCACTCTCAACAATATTTGGAGGAATTTGTCCATTTTGTTTTGGAAAAACGGGGCTTTCATTTGATAAAACATGATCCTCTGCTGGCTTTGGGTTGCTTTCTTCTGGTACATCTTTTGAGCCTGTTTCAACTGCGTCTTTCCTGGCAGCAACTTTTGCTGCAAATTCTGCTTTTATTTTCTCCTCAACACTAGCCTCTGGCACAACATTGGCAGGAGCTGGCACTTGCTGTTGTGGAGGTGGAGTCCATGTTTGTTCTGGTGCTGGTTCTTTCTTAGTTTTCCTTTTCAAAATTGTATCTGTGACATCCTTGCCACTATTTGGGTCTTTTATAACGATACCTTTCCTGGCTGGTCGCTCTTGCCTGGCAGGTTGTTGGACTTGTTGTTGTTGCATAGATACTACAGGGTTTGCCATTTGTGGTGGTTGCATTTGGGGCTGCATGGGCAGATGGCTAGACATTGTCATCGTTTGTGGTACTTGCTGTGGCAAAGATGTTTGATAATTTATATGTGGTGCCATGGGCACATTTGGCTTCTGGTAATAAACTAATTGTGCAGGATGACGATACTGACTGGATGGATCAAACTGAGTGGATTGCATGCCGGCAAGATGTGTAGGGACTGTATAGAACACCTAGTAGAAATAAAAAACATTCAGAGCAAATTACACTTACAGCGAACTATGAACAAATGGATTTAGAGCCCACTGCAGAATACATGCAGAAAGAACACAGATTCTTGTTTTGATTGTTTTGTTTATCCATCAAGATCGCATCACAGATGGAGCTTTGTTTAGATGACAATGAGCAAAGACACCCCTCGGCAAGTTAACAAAAGGGCCCTGGCCAACATCATCCTTTGGGGTCTTCGGCTATTATCAATATGTACGACTGCAGTGCCTCTTGTTGGGTAACAGCTAGTTATTAAAATGGTGGGCCTCTGCACCTTTCACGCTCACAGCCTGAGTTCCAAGCCAGATGCGGTCCCTTTTTTCTTTTTAAGAAATTTTTCCCAAAGTCCCTGCTCATGCAAGTTAAAGATAATTCAACATATGAGAAATGAGAAATGAGAAACCGTTGATATCATTGTTTAAAAGAAACTACACACAGGCCAATTAAAAAATAAGAAACTACGATGATACCCTGGTGGCTTAAATTTTTTTATAAACTGTTGCAATTTGCTGGTGTGATTCTCCCAGTCATTAAAAATTCTTACTGGATACTAAACTCTGGATTACTGTATCCTTCCGCTCCATGCAGCCATGTTAGTTTCTGAACATCAGAAACTCAGGAACACAGGGAATCAAGGGTGAGCTACGCCTGAAAAGCATCAATTTTGACCAGGGCCTGTTAACATNACGACTGCAGTGCCTCTTGTTGGGTAACAGCTAGTTATTAAAATGGTGGGCCTCTGCACCTTTCACGCTCACAGCCTGAGTTCCAAGCCAGATGCGGTCCCTTTTTTCTTTTTAAGAAATTTTTCCCAAAGTCCCTGCTCATGCAAGTTAAAGATAATTCAACATATGAGAAATGAGAAATGAGAAACCGTTGATATCATTGTTTAAAAGAAACTACACACAGGCCAATTAAAAAATAAGAAACTACGATGATACCCTGGTGGCTTAAATTTTTTTATAAACTGTTGCAATTTGCTGGTGTGATTCTCCCAGTCATTAAAAATTCTTACTGGATACTAAACTCTGGATTACTGTATCCTTCCGCTCCATGCAGCCATGTTAGTTTCTGAACATCAGAAACTCAGGAACACAGGGAATCAAGGGTGAGCTACGCCTGAAAAGCATCAATTTTGACCAGGGCCTGTTAACATGTGGTGGTAAAGCAAGTGTCTGTGCTTGGTGCGTAGTGATAGCAAGTAATTTAAATCATCTGGCGCTCACCACATGCAAAAAAATTGCATTACAACAATGGTAAACCCTTAATTGGCAAACTATTGTCAATTATAGAGGAATTTCAAAATTGGAAATTGCTTGGCGGATGTTTATTCTTACCGAGATTGAGGGGGGGAGTGGGGGGGAGGTGTAAAAAGTCCCCTTTACCCATTATTAATCATTATCATTCTGTTTATTCTGTTTATTCCTGAGAACCCATCAATTTAATCCCTAAAATACGATTTGATACAAGGGTCTTCCATTGTCCCCAGCCTAAAAACATCCTCTTTATTCTGGCTATACATTCCCAGCACAAGAAACATGAAAAACAAACCCTACCTGATTTGCTTGGGGGGCTTGGTGTTGTGGAATCATGCTGACACTATACGGCATGCCAACTGGTGCCATGCCACGTTGATGGTGTACAGGTCCTTGCGGCTGCATTGATGGAGCAACATATTGTGGCCTTTGAGGTCTTTGAAATGTGTTCATCGGACCTTGTTGTTGTGCTTGTACTGTTTGCATTCGTTGTGCTTGCTGAAATGTGAAAATATCAAGTAAGGAATGGATTGTGTGTTGAAGGAGTCCTTGAAGTCAAACTCTTGATATGATATAGGAATACAAACTAGGCTCATACGCATAAAATGTATTTAACAAACAATATGCACTTAATTGTGTCTTGTTATTTTTCCTACCATTTTTCTTTGAGATATGAACTAAGCTTAGTAGCATTAATTAAGTTTTTCTTTCTTCCCCTATGTATTCATATACAGTATAATCTTGGTAACATTAGAAGCATACATAGTTCTTCATAGTAATATCATTGATTGTAAGTTCATAAATTCTGTTAGCGCTTGATGTTTAATGTTCTGTTTTGTTGTAAGCAACCAAGAATCGATAAGCTTTGCTTCTTCTGGGGCGAATGAAATCATATATATATTATATGTTATTATGTTATTATGTTATTAGTTAGTTTTAACTGATACACATCTTTCATGGATCATTATAATCACAACTTCCGTATATGATAGTAAGGGTGACCAAAGTTTTTGGGGGGATACAAAGACACTTTTTATTCATTGGGACAAACCAGAAAGATGTGGCCCTTGGAGCTAAGACAAGAAAGCAACTGGAGATTCAGCCGCATATCCATAGCAAAATTTTCAGAAAGGTTAACAACATTCCTCTATAAATATATATATTTTATTCAAAAATAATGGGCCTTTCTAAAAAAGTTTTCCTAACTTCGATATGAGCCAACCTTAGCAGCTTGCCATGGTGCAACTTGCTTCCTGCCCATGTAATGTAAACAGTCCTACATATTTGCATAGGCGTAGGAGGCAGGGGGCTACAGCCTCTCTAATCAGGGATAATTTATCGTATTTCAGGCTCCATTCAGGCAGTTTTAACTCACTGAAGCCATCAAATTCAGGCAAAATCCAAGATCAGCCCCACTAAACATTGGGCATCTCCTACGCTCATGCATATTTGAATGGGTTTAGTGTGCTTAGTCAAAGGAAGGCATACTTACTGGAATGAATGGTCTTTGATTAGGTTGTGGTGTATAAAGTTTTGGCTGATTATCTGAAAAAATGGGAATGTTTCGATAAATACTAGGTAAGAAGTCAAAAATGAAGACTTATCAAGCAAAGCCTACACCACATAAATGTATAGCTACAGTACAGGCCTTGTGCATATTAAAGGCATTGAGTCCGCATAAATAGCCCGCTCATGACCAATATCAACTTATTTTTAATCTTCAAACAAAAGTTGTCATTTTATCGCTATTCAACTTAAGTCAAAGAAATTCCTGAGAATAATGAAAAGAACGAGAAGCCTTTGTTTCTTTGTAGAATAGCTAAAAGGTCTATTTTAAGGCAAGAAAACAGTGTTCATGTGCGCAGGGCCTGTACGCAAACTAAACTGACTACACCAGTCTCACTTTTCCAAATTAAATTGAATGATGAGCATGGCTTCAAACTGAGACTCATAACAATACAACTTGAAAACAGAGACTACTTAGGCCTAATGCACCGCATTTAGAGCACATCCAATCAAATCTCAACTTTCTTTATATGGTCAGACCACGTGCCTATTCTTAGCATTTGATTGGCTGATTAGATCAAAGTTTGACTTTACAAAACGAAGCGACATTCAACTTCTCTTATTGACGTTCGACGGATTGAAGACGTTCGATTTTTCTTCAGATTTTTCGTAAGATTTTAGTCTCTGTTTAGAATCTGTTTGGTTGTGAGTCCTTGTATGAGAGAAATAAAAACATCACATTAAAAACATTGAACAAATACAGGAATCACATCATCAGTCTATAGGCAAACTGAAAAGCTAACGCTAGGACAAGAATACTATGCAGAAATGCCACTTTCCACAGACATAATTTGATAAAAAAGCACTTCACTTTTTTGCAGCCACATAAAGTACCACTAAGACTTTGTGATAGTTGAGACTTAAAACCATTATATTGCCTTACATCAGTTTTTTTAACTTTTTCCTCCAACATGCAGGACACCTGAACAAACCATTTGCATCGAGTACACAAGCATGACTGAAAAGTTTGATTAGCAAACTGTATTCTATGTTCATGACATGATTGCCACACAGCTGTGTTAACTTATGCAAATTTCTTCCCAGCAAGTATGGAAGTCTGTGATTATTCACAGATTGTCTGTGTTGGAAAAATATTTGACTTCTTGGCACCAAAATTACGATTTGAAAATCTGCATGAAAATTAGCTGAGCTTTTTTGCTAAGTGTAAGGTGGAAAAGAAAGTGACTTTAAAGTCTTCCTCAAATTAGAAGTCAGGTGAGATTTACAAGCAAAATCTCAAAATCTCTCACGCAAAACTCTTTGATTGTTTTTGTTTACGGATATTTTCACCTGACATCTAATGTGAGACAAACAGCACTCGAGTCCTTATTGTTGAGAAATTTCCTCTCAGAAAGTCAACAACATATTTGCTATATGAGTGAGTTCTTCAGTGCTCAAAGATTTTTACTGACACTGGTCTTCAAGTTTGGGTTAGCAGTCTTTTTTCTTGCATATTGTATATAAATCGGTCCTGAATCTTGTTTCCTTGGAGAGAGGATCTGATCCAAGCGGATCTACTTGGAGGGTTATCACATTGGTGAGTTAACCCACTTGCAGCTTGGCCCTGCCTTGCCTGTTGCTTGCAATTACATGGGAGTGTTGACTTGTTTATAGCTCAGCTCTGGCCCTCACCTAACCCGGGTAAAACCATAACAAGGCAGTCCATGTAATGGTGGAACAGTTCAAATGGTCAAAATGCATTTGCACACAATGGGTCAACCTGATGCCGACTTGGTTGCTGTGATTACACGATACAGGCCAGCTCGCATTGCCTGGTTAAAGTGAGTCAACCGGGCAAGGCAGGTGGCCTCATTGCAATGTCATCAAAAAATCTTTTCATGAGGGATTTTACCAAAGCATCAGGACAACTCAATGAGCCGTAAAAGAGCAAGAAACAGGTCACCTTGCCCATATAACCATCTCCTTAGGGGCCAATTACATGGAGCGGGCTAGCCCAGTTAACTGAGGTGAAGCTTTTCACCCAGGATCCCAAGGTCAATAGCAGTTACAGTGTTTGAGAGACTTTCGATTGCGGGCTGGCCCGGTTAGCCGAGATCTAGTCTGCTGCCTACCGGGCTAGCCCGGCAAAACGGGCTGGAAGTTACACCATTTTTCTAATGTAATCGATTCAAGACCGGGCTGGTCCGGCAAAGCGGGGTGAGAAATCTGTAACGCATGCGCTTTATGAACAGATTATATGACTATGGCGCCAAACATTTTACAGCCTGAGCTGTAATTCTCCATGCAATCGTTCAGATAATTTCAGCGAGCCCTGTTAGGCGAGCCAGCCCGCACCATGCAATCAGGCCCTTAGCCAACTCTAAATCAAATTCTACTGGAAACAAAATTTACAATGTCTTTTTATGTCTATTCTCTGTTAAAAAATTGACAGAAGAACAGGCTGCACAGAAATTCTCAATTGGCAAGAGATCAGTTTATGGGTGATGTATGTTCACATCAATGTTGTGGAGACATCAGTGATTAGTTTTTTTACATCATATCTCTTGCTTGGCTTGAAAATAACTTTAACCCTTTTTAGTATTTTCCTAGTGTTACCATAGACTGACGACGTAATTCCTTGTATTCGTTCAATGCTTTCAATCTGATGTTTTTATTTTCTCTCATACAAGGACTCACGACCAAACAGATTCTAAACAGAGACTAAAATCTGAAGGAAAATCAAAGGTCTTCTATCCTTCGAAGGTCGAAAGAAAAGTTGAATGTCGCTTCGAACGTAGCATCGAACGTCGCTTAGCTTCGAAAAGGGGAACGTTGATCTAATCAGCCAATCAAACGCTAAGAATAGGCACGTGGTCTAACCTTATTAAGAAAGTCGAGATTTGATTGGATGCGCCCTAAATGCGGCGCATTAGGCCATTTTAGTCTCTGTTTTGAAGCTGTATTGTCATGAGTCTCAGTTTGAAGCCATAATATCATCCAATTCAATGCGGAAAACGGAGACTCATGTAATCAGTCTAGTGTTACCATTGTCCAAATGAAAATGATTGAAACCGCAACAGAAAATACAACATGTGCATTTTAAGCCGGCGTGCATTTTAAGCCGGCTTCCACTAGGCACCTTTTTTCAGGTGGATCAAACTCACTTTCTCGCTGAAAAAAAAACAGCCAGATAGAGCAGCATGTCAATCAAATTCAACTGCACATGCTTGCACTTGAAAAATTGCTTTGCGCGAAAAATTTCACTAGTGGGAAATCAGCTTTAGGGACTACTGTACTCCTTGGATTGTATTGCTATTGTTTTTTCTGAAAGATTAAAAGAAATTTGGCATGCATCTACATGGTTGCATTTCAAAGAACTATTTCCAACAGACGAAATTTCCAACAAAATGTAGCATTGGAAAGTATTCGTTGGGAAGGTTTGTGGATAAGAAGCACAAAATTGTGAGCTTTGCTTTCCTCTGAGCTGCAAACCTGTTTTGCGCCTAATAATGACAAAAAACTTTGTTGATTTGGAGCTCATAACTGAGCAGGAGTTGCTCAAGTTCCTTGAATGAAATTTATTAAAATAAGGAGAATTTTCATGCCGCAAAACCTTTTGCTATCTTCAGAAAAATTGTGCACAGGCTTTTCTTCTGGACAGTCTTTTGTTGACAAGAGACTTACAGAAGGGCCAGGCATGAAAGAAAATGAACTTTAGGATCTAGCCCATTGTTTTGAAATACTTTATATTGTTATCCAGTTGTTCTTTTCAAAAAGAAGTGTTTCAGTTCCTCATAACGTCATTTGTAAAATGTGGGGTCTTCCTGTAACAGAACTCCTCAAATCAACATACATCAATGATCAACATTTTTGGGTAAGAAAGAAGTCATATGGAAAGTCCCACCTACTTTCATTGGAAGATAAAACACAAAGTATTTCCTTGTTCTCTGTTTCTCTTCTGAGAGCCATAGCTTCTGTCAATATGTCATAGGACCTTACTGTTATGATATGCCCACTGTTAGGATATAGAGGGGGGGGGGGAGATTTTCAGATTGTTAGATTGAGGCGATATTTTCATATGGATATCGCATTTTTGCTATATTTTGCTCAGATTATGTGATTTTGCCGTAGCATCAGATTTCGGATCAAATTTCTGATCGAGAGAAATAAGAACAGAGTTTGGATTCCATTGGAATTTGTTAGTGGATTTCCTCAAAACTTTTGTTGGATCATCAGATTTCACTACCTCTCAATGCCCCCTCGATAAGGGGCTATCAACATTTAGGCTTTGCCTTTAGCTGGGAAAGTGGGAGGGGGTGCAGGCCAAAGCCACGGCTTCTTGCATGTTCATGACAATAACAAAAATAAAATGTTCTCTCTTTGAAAATAAGTCTTCAAGTACTTTTCTTACATTGCTTTTGCCACAAGTTACGATTGATAGGCATATGCTTTGCTCATTCAAAGATGAGCCACTTGATCGGACGTTATTGGACAATTTTGTTCAGATCACAATGACAGAGCAGTCCAACGATCTTTGCAAAAGCAAGGCCACAATGAAGGACAAAATCTACAAGTTCCTGGCTCATAAATTCAGTTCCAGTTTTCACTTTGATAATAATTTTAAACAATGCTCAATACATCATAGCCTCTGCCAGACATCTAGTGGTAAATCTTTCACAACATCTGTTGAAATACTAAACATTTCATAGTTTGGGAAATTTTCCATAACAAACAATTAAAATTTCATAATAAAACTTCCTAAAAATTCACGAGTTGTGATAGTTGTGATGATGAATGAATATTGACACTTTAAGAACAAGTGAACAGTCCTTTCATCAATTCAATTCAATTCAATTTTATTCGCAGAATACAACAGCCTAATACAATGTAAGATAAAAATGTATGTATTCTACACGACCCAAGAGAAGCAGAGCTTATCTAGCCTGGGCCGTAAATTAAATTCTTAAAGGATATGTGAAAAAATGAAAACAAATTACATCATAGTACAAAGCTAAAAAAATTCAAACAGTAAGATATATTTGTGTTAGTAAAAGATCAAGGTTTGGTTTGTAAGTCTTAATCATTAACATTTTTTGTAGTTAATTTTGGTATGTGGAGATAATATTTTCTTTAAGTTTTTTACTGAAATTTTTATGTTTTGAAATTGACTTTAAGGAAGTAGGAAGGTTATTCCACAAGCGAGCACCGATGTTTTGTACGGTGTAGTTACGCCATTTTTTATTAGATTTCACTATTCTATAATCTAATTTTTGTCTAGTCTCATATTTATGAGNACCTGCATAGCAACAACAAACGATTTGTTGCGTATTGCGTTGTAAGCATTGGCCCTCAAAACACAATGACACAGGCATTCATGTATTTTTTTGAAAGAAACTAAGAATTTGAGCCAGTATTGAGAGTTTCTTAAAATTATCAGATTTTGAGGACTTAGAGTTTCTTACAAGTTTCTTGCGAGTTCCATAACAAACATTATTCATGTTTACTTCCTCTTCCTTTGCCCTCGTGAACATTTCAAAAAAGAAATTCCTACGTTTAGACATCACTCAAGTACCTTTCGAGTAGTCAAATATGATACAGACAAGTACAAATATGCTAAGGATTTCCAAGACTAAAATAAAAAGTTCCTTACATAATTTTTTCCAAGTACTGGAGTTGTCCATTATCATGAAATGTTTTTAACAGCTTAAGAGCATTTTCTACCCGATGTGAGAGTGCAACTAGCGCCACAGACCATAACTCCCTCTAGTTATGGCCTGTGACGCAGGCTAAGAGTGCAACCTCGTCCCCAGGGCCTTTTGTCATATTGGGACGGAGACAATATGACAAAAGGTCCTGGGGACGAGGTTGGTGAGAGTGCAAACATCATTTACAACACCGTAAAACATCGATTTTTAATCAACATTAACGAAACCATTGACACTGATTATTGCATAAAATGATTACCAATCTTGGAAATGTTCACAGCACATTAACCCCTACTTTATGCTATGCTACATGATGCAAGCCCGAAATAAAATTGGGATTCGGAATTTTATTTTTTGACATTTATTATATAAAATGGGCCCAATGAATCACAGAGCAATGATTTGATTCTAAAGGTACGAAGCATATTTCCCAGTTATTCAAATAAAACACGAACCAGACTACAGCATTCTTAAGTTTTTGCAATGTGATCGTGAAAATACTGTTTTATAGTCCGTGATGGCGTGAAAAACGAAAAATTTACTCGTGAATCCGTATCCATGGGGTACTATGGGGGGGCCTCAAAGAGAGACAACTGGGAGGTTAATCGCTTAGATCAATGAATAATTATTGATTAGAGTAGTAGCAACACGAGCTGGAATGTATAGGCACAAAATCCTGATTGGCCAAAAACTATACTAATTGGACCAATAACATTGCATAAAAATAACCAGAAATAACACCAGAAGCAAATTTAGGCTGTTTGTCCAGTTTTAATCCCCTCGCAATATCATTTTCGAATACATTTAATGCTATGACATTGTCAGATTCCATTCTTGTTGTGGTTTCTAATCAATGAAAGCCGTGAACTTCAAGAGTTAGGCTACAAAATTAGGCCTCTGCGGTGTAAAGCACATCCAAACAGCTGCAAATTGTTCCAATCAAATAAATGTAAGATCTAATCTAAGCAATTTCTCTGTGCTCACTATTCTATATGAAGTAGTCTAGAGCACATAGTAGCTCAAGTCAGCTCGTTATTTAGCGTAACTGGGTCAACATGTTTCGTTCTCTGATCTTGTGTGTGGTTCTCGCCATCATCGACTACAAAATTCTGCAAAGTCAAGGATCTTCCTCAAAAGCATCTTTTGAGCTCTTTTCGGGAGATGATCATGGCTCTATGACAAGTATGTTCCATAAAAAGTTTCACCAATGCAGCCTTGAAGTTGGATGCAATTTTGTTGCAAGAGACGCCGCAACAAATGTGTACAACAAGTATGCAAGCGAAGCTCAACTGCCAGTGATAAAGAAAGATTTGGTCATTTTTAAGAAGCGAAAGCTTGGTACGTTATATCCACGCAATGCTAATTACCCTAATTTTTTCCGTATATCGCTATTTCTAATTGCAGTATCATGCTGAAGTCCAGTAATTTATATCCAAGATTGCAGGTTTTCTGCTTATTTTCCACATGCATTTTCCATCATTTTGTATATTCCTATAATTAGCTTTTTGTTAAAGCCTGTATCAAATTAGCAGTGCATTTTTTAATGTTTTTGGAGAAAATAAGAACATTCTGGCTATTTCTTGTTTCAAAAAGTGCTAACACATTCAACAGTATAAGAGGCAAATCTCAAAATTAAATCGAACTCCTGTACCTGTATTAATGTGATAACATACTTACCAAAGATAACTTTCTCTCTTCTCTGAAGCAAACAAACTGACCCATGCATTAATGATACCAAATACACTATCATACAGTATCTACATTTGGATTTAAAGGACATGCACATGTGTCACGCACGTTATTTGTTATTACAAAACAAAGGGTGTGTTTGATTGCTACCAATTCTGAAAATGGTAGGTTTGGTAGGTTTGGAAGGCCTTCTGAACCTTCTGCTCCAAAAGGCAGAAGGTTTGGAAGACTTTGGAGAGATTCTCGTTTTCATTAGCAAACCCTGGTGGTGAATCCGAAACCTACCGTTTCAAGATTGTTGTGTTTGATTGGGAATATATTACTGTCTTCTGCGAAGTCTACTGTTTTCAGAATTTGGTAGGTTTGGAATTACTAATCAAACACACCAAAGATAACTTTTGTTCTCGTGTTTTTTTTTGTTGCAATGAAAATTCAGCTTCGTTCTGACATCTATTCGTAATCGCTGCTTTGTTTTGTTTTGTTTTCTGTTTAGTTTTCTTTCAACTAATTATATGCGTGAAATACGTCCTTTAATTAAACAAAGATCTTCACGACAAATAAAATGTCCAAATCTGGTGTGTACGCATAGAAAGGCACTAATTTGGACTAACCTTTTTGGTTCCAAGTTTATTGCCGTGTGCAATGGGCTTTACGGCAATACATAATCACCTGCTGCAGCTGCAAGGGAGATTATAATTCTTTTTTATCGGGTATTTTCCCTTCCACATTATTGCATTAATTTATCAGACTTATATTTTCTAACTCTTTTATCGATTTTTAGAAAAAACACAATTTGATAAAAGGATTTAACACAATTCGCAAAAGAAAATCGAAATGGCTAATTTTTCAGGAAGAGTCGGTTTTAAAAGAATGGACACGACATCTCGCTTCAGCCTGGAAGAATGCACGTCTTTGCTTTAAAACCTTAAATTTAATCTGCTTGCTTTTAAATTTGATCTGCTTGGGAGTTTATTGAAATGTGAAATATGTGAAATTCTTTTTTCCTGAAATGTGACTAGAGGGTATTCTTCATTTTCAATAGTTTCTATGATTTTTAGCTTGTTTTTACAGTCAAAACAACTTGTCGTCCAATTACATATCGAATTTATTTACCCGCTTCATTTTTTTCCACACCCTCCTTTTATTTGGACTCGGGAAATTTCCCACCCAACCCGCTAATTCCAGAAATTTCCCAGCAAGTCTATTCCGTACACGAGAGAATCAAAAGCTTTTGAGGAAATATAATTTTATCGAAAAAACAAAATTATCTACAAATGTAGCTTTAAAGAACGCCGGTCAACCAGCATCCTTTGCGGTCACGCTTTGCAGAGAATGTTGTCATATTAAAATGGCCGCCGCAGTCGAAAGGCAACAAGCGAAGCGCGCAAAGGATGCTGGTTGATTGGCGTTCTTTAAGTATTTATCGCAGAAACTGAGCATTACAAATACGAACTTCAGAATGAGTAAGTAAAGTAGGAATGAGTAACAAGTAAAGTTCCTTAGTGATTTGTGTGCTTTCTGTATTTGCCATTCTACAATGCTGTATGGCAGGTCAACGACCCAGAAGGAGAACAGTATTGTTCCTAGCAATGAGCCTTGTGGAACTCCATATGAGATTTCTTTGTTATATTTTGTATCTGAAAAATCTTCCACTCTATTTTGAAGACTAATTGCTTTTCTGAAATTGATAAACAATATTCCAATGGCTAGCTTTCTATCGAAGGCTGTTCTCCAATCATCTGTTGATGAGAGAAAATAAAAAAATCAGATTAAAAACATTAAACGAATACAAGGAATCACGTCGTCAGTCTAGTCAACGAAAGCAAAAAATGAGCCTGAATTCTGGNGATTAGCAAAGGGGCATGGTGGTATTATCTTTGTGGTGCTACCAACTTGAATGGGGTTCATCCACAACAGGAGGGAGTCTTGCTAAATCAGCAGATGAAGTGGTATTCTTATGCGGAGCATGCTGCCATCACTTTTAGTGAAATGAAGCTTCGAAGAAACTGAAATCTGCTGAAACTCGTTGACTCGAACAGAACATAATCTCTAAAAGTTATTGCATAAATAGCTATTACATTTATTTTTGGACTTAATTGCTTCATGGAGATAGGAAGCAGCAGTTATTTGGAGGAGCACATCTCCCATTGGGACACTTTTTAGAATTGGAGGGACAGACACTGTAAGAAAGGCCGAGAAAGAGCAATTTGAAGTTGAAATAAGCCACTTTCAAAGAACTTGAAGGGGCACAGAGCACCTTTTACCCCTGAATTCCTCGTCCCTGAAGCGCTTGAAAAGAATTTCTGTTACTCGGCAGTTGCTAAATCAAATTGCTAAATCATAAACTAGAAAAGCAGTATATCCCAGGTGGTGCACTCGATCGTATTAGTGACAGGGGGCCCTGCATGACCAAAGAAATATATAATCACCAAAAACTTGAACGACCATTCAAAATACAGCCCCTAAAGAGAAGGGCCCCTTGCCCCCCAAGATTTTGCAATAAACAAAAAAGTGCCCATTTTGTTTCCCGGAAGTGCCCCTTTTAGGTTAATGAAAAAAATGCCCTTGAAGTGTTGTGCCCCCCCCCCCCAGTTTAAGATGCTTTCTACGGCCCTGTCGGTTGCACAGCCTTTTCAGTCTGTATGAACTCTTCTGTCTCTTACGTTTACCAAGTGAGAATTTGAAGCTAGCACACATACAAATATGCAGCGGGTTACCCAATAAAAAATGAACACTTTTAAAAAATCCTCAAAAATTGATTATGTTACCGATCATAAAGATGTCTTTTTGTGCTTTTGTATCAAACATCGAATTAGTTTATGGAATTACCTTAATTTTATTCATAACAAACAATGGTTATGAAATCGTTGCTTGAAAAACCGTCGTTTGAGTTATAGTATTTTACAAAATCGTGAATTTTCACGAAAATGCCATTTTTCGTGAAAATTCACGACACGAAAACCATCAATTAAATTATGCAACTTATATGATTATCGAATCTTTAAACACTTCCGTCCCTTGTGATCTCATCTAAAAGGCCAGGGCGGTCAAGTACTGTAACATTCTTGACCCCACCTTTGTCCTGGGAACAAAAATAAACCAACCTGGTTTTTGCCTAGGTTTATGGAAGAAACCAAGGGGGGGGGGGTTCTTCTATAGTAAAGGTATCCTGGGGATGTGCCGCGCTCAAGAGTATACTTTTTCAGACTTCTAGTCTAGCCAAGGGTATACTTTTTGGCAATTTTTAGTCAAGGATAATCTAGGCAAGGGTATAATTTTTGGCAATTTTCGTCCAGGAAAGGCCAAATTTTCTTAATTTGTTTCTAGAAACCCCAATTTTGGCGATTTTGGTCTAGAGAAGGCGAAAGTTTGATGATTATTTGTGCCTTGAAAACGTCAAATTATGGCACTTTTAGTCTGGCAAATTCGTCAATGTCATTCATGAGTAGTTGACTACGAGAAGTCTGTAACAAAATAAATTTTACATTTCACAGACGCTGTGACAATGTGATGGTAGACTGTTTTATTTTTTTATTCAATTTCTTTTAAGTTGGTAAATACTACATGATAGCTAAATTAAAAGCTAATTAAAACCAACTATCTGAACTATTTAAAAACAACAATTTAATAACAGTAATACTAAAAGTAACAGTAATGCTAAAAGAATAATTGAAATATAACAGTGATGCTAAAAGAATAACTGAAATATCATTAGATTTCCTGTTGTTGTTTTATATAGCCCACCCGTGCTATAAGTGGTTTGCAGATGCGGCACAAGCAAGAAATTGATGACAGGTCTTTAATATTTGCTTTATTTAAAAATGTTTATATTTGCAGTTGACGTGATTTCTGTGGGGATGGAGTTCCATACCCGGGGTTCCATAATTCTTGACATCTGTAGGATATTGTGTCTAATCCATGTGCTACATTGTTTGGCTTGTTTCTAGTGAAAGTGAGGCCCCTGAACTTCAGACTAACAAAGTAGAGAATATACACACAGCATAACTAGTCCCTTCTTGCCACACTTGTCCCTTCTTTAGAACCATTGTTTTACCTTTTCAAACAATAGGCCTATTGTCCCTTTTAACCAAGGAAACAATTGATTGACCCTCTAGTCCTGGTCCCATAAAAGAGGTTCTGCAGCATGCCATACAATGTTCCATATAAAATTAGCAATCACATACAAAGATGCTCAAAATTGGCAAAGTTGTTTCTGAATTTTTTGTGACTTTCAAAATATTTACACATTCAGTACTGTCTCAAATTCTTGGGTAGGAAAGAATCAATAAGGAAACCAAACGAAGAAATACAATACAAAGGGGGAACCGAACAAAGAAATACAATACAAGGGAATACAGAATACAAGAGCCCTTTTCAGGAAGGGGCGAGAAGGGACAGAAGTAAAGTAGGCGAGAACTTGGTGATTTTATTCAAATTCAACCAGCAGGATCGAAATGCTTTGAACTGAAACGATGTTAAAATCTTATATTAGAAAACAAGTTCGCAAAACCAGTTTTTCCAGAATTTTCAATATCATTGTTTTAATGGCCAATCATGCTTCAAGTCAACAATCGGGAAGAGGAAACCGCGGGGGAAACAGGGAATGGAACGGGAACCGGGGGTCAGGGAAAGAGGTCCAGGGGAATGACTTGAAAGGAAAGGAGTGACTTAGGGGAATATGTTATAAGTCTAGCCAATAGGTTGTTTTGATGGTTTTTTAGTGGCATTATATATATTTACTATTGCTAGTCAGCATGCCCGTGCTCAGTTCAAAATATCTAGTGGGGCAAAGAGGGAATATTTCTTCAAATCAGGTAATCAGGTCAAAATGTCTATAAATTTGATTGTTTCCATGGGATTTTTAAGGGGGCAACTGCCCCTGCAGCCCGCCCTATGCAGTGAACGGCCTTCCTAGTCAGCTTCAAACTTCAAACATGGATTGTTTCAAGCCTTTGCGCTTCAAACTTCAAACATGGTAAGTTCCCCGTCGACAAAGGATTACTTGCGTTGCGTCATTAGCAGGTAAATAGAAAGGAATGAGGTAAATAGAAACATTGATGCTATGCAACAGGTAGCGTCATCTGCCCAACTGAAGGATGTGCTTTTAATGCTGTAAAAGACCTTATATGGAATATTCTATTGTCTATCTATTGTTAAATTTAACCAATGAGAATTAGTTATAATTGACGAGCCTTCGAATAAGAGCTTCTGCATAATCCTTCACATTCCACTCACTTGCCAACTCGAAGCTGATCAGAGAAGGTAAAAAGAAAGATCGTATTCTTCAATTTAAAATGGTAAGTATGAACGGAACAGTGTTGTGATGGATGAATAATAGGACGCCAACTTATCTGCGTTTGAACTCCAGTCCTATGTCGCCCTAATTTGATATCTGAAAGGGATTTTACTGGCCACAGCGGTTAGGCCCAAAAATGATCATAGCACAGACCCACCCACAACCGCAGCTACATACAGTACACTGCAAATAAGTAATTTTAATTATACACTCCATTTAGCTGCACCGTTGAGGGTGATGTGTTTTAAAGAATATTTTGAGAGGCATTCCACGTATTAAAGTGTTTTCGGTCTCGTCGAATAGCTGGAACTATAACATGGAAAGAAAATGGCCTAAAATATTCATGGCGGCAGAGCGCGGCGCCAAGTTAGATATAAGATTGTAAGATCGAAGATCTAGGCAAGGTTTATTAAGTTTATCTCAAGCTGAGCCTAAGCTTTATCCAACAAGGAAATGGACAAGTCCTTTTGAGCCCTAGCATTAAGGAAGCTTGTTGAGTTTATACTTAGAGTTTTCCAAGATATGTTGGATTAAAAAATGAATTGAATGGCATGGGGAAGGAAACCCCCAAACCTTCCATATCCAAAGCTGCTAAGTAAGGCCAGAGTTCTTATCAGGAAAACTACCCCACCCTCCAGGCTACGAGCTCCTGCCAGGTGGGATGAAAGCTGCTTGTGTTTATATGTGAAATTTCATCCCACCTTCCAATGACTTTCCAGTGTTATTTGGAAAAATCATCGCACTTCAGTGGGATCCCACCTCTCCTAGAATGAAATCTCAGCAGTTGACAAATTTGCCTTAAAGCTGTTCATGATGGGGTCATGCTGTTAAACTACTTCCTGTTATATTTAGTTTAAAAAATTTATTTTCCATTTTTTCCTAACATACCAACCGTTGTACGTATATGTGTATGTTAATGTATTGTATTGATGGAGTGACTGGGATGTGGGGTGGGATGGCTTGTTCTCCATACAAACGCAAGATGAAAACGACAAAAGATCGTATAGGAGGGTGCTGGTCACTTGAATAGGCCTGAGAAAAGCAGTAAAAGAACTGACATATTTGAAGTTCAAATGCCCGAATTCATGATAAAAACTGTGCTTGATGATGCTAACTATGCTTTGTGCCAGACCTAGACAAGAAAGTTTGCAGCCTGTGGACATGAACAATATTGCCTGCGCAATTTCCAATAAATAAAAGATTATGTCATTAATTGTTTTCAACTGCAGAAATCGTAATTTTCCATGCAAATTGTACTGAGGCATCTCAACTTGTACCTGCAAAATATAAACTTACCAATCTGGTGCCAAACCTCCTTATATTAAGTGGATATTTTGAAAACGTTAACTACGTTTTGTGTGAAGAAATTGGGTTGTGTGTGGCCCCTAAATCAAAACAAGGGCAAACCAACTAAAGGAGGGAGACCAAAATTTAAGTTTCAGTTATTTTTTGTGATAAATACAGTTTGCTTTGTCTCCATTTTGTTGAGCCATCCAATTTAATCATTATTCTCTTCATTTTAGGCTGATCAATTGACTGAAGAACAAATTGCTGGTATGTCGGAAATTAATCTTCAGTTTTTCCTAAGGCGGGTATCACAAATATGTTTGGTTAGTGTAAAACTGGACCTGAAAATTTGAGTCGGTCGGGCGGTCGGCAAGAAAAATCTTCGGGTTTTTTCAAAATGTAGGCCTATATACAAAAAATATGAAAGTTCCTTTACTTGGACCTTTATATATGCAGCTATTGTTATATTTGCTTGTATCTTAAGTTTCTTTAGTTTGTAAGCAATTAGAGTCCAGGTTTGTTCGCTAAATTGCTTCTAGAAGATCGCAATCTCGCAGTTCCTTCTTGAAATCCGCTTCATTTTCAAAACACGCAAGAAAGCCTCGTTTTGATACAAAACTCCAACACCAAATGGAGGCTGAGAGCGGCATAAAATTTTACGCCCGACTCTAAATCTCGGGTTTTTCCATTTTCAATGACGGTCGGTCGGTTTACACTAACCAAACATATTTGTGATACCCGCCTAATAGACCTTTTAGCTATTCTAAAAACAAGTTTGAATCTAATGATATTTTTATACATTTTGTAGGATATTTGAATAAGCACAAAAGAGTTAGAAGCTCCAATGCCACTCAATTAAACCCTTCGTATAAAAAATCCCTCGATGCAGACTCTTGTAGAAAAGCTAGACGGTCTATTACGGCTAAACAAGTCATAATCAAGTAGATTCAAACGTGATGATAATTTTGAGTAAGAAAAGTCAAAACTATCAATAGACCATTTTGACATTTCGAAAAAGGGTCTGGGGAGAGCAATATTTTTCTGGTAAATGGCGGAGACAAATCTTGTAAATGGCTGCCACAGCGCTTTAACGAATGATAATGTGAACTCATATTGTGGAGCTTAGTTTATCATTCGTTAAAGCCCCGTGGCAGCCATTTACCAGATTTGTGTCCACTTTTTACCAGAAAAATATTGCTCTCCCCTGACCCTTTTCTAAATGTCAAAATGGTCTATTGTTTATATCATGTTTGTATACAAATTTACATTGATACTGACTTAGGAGAGACAAAAATAATTCGCCCGTTATTATTTGCTTTGTGGGCTTCAAGAAGACTTGATTTCGTAAAATCAATAATGGTCAAACTTGATTTCAATCTTTTTCAATTGCTTTGCAGAATTCAAAGAGGCATTCTCACTCTTTGACAAGGATGGCGATGGCACAATCACAACTAAAGAACTGGGAACTGTCATGAGGAGTCTGGGACAAAACCCAACAGAGGCAGAATTACAAGATATGATCAATGAGGTTGATGCTGATGGTAAGTGGGACCACCAGATTTGCATATGATTTAGAGGAGGGGATTAGAGAAGACTGGTGTTTGGCAAGGAGATAGAAATGGCATCCTTCAATGCTATGGCTATATGAAAGAAACGTTTAAGTATCTTAAAAAGTTTTGTCTTGAAACGTAAATTCCTTATAAGGCTTTCGTTCACACTCAGACAGAGTAAACAAACTTGGTTAGGAATGCATTAGAAATGAACTGAAAAAGCATTTTTGCTCAATTTAAGATTTTTGGTGCCTTAGAAGATGTCCTAACATGTTTGGATGGAGGAAAAAAAATTCGATTCCATTTGGAATTGATAAATTAAAAATTCAGTTATAATGAGTTTAGAAAATACTATTTTTGAAGCAACAAATGATTTACACGCTTGATTCCTTGTAGGTAATGGAACAATAGACTTCCCAGAATTCTTGACCATGATGGCAAGGAAAATGAAAGATTCAGACACAGAAGAAGAAATCAGAGAAGCATTCAGGGTATTCGACAAAGATGGCAATGGCTTCATTAGTGCTGCTGAATTGAGACATGTGATGACAAATCTGGGAGAGAAACTTACTGACGAAGAAGTTGATGAAATGATTAGGGAGGCAGATATTGATGGAGACGGTCAGGTTAATTATGAAGGTAAGTGTTTGTGGACCAAATTTCTCTTATTGGTGACAGCTATATAGTGAAAAATAATAAGAGTACAGTTTCGGATATATTTGGGCTACATACGTAAATTTTCAACTTGCGCAGCTGCTTAATTCTTAATTTCAATACTTCATGGTGTATATATATATTTGTATGTTCATTTTTCTGAAAACTTCTCATGCTTGTTATTGCGAAGCAAGCTGAGCCAAATAGCCTTGAAGAACAATTGTTGCTATTTGATAGATGTGCTTTTGTTTATACTGTATTCAAAGACAATTCTGGTAAACAACCATAAAAAGTGATGTACTTTCAGCATACTTTAAAATCCCTAAGTTTTGGATGGTGAAAGTTTCAGACCACATTTTTCAAAACCTTTTGCCTGAATTACCTCCAAAAGCGTCCGAAATTTTATTAGCATTTAAAGCATTCACTGCAGATTGTTGGTACAAATTATGTTGATTTGATACTCCCATTTGAAGCAAAAGATTGATAATAAATAATGCAATTTTCCTATCTGAAACATTTGGATGTTAGCGTATTTTCACTGGCATTTATAAGAATTACTTGCAAATATCTTTTACACAAAATTTTGTCTCACTTTTTGCCATACTGAGGATTTTGTATGCATTCCATTAAAGCATTCTCCTTTTTGGTACATGTATTAAATGAAATGCTCCTTCGCCCTTTCAGAATTTGTGAAGATGATGACATCAAAGTAAAAAGATCAATTTGGACATAGCGGGAAAAGAGAACTGTGAAGGGTAAAGCCTGATTTGTCAAGGCAGTAACTTGCACTTTTAAACTGGAATTAATAATGAACTGACAAAATAAACTCCAGAATTGACAGAGATGGCTTTTTGCTGACATGTTGGCATCTTCATGTTTCGAATTGCACTGATTGACAATTCAGTATAGGGACAGCCAGCATCTTTAGGCACAATTGCACAATATGGGTTTAATTTGATGCATTCTACCAATTTCAAGCCTAATTGTTCAGTTGTTGTATTAACTTAAAGCACTTTGCCATTTGAGTACATATACCTTTTAATTATCTATTTCGTTAGTTGTACTTTTACTTTTGAGAGTAAGGGACAAGACAATTATGATCATTATTGAAGTTGGGGCAAGAAAATTATATTTATGAGAATATACTCATACGCATTAATGATTTAACAGTAGTATTTATCTCTTTCTTTGTGGCTTTGTAACTCTCTCTGGAGTTATTAAATGGTCTTCGAAATATCAATTATAAGTAGCTATTTTATGAAGAACAAATTCACAACATTTAGCGTTTGACAGCTTTGCATGATTAAGCGGCTAGCCAAGGCCTTCAAAACAACAATTGATATCGATCAGTCTGGAATTCTTTGAGGCTGATTTTCAGTCGGTAGAATTATTCGACCGACCGGGAATTGTATTGTTTACGAAAGGATGTGTCGCACTGAGATCAATTAAAAAGTTAGAGTTGAGCGACCTTTGATTGATTAAAATTACCGTCTGCTCGGAAAATTTCACTGATTGGAAAATAGCTCTTACAGGTCTGATTCTTAGAAACAGTTTCTCGCTGTGATTTTCAAATCAAATTAGAAAAGGTCCGAACAAAGAAAAAGGACGCATCATAGATCTAGTATATACTTTACAGCTAGTTAGCGAAGTTCAAAGTGCGCAAACCGAGTGGGGTAACTCCTGTAAGGGATTTGGTATATATGTGCTATGGTGCCTCTGAGAATCCATAGGGGGTAGTCGTAACCAGGGCAACATTTTGAAAGTATAAACCATAACCAGGGCTAAAATTGTCAATGAAAGAGCATGGAACAAAATAATTCTCGTTAACGGCGGCAAAATAGCAGCTAGGACTTACCAACCCATCTAACCCATCTACGGGAAAGAAGGCCCATAACCGAGGCAAAATATCGCGAACTAACCTATAACTCGCACAGGCACATGTATACCATCCCCCTATAGGAGTTACCCCCCCCCCCTCGTCGCAAATGCCTTTGTATGACGAGATTTAGATTGTTAAAATCTTGATAAAGTTCTGTCAAGTGCATTTACAAGTGCTTTTTAAAAGGACAGATTTTGAAACATAGAGTCTTGCTTTTCATTGACACACAAGTATGCAGAAATAGACCTTGTAGCTATCCCAAAAAGAATTTAGATCGAGCGATATTTTTATACATTTTCATACGAATTATTCGATTGAGTGGCGTTATAGCTTCTAACACTGTTGTTCACGTTCGAAAATTCTGCAAAATATATAAAAATATGGTTCGATTATTCAGACTCTTCTAGAATATCTGAAAGGTCAAAAAAAGAAAGATGAGGTCTGAAAGGTGATTTCAAGCAAAGGTTTCTACGGCCGATTCGTCAAGCCGCAAGAATAAACCAATCCACCAAAGATTCCAGGGAGCCATGATGCCTAACGGACTCTGTGCATGCGAAATGTGGCTATTAAGAGAACATGGCAATACTGCCTTTTTCATGGCTCTTCGTAATCAGTCCAGGCTCTTGAGTTTGATTTCTGAAAATGTTATCCCACCATAATCACCTTTCCATGTTTTCCAGGACATGTAGCTAGGACTTGAAAGGTTTGAAGCATCTGATTCTGGGTACAAACTGTTTAGGTTAGCGAGAAAACAGTTGGTGTTCCACCAGGGGCCTTTGTACATTGCTGCGCAGTTTCCATTTAGGAATTCATCATTATCTCTATCTCTGGTGCTAAAGCGTGCTTTTTTCATTGAGTCACCTAATTTTCCCCACATATAACTACTAAATTCTAATTTGTAATCGTCTTCCTTCCCAAGCACCTTAACATCATCGTACCGTGCATAAGCTTGTGTGCCGTCCATATGTTTCAAATCAAAACGTACTTTTACAGTCCTGTTCTTTGTGAGCTGGTGCATAGCTGTAAGCCCGAGCCAATGATTCCCATCAGAATTTCCAAAGCCGTTCACATATTCTTCCAGTTTCGGTCGAAACTCACACTAGCATCTGCCCTTCTCTGCAGCACCGTCCACCCTCCAAATTTTTCCATTTGGCAGAATGCACGATAAGTTGATCCATTTTCAAATCGTAGATCCACTACACCATTTTGAAGGATTCCTGACTGCCTGGCTTCATCGCAATCGCGATATGCTCCGAGTGTTCAACTATGATTTTTGGAATCCTTTCCTGGAAAATAAAGTTTGCATTTACTGTACATGGTAAACTGCAGTGACAAACGTTACAGTTTAGGAGAGGTAGGGAGCGTTAGAGAAACATGAATGCCCTCGAGGGGCAAATCGCTCCCTAGAAATCTCGTACACTTTTTATGGGAATCGTTTTGTCTACCTGAGAAACCCTTTAGGAATCCTTTTGTCTCTAGAAATCTCGCATGCTCTGTGAGGTAGTGATACACCTCCCGAATGCTCACACAGGTATTAGGAACCACATACATACATTCATACATACATTTTTATTTGATAATGCAGGTTAAAATTGGCTACAATACTATAGATGTGGACATGCAAATTAAAATCTTTAAAAGCCATATTGCTAAAATAAATAATGTTACAATAGAATATTGAAATATTTGTGAAAAAAGAAGAATCTCAAAAGTAAGAATACTTAATTTTTATTGTTATTAAAAGTAGTTGTTCCCTTCTTAAATTTGTCCTTCTGATGGTGTCTTCAATTAAACTTGGATGTCAAACATGCACCCTCTCTTCCTACCTTCCAAAAAAGGTTAAACGAGCCATTGCAGAGGGTTTGATTTCACTTTTCTTTTGATTTAATCTCGTATAATTTGTTATGGACATTTTTAGTTTTTTATTGCTATTTAACTGAAGTTAGCAACATTTGTAAATTAGGTTTTTACTTTGTAGTCTTTTGCACGGCCCCCTGTAAAGCAGTCTCCACGGGACTGATGGGGCTACCGTGGTTAAATTATATAAAATGAATGAATGAAAATGAATGTCTTTTGTAAAAACTTTATCTATATAATTCTGCGGAGGAGGTAGCGAAAGATACCTCCTTAACTACAGAACCTCCTTAACAACAGAACTTTCAAAATGGTGGCTGACACAAGGATAGGAAACAGAATCACTCTTATCATGAAGGCAATGTAAGTACNATGGACATTTTTAGTTTTTTATTGCTATTTAACTGAAGTTAGCAACATTTGTAAATTAGGTTTTTACTTTGTAGTCTTTTGCACGGCCCCCTGTAAAGCAGTCTCCACGGGACTGATGGGGCTACCGTGGTTAAATTATATAAAATGAATGAATGAAAATGAATGTCTTTTGTAAAAACTTTATCTATATAATTCTGCGGAGGAGGTAGCGAAAGATACCTCCTTAACTACAGAACCTCCTTAACAACAGAACTTTCAAAATGGTGGCTGACACAAGGATAGGAAACAGAATCACTCTTATCATGAAGGCAATGTAAGTACAACTGCGGTGTCTAACTACCCATGAATAAACCTTGAATAACGGCGTAATTTATTCGTTCGCGCGCTTCTCAGCAGGCAGCGATAATTTTGAAATGGGTGTGCTCAGGCAAGGGACCGCTCTTTCGGTCTCTCGCACGTCCAACTTGAAACTTCCTGTTTGTCGTTTGTGAATTCGTAGTGATCTAGTGAAGCGTTTTCTTTGACGCGGTCGTAATAAGGCTGACACATTTAGCCTGCGTGAAGATATCATTTTTTCACTGCGAAGGATGCCGAACGAAGGAGGCACTAGTAGTCGTTGGACCTCCTTCGTAGTGGAGAAGTAAAGTCTGGAAGAAGGCCAACGTGAATATTACCTGGGCAGTTTAAGATTCCAAGATTTAAGTACGAATTTAGCTTCAGACTTACCAGTTTCTGTTTCATTGTTAATGTGTTCAGTTGCGTCAAATCGAGGACAGTTGTAACCAGTAAGGCATCGGCTGCATCGGTATCCTGGGCACTCACATGTGTCTCGACACACATGCATTTTTGGACAGGGATTCAACTTTTGGCAAACTTGTCCAATCTAAACGAAACAGGAGTAAGTAAAATAGCCAACTTTTTAACAAAAATTTGTTAGCATATCTAATGAAATTCAAAAAGTCGACTGCGATACACCAGAGGGGGGTATAATTTTTTCAAATGAATACAGCACTTTACCTAAGTACATGGCTCTACAGCTACTAATAAAATAGAACAAAGGAAAAAGGTCCTACGTACCAACAGTTAATGATTTTAATTATATTTGTGCTGTGTGGAGCTTCAGACCACGTTTATACTGTACCGGTACAGTTTTGACCCGCTACAAAGTTGTTACGGTTCAATTCAGACCACGTTTATACTGTACCGGTACAGTTTTGACCCGCTACAAAGTTGTTACGGTTCAATTCAGACCACGTTTATACTGTACCGGTACAGTTTTGACCCGCTACAAAGTTGTTACGGTTCAATTCAGACCACGTTTATACTGTACCGGTACAGTTTTGACCCGCTACAAAGTTGTTACGGTTCAATTCAGACCACGTTTATACNAGCACTTTACCTAAGTACATGGCTCTACAGCTACTAATAAAATAGAACAAAGGAAAAAGGTCCTACGTACCAACAGTTAATGATTTTAATTATATTTGTGCTGTGTGGAGCTTCAGACCACGTTTATACTGTACCGGTACAGTTTTGACCCGCTACAAAGTTGTTACGGTTCAATTCAGACCACGTTTATACTGTACCGGTACAGTTTTGACCCGCTACAAAGTTGTTACGGTTCAATTCAGACCACGTTTATACTGTACCGGTACAGTTTTGACCCGCTACAAAGTTGTTACGGTTCAATTCAGACCACGTTTTTACTGTACCGGTACAGTTTTGACCCGCTACAAAGTTGTTACGGTTCAAGAGCGTTTACACTGATTCAGAACAAAGTTATTCTATAGATAGAAGGAACAAGAGTGTTACGGATTACCAAGAACAGTGTATACGGGACGCTGATCCGTTGATCCGTTACACTTTTGTTACGGTTCCAAAGTTGTACCGGTACACTGTAAAAGGGGTCTCAGTTGTACACTACGACCCTGTTTACACCGCACCGGTGCAACTTTGTTCCTGCTAATCAGGGCCGTCGAGAGCCAGCCCGGGCCCTGGAGTGAGTTATGGGATCGGGCCCTAGCGGGGGTTTGGGGGCTAAGCCCCCAAGAAAATTTTCCGTGACCACGCCCTTCAGACTCTCGGAGAATGGGGGAAACGCCCTTTTTAGGAATAATAGTTAAAAAAATTGCTTAAACGTTCCATGTCAAGGTTATGCAAAAAATTGGTATTGATGAACGAAGGACATCGTTTTGTGTTAGTAAAATAAGAATATCAATACGACAGTTTGTAACACGCAGAAGAATACTTTACGGGGCTTTCATGTTTACCAAGTCATGTCTAATCAAGTCAACGGTTCTTGCAATTTCACTCTCGATGCTCAACACTGCGAGATCTGTCAGCCTGTCCTGAGTCATTGTACTTCGCACAAAGTATTTTATCAGCTGGAGGAGCTTGCTGAAGGAAGGCTCTGCAGATGCAGCTGTCACAGGCAAGGTGCAATATATACTCTGGGAGCAGTGCACAAATTTCAAGTTTAAACTTCGTAATTTGATTCAGAGTATTTGACTCGCACTTTTACGAGGTGACTAACTTTCAAAAGAGGGCATGGTCACGACATTTTTAAGGCAGATAGATTGCCATAGAAATGCGCTGTAAAGAGCTTTTATAGCAATAATAATGTTTTATGGTACGAGATTGTTACGGGCCCTTTTACCACACCCGCTACCCCCCTCCTCCCTCTCGACGCTCCTGCTGCTAATCCGTAAAGCTTTTGTTCCTTCGATCTATAGAAAATTTACAACTTTGCAACGGATCAAAACTATACCGGTACAGTGTAATCGTGGTCTCATATGTACACTACATCTCCAGGCTCATAAGCTCTTCAGCCACCCCTCATACTTACCAGTGGATAAGTATGATTGGTTGTCTTGTATGTCCATCCTTCTTTTGGCACTAATACAACGTTGTCAATTTCAGTGGATTTGCTATTCAGCTCACATCTCTGATCTCCATGGCCCTGGCTATTAAATGATTTACACTGGCCATTCATCAAGCATCCAAACTCGCATTCCCTTTCACTTTTGAACAGGAGTGTATCAATGATTGATCCTTGCAGAGCATTATGCTGCTTGATGATGCTGAAGTTGGCAAAACTTTTACACTGCAGTCGTAGGATCTCACCGTGAATTACGGATATCATGCACAAGGAAAGTCTGAAGGAAAGAAATAGTTTAACATACTTGAAAACCAGGAATAGACCTAGCAAATTTAGTAATTTAAATGGAACCTGATTTGAATACCTTGAATAAACCTGGTTTACAAAAATATCACTCGCCTGGTTTCATTACTCTGACAGTTAAACCTTGGAATACAAAAGATTATATTACGTCCCTCGACTGCACTGAAATTAGAGAATAATGAAACAAGTTTATTAACGCCAAACCCTACCCTGGGTACCAGAGCCAAAAATAAAAAGAAAAATTAAAAAGAAAAAAAGCCAAACCCCAAACATTCCTTTGAAGTTTTATTGCTCTACTGGGTGAGTCAGAAAACTTTCTAGACGTATTTGAGTCTTTTAACCCGGGCCGGGGGATTGGGGATTTAGGGGGCAATTGAGGGCAATTTACAAACAATTTCAAGAAAATGTTCCTTATCAAAATCCTTCAAATAAAATCCTAAAATAGTTTTTCTTGGGTAACAGGCTCATAAGTTTGGATCCAACGTCTTTCTTTCAGGTTGGATCGGGAATCCATGTTAAAAATCGCTAATCAAATTTGCTGATAATTTGTTGACTCTCGCAAGCTCACGCGACAGCTGTTAACAAAAACTCTTTTGGAGTTAAAACCTAATTTTTTGCTGCATTTATTAATAATAAGCATTTATATAGAATGTTTTCAAGCAAAAGTTTGTAAATAGAATTATAGAAAAGGCACTTTTTGAGCAAAATGTATGAAACAAAAGTTGTGTTGAACCTTTACGCTTCAGACTATTGAGCCTAATTTTGGAAACAAATCTGAACTTAATCAGCTCATCAAAGAAATGTATTTGCATCAAGCTTCGATTAATTCATGTTTTCGCGTTTTGCCTCCTAAGGGTCGCAGGTAAACTTTAAAAACTCCAATGGAAATTGGTAGTTGTTTTACATGCTTCGCTGTCTTCTTGAAGTTATGCAATTTGAGAGGAGAAGAAAATTCCTTTTTAGCGGATGATGATTTCTTTATGAAATAATGTTTTTACCCAACCTCGATTCCAGGGCTATCAGTGTCTTCGGCCTCCCTTCAGCGCACATGATACTGGCCGCCCACCGCCCATTGTTACTCTGGGTTCGAGGTTGGTTTTTACCTGAATAAGGAACCAGGGCAAATTTGCAACGCTAGCCTTAGATTTGTTTCCTAGTCTCTTGTTTCCATGTGTTCTTTGACTTGAATGATGTTGCTTTGGTCAATATAGACTCAAGAAACATTTCTCCCAAAAAGTGACCCTACTCAGGCCTTCGCTAGACTCATCATTTTCGTGTAGTTTCGCTCCCCTGAATTAATATGTCGCTACAACTCACTGAAGCGACAACAAAAACATCAATTCAATTCAATTAGCGAAAATGAAGGGACTTAAATCATGAGTGCCTTCGCCGCAAGAATTTGTGGCGACAATCAGCTCGCAAGACGCGACGACTTCCCGGGCGACTTCCATCGTGATTTAAGCTTCAATCAACAGTGTGAAGTTTACCCTACTTACGCACGCTAAGTCGTCGTTATTAGCTGTGTGCCGAATGCGATTTTTGCTGCATTTTGTTTCTGCGAGGTGATAGCTGAGAATGGGCCTAAGCAGGGTCATCTTTTTCCCTTTTTCATTATGAGTCCCTGTTGAGTAAGGTTTAGCGCTGGAATACAAAGAACTTAGGTAATAAATCTACTTTATCCTCTGCTTCTTTTGATTGGCACGCCATGCAATTACAAAACGATTAACGAATTCAGACAAAGCAAATTCTCTCAGGCAAAAGAGAAAACACATGAAAAGCTGACTCGAATCAGTGTAGCTAACTGTCGCGGTGTGCATGCGAAGGATTTTTTAAGAACAGAACTGTGTATAAATCGAAAGAAGAAGGATCGATCTAAGGGCGTATTCTTTTGGGAATCTGAAGTCTCGGAAGTCTTCTGAAAACGGTAGACTTTGCAGAGAAAAATATCAGTTACCAAAAGAATACACATTCTGAAAACGGTAGAGTTGGCAGACTTCGCAGAGAAAAATCCCAAAAGAATGAGAAATCTGAAAGTGAGAGAGTTCGAATACAGTGCTCGGCTGAGCGAATTGAAGCCATTGCAATGCACTATACTTTTGTTATGTAAATCCCGAGAGAAAATAATTTACAATATTTTATTCTATTTTCGAACTTTTGCAAACTTTTTCATTCACGAAACAAGGCTCTTTGCTAT
Source organism: Aurelia aurita (assembly GCA_004194415.1). NCBI lineage: Eukaryota > Metazoa > Cnidaria > Scyphozoa > Semaeostomeae > Ulmaridae > Aurelia > Aurelia aurita. Next base: position 75,332 of record REGM01000047.1, read on the forward strand.
CTCTCCGAAGTCTTCCAGCTTCAAGAGCAGAAGGTTTCAGATGCCTCGGATCTCTACCGTTTTTAGAAGAGCCCAGCAGAATACGTCAAAAATCTCTCGGAAGCCTTCCGAAAACAGAATTACCAAAAGAATGGGTTTTCATAAAAAATGATCTGAACTCTGAAGCCTACGAAGTCTGCCGTTTTCGGTAGCATGGCACCAAAAGAATGGGATTTTAGCTCTTACTAACTCTACCGTTTTCAGAAGGTGCCCAAAAGAATACGCCCTAAACTTGTGCATCTGATAATAGACAATAATGCTAAAGATGGCGGCTGCGCAAAGCATGCTGGTAATAAGCTCCCTGACGACCACCTAACGACATAACAATGTTGGTCTGCCGTTTCGACTAGCTAGCTGTGGTAAAGTTCGGAACAAGCAATCAATGTAAACAAACAGGACAATTTTGTAATTCGAACGCGAATCTTTCAATTTGAATCAAAAATCTAGTTATTCTGCTTTGGAAAGGTTTCCTTTCGAACCATGTTGCTATCTAATTCAAGGTCGAATCGAATTCAAGCCAGCTAGTCGAAATGGCAGACCAAAATTTGTATGTCGTTAGGTGGTCGTCAGGAAGCTTTTTTCCAGCATGCTTTGCAGCAAAACACAACAGAGTCTTTGGAGCCGCCATCTTTAGCGTTATTGTCTGTCGAGAAGCTGTACACTTAAAGAACGCCAATCAACCAGCATCCTTTGCGCGCTTCGCTTGTTGCCTTTCGACTGCGGCGGCCATTTTAATATGACAACATTCTCTGCAAAGCGTGACCGCAAAGGATGCTGGTTGACCGGCGTTCTTTAATGATCAGTCTCTGGACCATGGGCAGTAGGAGACGTTTGGATTGCTTTTTGAAAATGTTGTGGTCAAGTGTTGTGGGTACCAGAATAGGTTGCAGTTGTTAAGATTAAATTAGCCGTTTCAAAAGCGGCTTCCTGCGCGACTAATTTAATCTTAACAACCGCAAACCATGATCACAACATTTTTCAAAAAGCAACCCAAACGTCTCCTACCGCCCATCATCATCATCATCATCATTACTTTATTTTTACAGTAGGCGAGAATTAATTATAGCTCAAATTTACAGCTAATTTAAGCCTACTCTACAATACAATATATACAATATTGCAGGAAAAAAAAAATTAAATATATCAAGGCTAATTACATGAGGATAAAAACATAAAAGTCTATCCTGTTAGGAACCCAGCCTGTGGTATATATGCTTTGCAAAGCCTGCAGTTGCACTTACCACCTTTCCAGCACCTTTTTTGCTTTTTAAAAATTGGAAGGGTGCTAGAATCTTTTACCTGCCACAATCTATTTCCAAGGAATGCTATAGTCTCGATTCCAAAGGAAGTAGTGCGTACCTTTGGAAGCTGCGCGTCGTTACCATGTCTTAGGTTGTAACCAATGTTTCGCTGCATGAAAATTTCCTTCATGAAAGTTGGATTGAGATCGAATTTTGTTTTAAAAATTTCAGTCATAAGCAGCTGCAGATTTCTTATATGGATGGGCACCGAATTAGTTTGATTTGATTGATTTGATTTCAAATATTTTAGTTTGTTCCAGTTTATTTTAGTTTGTTCCAAGAGAAAACCAAAATCATGTTTGTAATCTTTCTGTGCGAGGCGCAGTGCCCTTTCGTGGACATGATGTCTGGACTTGGCAAATATACGGACGAGTGAGATGTTTAGCTTCATTCTTGTGTTATTTGTGGTTCGGGTTAGGGTTTGTAGCTAGGTGTCATGTTTTTGAAATTCATTTTTGCTGGAACAATATCCACGGCCTGAAAAGAAGCATTCACCGACAATAACGAATCCCTGATTCATTGGTGGGTGAGCTTTCTCTTCATTGCGAGATGCATTTGGGAGCATGGTAAAAGTATCCAGCTGTGTCATCGTTAGTGCAGTCGTCTATTGTATTCACTGTAGAGTAGTTTCTTTTAGCGTAAAGCAGAGTACAATGTTTGTAATGTAATTGAATTGGTTATATATAAAAAAGAAAAGAAAAAGAAGCATTCAGGATCTAAAGAGCATACTGGAATACCTTTCTGACGATCAAAATGCTCTAGAATTGTCGTGCCCCACAACAAGTTCCACGTTGTTCTTACGGACCTGACCAATAGCTTTTTTTTAAATCCTGGACTCTGGAGTTTTAGAAACTTGCAGAAAAACTTTTTATTGGTCTGCAAGCGTGCAACTAGCATGGCTAAAACTTATCTCGAAGGCCCTCGAACAACCTTATGACAAACAAAGAACACAAGAATCGGATAAACCATGTTTTTCTCGGAAAACGGAGTTCATCTGCAAGAAAATCGAGTTCAGTAGAGTCTGGGAATCCGAAGTCAACAAAAGTAATAGTATACTCACCCGAAAAGAAAATAAAAGTTTGCCATATTCCACTTCATGAAGACCTTGGAAAGTAAAGCTGCCAAGCACTGAATAGTTTGGAAAATGGTTTTAAATATAGAAGAGATGAACTCAAACAAAGCTTTCTGTTGTCATCAGCTTCAATCTATCAACGCGCTAACTCACGTATTTTTATAAATCAGCAAATATTTAAATCTCTGCTCCTCTAGTTTACTTCACCGCCAAAATACTTAATTCTGTTTGATCAATTAGCAACTTGAAGTTCGAGTCGAGATATACAATGAAGAAGTTAGATTGTAAATTTTTAATTAGGCGAATGCTGATTGGTTTATTCTAATCAAAGTTGGATGTAAATTTGATCATTCTTTATACAGGGTGTTTCAGAAAAAAAATGCAACCCAATTAGAATTGAAAATTTTCAAGAAATAACAACATTTGATTTATATGTAATGTATACCATCTGAAAGCACAATCTTCATTCTTTCCAATGCTATGCAGTTTGGATACATGGTCTATTTTAGATGCAGGAATAGTGGTAGGACATTTGCATAGGCGAAAGATAGGCAAAAGCCCATCTTTGTGAGAGCTTATTTTATCATTTTTAATAAATGCATCTCTTTGAAGTAAATTTGCATGTTTCCTACTTAAGGGCATCACCTCAAGTGATTATAGGCCTGAAATGTTTTCATAAAATCTGTTTCGTAACTTTTTATGCTAAAAATAGTGTTGATTTTTCTCTAACAGCATGCTGCATTGAAAATCGACCATACTTAATAAAATATCAATTAAATGATAAATAATTACATTAATGTATCCAAACTGAATATCATTGGAAAGAAGAAAGAATGTGCTTTTAGATGGTATACATTACATCTATTCAAATCTTTCTATTTTTTTAAATTTTCAATTATAGTTAGGTTGCGTTTTTTCTGAAACAACATGTAGAATTCCCGACTGCTAGAAAATTTATACGGACTGAAAATCAGCCTCAAGGAATTCCAGACTATTATCAATCGTTGCTTTGAAGGCCTTGGCTAGCCGCTTAATCACGCAAAGCTGTCAAACGTTACATGTTGTGAAATTGTTTTCATAAAATAGCTAATTATAATTGATATTTCGAAAACTATTTAATCAGATTGTGCTTTCAGATGGTATACATTACATCTAATCAAATCTTATCATTTTTTTTAAATTTTCAATTATAGTTGGGTAGCGTTTTTTCTGAAACACCCTGTAGAGCAACCTCGTCTCCGTCCAAATATGACAAAAAGCCCGGGGACGAGGTTGCCTGTAGAGTACAAAGCAGCGTTAAACTCTACAGCATTCAGATAATTTACTTCAGGCGTCATCCTAAGGCCTTCCATTTTCCAAAATGGGCAGCTCTATAATCTCACTTTTGGGATATTTTACTCCAAAGTCCGCTATTCTCAGAAAAATGACAAAATTATCAATAAAATTACTACCTCTCCTGAGCTACACAACGCCTGCTATAGACAGTGTTATGTAATATACAAATTTTGCGTTTCTAGATGGTAAGAATACAATTTTAATGACATCTTAACCCATTTTAAGTCAATCTGAATAGTGGATACCAAAAATTTTCTGCTCGCTGTGCTCGCAGTTCCACAGAGTGTTGCCTTTGCTATCGAGTGGGCTTCTTTCACTTCATTGAATAATTTCTATAGGAGATGGTTTAGGGAGAAGCCTCAAAAACTTATTGTTTACACGCCTTATTGTTTTTATGAAAAATCCACTGTACTGATGTTATCCCCCCACCGTACTGAACAGCCTCCACTATACTCCATGTTGTACCCCCACACTCGTCATGTTATCCCTCCACTGTACTGATGTCAACCCACCACCGTACTGAATAGCCTCCACCGTACTGATGTTATCCCCCCACAAGCGTGATGTTATCCCTCCACTGTACTGATGTTAGCCCTCCACCGTACTGAATAGCCTCCACTGTACTGATGCTATCCCTCCACCGTACTGATGTTAGCCCTCCACTGTACTGAATAGCCTCCACCGTACTCAATGCTATCCCCCCACAGTGCTGATGTTACCCCTCCACTGTACTGAACAGCCTCCACTGTACTGAACAGCCTCCACTGTACTGCACAGACATTACCCCGGGTGGGGCAGCTCTCAATTTTCCTGTACAATACTATTGCTCAAACGACGGTTTTTCAAGCAACGATTTCATAGTCTTTTTTTCTTAGGAATAAAAGTAATTCCATAAACTAATTCGATGTTTGATACAAAAGCACAGCATAGGTTCCAAATCTTTAAAAAGGTCGCTGTAAAATTCTGTGACCTATTTCTTTTGTTGTAATTCTACCGTTGGAATTTTCCGAAATCTTCAACATTTTCACATTTTCAATAGAGTGGTTTTCTTCTTTTTTAAGAATTCAAGAAAAATTTGGAAAAAACTAAAAACCATCGTAATTTCTAAAAGTTTTGAGGAAACATGGAATAATTTTCCAGAAAAACATAGTTTATGAACGTCTACAATATGGCATCAAGCAAAAGTCTTTCACTCTTCTGATTTGCGATTTAGAAATTTGATGACGTCACATCCTCAAATGAGTTGAAATATGAAATACGCTGTAATTTCGAAAATATTCAAGATTTCTGAAAAGTCCAACGGTAGAATTATATCAAAGTAGCTAAAATTTCTTTCAAGCCATTCAATTCAAAGAAATAGGTCACATAATTCTACACCGACCTTATTGCGGCAATTTAAAGATTTGGAACCCATGCCCAAAAGCACAAAAAGAAATCCTTATGATCAGTAACATAATTTTTGATGATTCTTGATGATTTTTGAAAAGTGTTCACTTCTCATTGGGCCACCCGGTACATATTTTTTTGGTGTTAACTCTCAAATTCTCAAACTTGGTAAACGTAAGAGACAGAAGAGTTCCTACAGACTGAACAGGCTGTGCAAACGACTTCTCTTTAGGAGTTGTATTTTGAATGGTTCAAGTTTTTGGTGATTATCTATTTCTTAGGTCAAGCTCTGAACCCCCTGTCACTCATATGATCGAGTGCACCCCCTCGAATATACTGCTTTTCTAGTTTATGATTTAGCAATTTGATAGCGGTAGAATTACTGCGGAGTAACAGAAATTCCTTTGAAGCCCTTCTGGGACGTAGGAGTCAGGGGATAAAAGATGCTCTGTGCCCTTCAAGTTCTTTGAAAGTGGCTTATTTCAATTCTAAAAAAAGTGTCCCACTGGGAGATGTGCTCCTACAAATAACTGCTGCTTCCTATGTCCCTGGTCCCTGAAGCAATTAAATTCAAAAATAAATGCAATAGCTATTTATGCAATCACTTTTAGAGATTATGTTCTGTTCGAGTCAACGAGTTTCAGCAGATTTCAGTTTCTTCGAAGCTTCATTTCACTAAAAATGATGCCAGCCTGCTCCCCATAAGAATACCACTCCATCTGCTGACGTAGCAAGACTCCCTCCTGTTGTGGATGAACCCCATTCAAGTTGGTAGCACGACAATAATCATACCACCATGCCCCTTTGTTAATCACTGGACAATCATTATCTTTATTATCCATCGTTGCGAATCTCTTTCGATTATTAAAAGCCAAAGCATCTCCAGCATTCCCAGAGAATCCAGAAACATCAAGTTTGTATTTCGTTTTTTCTGCATCAACTTTGAATTTTGAATATTTCGCATATTCTCTCTCCTTTTTCAAATTACCCAACTCGACTCTCAGTGATACTTCATTCGCGGACGTTAAAGCATGTATTGCATCCAGCCCGAGCCAGAAATTTGCCTTCAGATTTCCAAAACCTTTTTGATACTCACTCCAGCCTCTATAAAAATTCGTGCTGGCATCAACCCTTCTTTGGAAAACAGTCCAACCTCCGCCGTCAGTTGCCATATCACAATACACATTCAGAGTTTTGTCTGCATGTATTGATATTTCGTATATTCCACTGGTCGTCTCACCATAGTCCATGATTTCTTTGCAGTCTTTATGAGGCCCTAGAATTTAAGATACATAGGATTGAAGTATTGAAAGCGAAAATATTTAAGGATTGCCGTAGGGTTTGCCTAAAACCGCTTTATTGTGTACGAAAATTTCGCCAGAATTCAGGCTCAATATTTGCTTTCGTTGACTAGACTGACGACGTGATTCCTTGTATTCGTTTAATGTTTTTAATCTGATTTTTTTGTTTTCTCTCATACAAGGACTCACGACCAAACAGATTCTAAACAGAGACTAAAATCTCAAGAATAATCGAACGTCTTTTATCATTTGAACGTCGAAAGAAAGTCGAATGTCGCTTCGAACGTCGCATCGAACGTGGCTTCGCTTCGAAAAGTCGAGCTTTGATCTAATCAGCCAATCAAACGCTAAGAAGGGGCACGTGGTCTGACCTTATTAAGAAAGTCGAGATTTGATTGGATGCGCCGCGCATCATCATCATCATCATCATCATCAATAATTTATTTACAGTAGGCAAGAAATAGAATAGCTAATTTACAGCTAATTAAGGCCTACTTTAATACATATTTACAATTTACAATCTAGAAAAAAAAAGAATATTAAAATGGGCAATATATATTACAGGAAAGATACATACTAATTGTCTATCCTGTTAGAAACCCAACTTGCGGGATGTATGTTTTGCAGAGTCTACAGTTGCATTTATTTCCATTCCAACATCTAATTTGTTTTTTAAAAATGGGAAGGGTGTTTGCGTGTTTTATTTCCTGCGGTAAAAACTGCCATAGTTTAATTCCAAGGTAAGTTATGGACTCAACTCCGAAGGAAGTGGTTCGTACCTTTGGGAGTTGAGCGTCATTACCGCATTACCATGCCTCAGATTGTAGCTGATATTTCGCTGCATGAAAATATCCTTCATGAATAGTGGATTTAAACTGCATTTTGTTTTATAAATTTCAGTCATTAGCAACTGTAGGCATTTGGCCTAAGAAGTCTCTGTTTTGAAGCTGTATTGTCATGAGTCTCCTTTTGAAGCCATAACTATCACTCAATTCAATGCTGAAAACTGAGACTCATGTAGTCAGTCTATTCGTTGACAAGATTTTTGCAGATTTTGCCAGATTTAGGCATTTAGGGGTGCTACGTGAAAATTAATCATCTACAGATACCCTGTTACTCAGTATGATTGGAGAACAGCCTTCGATAGAAAGCTAGTCATTGGAATACTGTTTATCAACTTCAGAAAACTGTACTGAGAAAACAACAAAAAGAAAAATGTGTAAGTGTGTTTAAAATAATGGTTTATAACAAGAAGGTATGAAATTACCAAAATATAACTTCAGAAAAGCCATTTGAATCTTCAATATAGATAGGAAGATTCTTAAAATGCAAAATATACCAAAGAAATCTCATATGGAGTTCCACAAGGCTCATTGCTAGGAACAATACTGTTCTCGTTTTGGGTCAATGACCTGCAATACAGCATTGTAGAAGGGCAAATATAGAAAACTTTACTTGTTACTAATTGTTACTTTACTTATTCATTCTGAAGTTTGCATCTGTAATGCTCAGTTTCTACGATAAATGCTTAAAAGTAAATCGACGGAGTTAAAAGCAGCTTAGCAAGGGGGACTGGGTCCATGTAAATAGAACCCATTGTATTTGATGTTTTCGATCGCTGAAAACAATAGGAACATAAGTGGCGCGTGCCGTTCTTTTGGGCTATGTTTAGACTAGATCGCTATATCTCCGTTCATTTACTTTAAAGCTGCATTTGTAGATAATTTTATTTTTTCGATAAAATTAAATTTCTTCCAAAGCTGTTGATACTCTCGAGAACGGAAATGACTTATAAAACGTTTCTTTGGTTACATGAGAAATTTGATGGAAGGATAAACATCTCCATCTTCTCTCCAAAAAATGTTGATAATATTACGATAGTTTTTGTTGTAGTATGCATGTGTGAGTATGGTGCGGCACGGCGCGACTGAAATTGGTTTTATAAGTCGCACCGGGTCGACCCAGACGGGAGGCCTTTAGCGTATGGTTCGACTCAGTCGAATAAACAAGTGTCAAGTTGGTTTTATAAGAGTCGCGCCGCGCCGAACCAGAAAATTGGTCTGAATTCACTCGGTTCGGCACGGCGCGGCCTAAACGGGCCTAAACGTATCGGGCATAAGTAGTGATGAGAAATAGAACGCGCAGGGCAGTTCAGCTGAAGAGATCGAAAACTCGACAGATCGAGAACTATAGAACGTCGAATAGAATTTGACGCAGCAGAGAGAAAAGTAGCCTTGAGGTAGCACGGAATAGACTTGTTGTTATTACACGGAATAGACTTGTTGGGCAATTTCTGGAATAAACGGGGTGGGTGGGAAATTTCCCGAATCCTGATAAAAGGAGGGTCTGGAATAAACGGGGCGGGTAGAAAATTCGATATGCAGTTCTGTAATGGGACGACAAGTTGTTTTGACTGTAAAAACAAGTTGAAAATCAAGGAACTATTGAAAATGAAGAATTCATTCGAGTCACATTTCAGGAAAAAGAATTTCACATGTTTCACATTTAAAAAAGCTCCTAAGCAGATCAAATTTAGCAACCAAGTAGATTCAATTTAAGTTGGGGCGCCTTTAAAGCCAAGACGTGCATTCTTTCAGGTTGAAACGAGATTTCATGTTCTTTCTTTTAAAACTGACTCTTCCTGAAAAATTAGCCATTTCGATTTTCTTTTGCGAATGGTGTTAAATTCTTTTATCGAATTGTGTTTTTTCTAAAAATCGATAAACGAGTTAGAAAATATAAGTCTGATAAATTAATGCAATAATGTGGAAGGAAGAAGACCCGAGGAAAAAGAAAGATAATCTCCCTTGCAGCTGCAGCAGGTGATTATGTATTGCCTTAAAGCCCATTGTACACTGCAATAAACTTGGAACCAAAAAGGTTAGTCCAAATTAGTGCCTTTCAATTTATTTTGCTATGTGTACACACCAGATTTGGACATTTTGTTTGTCGTGAAGATCTTTGTTTAATTAAAGGACATATGTCATGTAAATATCTGGTTGAAAGAAACAAAACAGAAAACAAAACAAAACAGTGCTTATGAATAGATGTCAGAACGAGGCTGAATTTTCAT
>REGM01000047.1:102472-119842 GCA_004194415.1 Aurelia aurita
TGCATGGTTATTCAAATAATGATATTGGCTTGTCTTGCTCTTTGTTTGTTTAATTTTTTTATACTGAAGTCGTTGGGACAACAAAAGTGAGTCCATCACACAGACCATAACTCTCTCTACTTATGGTCTGTGACGCAGGCTAATGTGAATTCAGCTTATAAATTTACTTTCCAGCATATCATATTTTTGTTTTTTGTTTTCTTCCAGGTACAAGTGTTCCCAATGCTATAACTATCATATTTGCCAAGTAAGAAACCTGTTTTACTTTTATCTCCATGTTCTCTTTTTTGTGCCGCCCACCGAAGAAAGATGATTGATCAAACGTCGCAGAAGTTTACCATATCTTTTAGCCAGTGTCAACTGGAAAGAGTTTATAACTTTTCTCGTTGTAACTTTTCTATCGCTGAAAGTATTCAGACTGAAAAAAGATTGTATTTTGGGTCAAATGGGACTCTATGGACATAATTTTGAGCATTGTTCAATTCTTGTCAAATATACAGGGTGTTCCAAACATATCGTTCGACGTTTGCTTAGACTTTGAACTTCCAAAGTTCGTAACTCAGTGAATTTTCAGCGGATTTGCTTACTAATGTTCATCCACAGGAAATGTGTCCTTCATAAGGCTTGGTTTTGCAAGGTAAAAGTCCCTAAAACGGGGTGTGATTTTTGCAAAAAAACCTTTAAAACAGGTCTAAATATGAAATATTTTGTGACGTTATGATAACACAAAATGGGTCGTCCAAATGACCATCGGGTGCACACCCCTGTACAAAATTGAGTAAAGTACCCACCCCCCGGCACTCAATAAGGTTTTATTTTGTCTCGTGGCATATATTCTGTTAATTTGCTGCGAAAAGTTCTAGTAGTCGATAGCTAAATTGGTCCCAAAAGAGTTGAACGATGTAGTTTTTGAAATGTTAGTGGTCTTTACTAAGCCAAGATGAAAACTATTCGCTAGCTTTCCTATAGTTGTTACTGGTCGAATTTCATGCTGATGGCGTAGCCTTACAAAATCCTGTCTTATCCATATAATTAAAAAAATGACCTGAAAAAAATTAGCAATATGTTAGTTGCTTAGCATCTTGCATAAGTTTGATTTTTATTATACATTTTCATTAAACAATTAAACAGTGAACTCTTGCCTGGGTCATGTAATAAAAATATAATTTTTATGAGACAAGAACAATTAATGTATTCATGCAGAGTGTCTCATTAGTGTCTCAGAAGTTCTGCCGATCAGAGGCAAATTTAGAATTGATAGAATTTTGTTATTTGCAGCATTTGACCAATGCCTTTTTTGCAGGATTGCTTCTGGCGTGAAAAGAAATCTGGTTCACATACAAGTGAGCATGATATGAAGGAGTATTCTACTTGGGTGAGTTTCTTGTTCTATTTCGTTACCAGGACGGCAATGCAACGCAATGTTGCTTTTGTTTCCGAAATTTGGCTTCAATAGATTCCTTATGTACATTCGAATTTGCTTCCCTTGAGAGAGTATGAAGTTGTCCTTTTCAATTGCACAACTTGGAAATCCCATTTCTATCGTTCTGTATTTCAGATCTAGGCCTCTGAAGTAAAACTCACTCATTTTAAATGTTAGTTTTCAAGGAAAAAAGATGGTTTCCAGGTATTTAACTGACGAAGGAAGTTTCGTCTTGGCCTTTTCAATAATATGTAACAGTAGGGTACAGGAAACAATACTTTGTTTATATGATAAAAGGTGACGCGTCCTGGTTTTTTCTGGCTGGCGTTGCCGTCCTGGTTTTTTAAGCTCCCTATTTTAAAAAGAGGGTTTCCACTGGAGCAAATTCTCGTGCGAATTCACAGGCCTACTAGCTTGCTCAGTTTCGGTTTCAAGTAATTAAATTTGAATAAATCTTTTCGGAAGAAAGTTCGTTTCAAAAGAGGGAGCATTCACCTCCCTCTGAGATTGATAATTGGGTCCTCCGTTCATGCGTACACACCTTGCGCGCTTAGATTTTTCAGTTTCCTTTAAATTTTGAACAGAAGACGGAAACACCATTTCAGGGAACGAAGGAAAAAATAGTTAGCCCTGCATTTAAGGTGTCTAACTACCCATGCACATTTTAGACACAATGAAAACTCGCGAATAATAACCTTTAATTTCCCAAATGAGCCTGACTTAGGCTCTTATATAATTGGTATAAAAGAGAATTTTTTTTTCTCTCGTCCGGGGTTTTTTGTTGTTCAGCAACATGCGCCTATGCCGGCCCATCATCTAATGTGAAACAGATCTCCAGTATTTATATGGGTATCCTATCGTTCATGTGTAGCTTTTTGTAGTTGTTAATTGGTTGTTAATTAGTTGTATGTCTTTATGTATGGCTGCGGGGTGGTCATTGTCTTTTGCTCCCTGTGGTATCGTCTTTGTAGTGTTGTAAAGTAATTCATGTGTAGTGTCTTAAATAATTTGTTACTGTAATAGTTTTAAATTGAATATAAAAAAAAAAAAAAAAAATTTTTTATATATTCCATTAAAAAATTTACAAGACAAATTTACTAATTACGCTATCTACGAACTACTCCACAAACACTACAAGGACGATACCAACGGGAGCAATAGACTATGTCAACCTGGGGTGGCCATTACACAGAGAGATAAACAAAAAGTACTGGGTGAATTAGGGGAAATGCACCACCCGCCCGCAAAATCGCACCCAGAGAACCACCCAACCGATTCGCAAAGTTAGTAGACAAGAAATGAGAGTGCTAGGTTCTTATTTAAAGGTTCTTAAGCTTTTGAACCAAACATGGTTTATAATTCCAATGAAATTGCATCCCAGGGGGTTCACTTCCATATATATACTGGTAGGGATGTGCCATTTTTTGGGGTGCCTTTTTTCAGGCAGAAAATAAATTTTAGGGTATCATTTTTGGTAACATCATAAATAGTCATAAATGTGGGTATCGTTTTTGGTATGATCATAAATTTTGGGGTATCAATTTCAAAGTGATTCTTTAGGGTAAAGTTTTTGATTTTTGACTCATTATATTGAATTTCAGGGTAAGCATTTTGCATGGCCTGTAAATTTTGGGGCATGATTTTTGGAAAATTTTATAAATTTTAGGGTGTGATTTCACATGTCAAAATGGCACACCCCCGTCATCTCCTATTGAAGTTGCCCCCCCCCCGGGAATTGCATGCACTTTGTTCAGTACAGAAGTCTAAATTAATTTTTGTTTAATTTGAGTTTTTGAGTTGAGTCTTTGAGTTTTCCGTTAACAAAGGTTGCTCTTTCATCCGATCAAATCTGGCAAAGATTGGAAATCAGTTTTAAAAACAAGAACCTACATTTAATAGTAGCCTGAATAAGGTTCTTGTTTAAGGGAAAAAGTATTTCTGCTTTCGGTCTGGAGGTTCTTGAAACATAAGTTTCTTATTCGCAGGTTTTTACTCCACACAACGTGACTAGAGTTTTTTGTACACCCGTTGGTAGGGTATGAATAACCTGCAACCACGAATACAGAAGCTTTTAATGTGCTTACGAAGATATTTCTGGCATTTGTGTGTTTTACACCCTTATACAATCTCGGGGTTGTGCCCGCAATGCGATTTACTTGGAGATTTTCTCATTGTAACAACATGCCTGTTCATCGCTTATTAATGAGGTCATTATCCATGACGTACCGTAAAATCCGGACCATGGAATCAAGAGATCTATTTAAGTGAAATGATTGACCGCTCGTAGCGGCGAAACGAATGACTCCAGACGGCAATTTCTGAAAAATGTATTATTTGTTTGTTAACTTATTTTATATCGATTTTAGATTGAAGAACAAATTTTTGAAAATGTCTTTCGTATATTGCTCAAACATTCAGAGTCATATTGATTTCTGTACCGGGTGAGTCGGAAAAAACGTGCGGTGTTTGCCAATTTTTATTGATGCAGTTTAATTTGCAAATTCTTTTCTTTAAAGTTCAAGCTAACTTAGACATGAACATTTGTTTGGTCGAAATCGGTCCTTCCGTTCCAGAATTACGAGCGATTTTAGTAAAATAGTGTTTCGCAAGATTGCTAAAATAGGCCTTCAATTAGATTCATATTCATGCACGTGTGACCTTCTAAACCATGACAATTATTTCTCTACCAAAAAATTGAATTTTCAATAAATTTATTTTAGATATCGTAAAATTTTGTAAAGTAGGTCTTAATTAGCTCTAATTTAGCTATTTTCAATGTAGCCTACTAGATATAAATCAACGATGATGATGCTGATGATGATGATGCTGATGATGATGATGATGATGATGAACAGAAGAGTCTTGTCTTTATACCCTAAGATGTTTTATTCCTTTGGAAGTAAAAGTTTCCGGTAACTTATGCTCGAATGTTTGGTTGCTTCCGCATACTCAGCGATTCGCCGTGCATTAGTGAGGGATTCCTTTGGATGATAGAGGTCTGATGGTCGTGGGCTTGGTTTTCCTGTGTTCCGATTTTTCCATATACCCTATCCCTATATTTCACACTCGGTGATACGCCGTGCGTTAATGAGGGGTTCCTTTGGATGATAGAGGTCTGGTGGTCGTGGGTCTGGTTTTCCCGTGTCCCGATTAGCCACATTGATTCCACGAGCGTCAAGATGTTTACATCTGTCAACGCATGTAATTCGCATATCAATGGGCTACACTCACTGTCTTTAAAATCGCTTTTCACGTATTGTTATGGAGCAACAATACCCAACAAAACTGTCGAAAAAACAATGGTTTATATCAAGCAAGAAACAGAGTCTTGAGCGACAAAGTACGGTGGAACATAGGCTGCTTACTAAGGTATTACTGCAAATTTATTTGGTGTTTAAGTGTGATTATTTCACATTTTCTTCCGGAATGTACTGTTTAAATACATTGTAAAATTTGTATGCAATCCGAAACAACATTTATTATCAAGCGAAAAACAAAATTTTGCTTGACAAATTGCGTTGGAACGTAAGTTGCTCACAAGGGTATTACTGCAAATTTATTTGGTGTTTAAGTGTAATTTATTTCGCATTTTCTTCCGGAATGTACTGTTTAAATACATTGTAAAATTTGTTTGCAATCCGAAACAACGTTTAACATCAAGCGAAAAACAGAATTTTGCTTGACAAAGTGCGTTGAAAAGTAAGTTGCTCACAAAGGTATCACTACAAATTTATTTGGTGTTTAAGTGTAATTTATTTCGCATTTTCTTACGGAATGTTTCGTTTAACTACGCGGCAAATTTTTAAAACAACCCGAAACAACGTTTTATATCGAGCGAGAACCAAAAACTGTAACGACAAGGAACATTCTCACCGTAAAATTTGTTTAAGTTTGGTGTTCTTATTTGAAATTCTTCTTTTGGAATTTTCGGTTAAGCTACTTGGTAAAATTTGTAAACAATGCGTTTATGAACGAGGATTTGCAGGTTCAATATGGTATAAACCAAGACTGGTTTGTATGCAGCTCTGGCAAGTTTCCACCTCGTGTTTTGATTTTGACTGTCCTTTTAAGTTGCTTAAGGAACGTTGTTCGAAAATTATGAAGTTAAATTTGTTTTATTTAATGACTACCGTATAGACGTGGATATAATGTCTCGTTCAATTCCTACCCTGACCATCCCCCCCCCCCCGGAACACCCCCGACTGCCCTTAAATTCGAGTAAAGAGGGCATGTCCTTATATATGTGATACCCTTGTATCCTTTTCTCCATTTTTCTTTTCATTTTAAAATTCTCTATGCACAGTTGCCCCGTCAGTCAGTGAGACTGATTTTCAGGGGGCCGTGCCAAAAACTTTACAAATTAAAAATCTGCTAATAATTTAAAAAGAAACTAATTACGATATCATTTATTTACAATTCTTTAAAATGTTCTTAAAAGGAGATAAAGAGGGAGCTTGCTTGGCCCTGCGGCTAAGGTCATTCCAGATTTTCGCTCCACGAAATGCGAATGCTTTCTGCCCATTGCTAGTTTTCATAAAAGGGACTAGCAAGTCAGTTTCGGCATTTCTTAGACTGATAGTATTGCGAGCAGAATTTTATATCTGCATCTGTAGAGAAAATTCTTCAATCACCTCTCCTGCTTAAATCCTGGCCTGAGGTTTGAAAGGAACTATTTTGTCATTTATGTTGACATCTTTTTGTATCATGTTTCAGAACAAAGGTGAAAAAGGCACTTCTGTAAGGAAGCGTTTTCTTTGCTCTCCTGCGAAGAATGCCCAACGACTGCCTGATTATCCCAAAGAACCAGAGCCAAATAGAACACTGGACATGAGCAACATTGTGTAAGTAGAATTATCTCAACCTCGTTCCCATGACTCAAAAGGAGGCTGTTAAATGAATTATCTCATTGTTGATATTCCAGTCTGTTCGCTCAACTCATGGAAAATTCTCATTTCACTGTCTGATTAAAGACCCTGTGCTCCCCATGATCCTTTGCACGCGCACGAACCAACAAAACATCATATGACAATAAACAACATATTTTAACCCACAATAGTAGGGGCATAAATAGCTACAGGGAACAAAGCTTTCCCAACCCTGCAATTATTTTCAGGAATTCCTGTTGGTTCGGGAACAAAGCGATGGCATGACAACATTCATTTGAAGATTGAAATGCAAAAGAGCCTCACGATCGCTAGACCAAGACCATTTTCATACAATATGAAATTTATTGTGAGACTGCAAAGGATCTTGGGGAGCACAGCGTCTTTAACCGTCATTTAGCATGCAGAAAGGTGCTACCGTATGCCCTTTTTATGCAAACTCAGATAAAAGAAGTTTTTAGAAAGTCCGGTCATACACAATGCTTTATTGTGATTTAAACAATTCTATATTGTGATTTAAACAATGCTATATTGTGATTTAAACAATGATATATTGTGATTTAAACAACGCTCTATTGTGATTTAAACAATGATCTATTGTGATTTAAACAATGTTATATTGTGATTTAAACAATGCTATGTTGTGATTTAAATAATGCTCTATTGTGATTTAAACACCGCTCTATTGTGATTTAAACAATGCTCTATTGTGATTTGAACAACTTCATGAGTTGAGTGAACAGACTGTATTAGGTGAGTCAAATTTCTGCGTTAGCTTGGATCCCAGATCGTAACTGTCCAAGGTTTTTATTTAGGGGTGGGCTAGCCTGCGTCACAGACCATAACCAGAGGAAGTTATGGTCTGTGTGATGGACTCACTTTTGTTGTCCCAACGACTTCGTATATACAAATTAAACAAACAAAGAGCTAGACAAGCCAATATCATTATTTGAATAACCATGGAATAACAGATTTCACAAGATCTCTGTGAAACTGGGATAACAAAAGTGAGTCCATCACACAGACCATGACTCGTCCTCGTTATGGTCTGTGACGCAAATCTCGAAAATCTTTGAACATCTCGATAAATTTTGAAATCTCAAAATCTCAAAAGGTCTTGGAAATCTTAAAAAATCTTTGAAAATCCCAGAAAAAATCTCAAAAATCTTTGAAAAATCTGAGAGATTTTTAAAATCTCAAAATCTCGTACGCTATTGTTGGAGTGATTTGCCCCTCGGTCATGTGTAGGTCATGCTAACAATGCTAATTTGCCTTTAAAGTGACCACATACAGCTTTTGTTGTATCTGCGTGTAGATTATGTGTCTATTGGCTTTGTTTTAGTAGTAGCCAAGCTGTCTGCAGTTTACCTTATATTATTGCAAGGCTTGTCTAGGTGTCACAGCATTTGATTTTTGGGCGTTGTTTGAGGAACTTGATTTGTATAGGGTGTTTATTTATTCAAAGCTTGAGGTGTCAGTCAAGGTAATTGTAGAGACTTTATAGAGATTCATTGAAAAGCACTGCCAAATTTGTGTCGTATTCTAGCACAGTTTTAAAGCACTGTCGTATTCCAAAATGCATTGTCCTCTTGTAGCATTCCATCAAATATTGTATTCGTGATGAATTATGTTAGTTTTGACGATAAGGCAACGAGATTCAGCGAAGATCTTACAACGTGAAGTAAAAGCACTGTAAAATGTGTCGTATACCACATTAGTTTTTAAGCCACTATCGTATTCCACAACCCACCCTCCTCCTGTAGCATTCCACCTCATATCTTATCCTCATCAGGGTTCTGGGATGACTAGGAGAAACGAAACCTTTGGGAAGAATAATGATCGTTGCTGCTAGAAATTAGACAGCAAATCGTGTGTATGTGCGTCTCGAAGACATATTATCTTTGTCAAGAGTCTCTCCTGCATGAAGATGTTGTGGTGCCGTGGTGTAATCCTCTGACTTTGCACCCAGAACAGTCAATGGATAGGGTTCGAGCCCCACTACATGACAAGGGGTCATGGAGTCGATTAGCACTTGCGATCCCAGCGCTTGGCGCTAAAAACCGCAACTTCACCTTCAACTTCCTGCCCTAAAGAATCATTGTTATTCAACTAGAAATGAAGATATGGGCAGTGATGAACTATTTGCTTGACTGAGTCCGTAAATTCATTCATTGGTCGATCGCCCACCTGACTGATCAGCCGCCGTAGTTACACTGTGCACACAACTCGATGCAGGTGGAAAAAGATTGGTTAACAATAAGCGACCCGAAATCGGAAGAATTTAGATAAAGAATTCTTAAGCGCTGTTCTCCTTTCTTCTGTTCTTTCACTGAATAACAATTGAAATTGTTGACATTTTTTATTTTATTGCTTGCTTCTCTCTTGTTTTATTCATGAGAGGAATATTTTCTTGGAGACTTTTACAATTTGGAGACTTTTACAACTTCAGTGAAATGATCTCCACGCAAGCAGGATGAATATTTTTATTGAAAGAACAACACAGAGTTCGTCTGCATCTTTATGTTGCTCTGCTGTCCTGATGAAGGCTAATTAATACTAATTAACGCAAAACAATGATTGCCTGAGGCAGACAGAGTGTTGGCTCAAATCATACTGTGTTGTACGGTACGCATGTCCTACATCGTCAGCCGAACGTTAGTCGATGCGGACATTTGATGTTGTTGTGGCCGCTGTTTTTGTACTTCCGTACAGTTTCAACTTCAGAGCAGGCGACATTTTTACCTGATTGCGAACTGAATGAGGAATCGAAGAGGAAATATTACAACGATAAACACCCCTTTCATATATTTCCAGCTGATGGTCCACTAACAAAACTATAAACGAGGATTTTTTAAATTCAGCATCGGCTATTTGACCCTTGTGAAATTTTGCCAGTACAAAGTTCTTCATTACAATTCTTATTCATTGTATCATAAGTATAGTTCAGTATTCCTGCTGGCACTGGTGCATTCATTGCTTTTAACTCACAGAGAGCTACGAATTAATAGCTGTATGCTTTAGATGAATTTTCAACCCAAAGTGAGTGACTGATTGATTGATTTGCTTGGTGGTTTAGTGATCGGTCGATCGTGGAAGAAAATTCCAGAAATGTAGTGAGTCGTGACCATAGAACAGTCTCAGTATGCTTGCTCGGTTAAGGGACCGATGAATTGTGAAATTGGTTTGCTTAGTGATTTAATGATTAGCTGATTGACGCAGCGATTCGGTGATTGATTGATTTTGATGGAACCCTGCAGAAAGTGTTATTTAGCGAACAATAAAAGTTAAGTGAGTTGATTGGAATTATTGACTGATCGTTTGAGTGATTAAGTGATTGATTGATCGATCGATTGATCTTTTGACTGAATGTTTTATCGCCTGATCAATGGTGCATTGATCACACAAAAGCGACACATCAACTTGTTTTCAGCGAACATGGTACTTTAAGAGATTGATTGATTTTGTTAATCGATGATTGATTGATTGATTGATTGATTGATTAAGTGATGATTGGATGATCAATCGATGGAGTGATCGTTGGGCTTATGGGTAGTTGATCGAGGAATGATTTGATGGCTGATTGATTGATTAAACGATCATTGGGTTTATTGATTAACTGATTGACTGATGATTGCCATTTCTAACACATATCTTGCCTTAGTGATTGCGTAAGCAATTAATCACTAATTCTGCGGTCAGAAACCCGCTCGTTGCTTTAATCTTAAGGAAAGCGTTGCACAGCCAGCTACTTGATTTTTGATACTGTTTTGAGCCACAGTAAGACGTTGACAGCTGCACTAGTCCTTTTCAGCTTGCGAAATAACGATATATTGTGACTTTGGAATTCTATATCGGATTGCCTTGGAATCCCGTTATTTTCAGTGCAGTCCAGTTGCTTATGATTGCCGAATATGCTCGAAGATACGCTGTTTCATTGGCTAATATCGAAAGATTGACAAGCGGAGAGTCTTTTGATGATCTATTTTTATGACGATTGGTGCTCAAAGGATTTTATTGTATTGGCAGCTAGTTTTATCAGATCGAGTCGAGATATCAAATTGTATCAGTGCATACCATCCAATTCAATCGACAAGCGGAGGAACCTTAAACCATTACCAAGCAGCTTTACAGATTTGTTGTGTTTCGTAGAGCATTTTACCTGAACGAGTAGAAATTGTTTCAACTCTGCAAGAATGCAAGCCATCTACTCCTAAAACATTGTCACAGAAATCTATTGTATAGATAGATATACAGCATATTCGTGGGTAATTCTACTCTTGGTGTTCGGGAGTATATTGACTGATTTTGAATTTTGAGTTGAGGCTGCACCAATGAAATACTATAAAGATTATCTTGAAGGAAAGAGACATTTTGGGATCATGCTTATATCCTTGTGTCAAGTTTGATGCAGATAGTTTAGCTAAAATAGTTGCAAACATGCTGTGGATAGCTTGCAATAGTCAATGAAAGCATTTTCAAATTGTGTCGTATTCCAGGCCAGTTTTAAGTGACTGGTGCATTTCAAACCACATCCTCCTCTTGTAGCATTCTACGGATTATTGTGTTGCTGATGAATAATGACTCCTTGGATAACATTAGACGACGATCGAAAGTGAATATATTGCAACAGTCAATGAAAGCGCTGTTAAATTGTGTCGTATTCCAAGGCAGTTTTAAGTGTCTTTTGCATTACAAAGCACATCCTCCTCTTATAGCATTCTACGGAATATTGTGTTTCTTATGAATAATGATTCCTTGGACAGCATACACAACAAGCGGCAAAATTTACATCGTATTTCAGACCGGCTTTAGTCACCGGTAGCATTCCACAACCTCATTTTCCACTTGTAGCATTCCATCGCACATCCTCTTCTCGATGAATTATGATACCTTTGACAATAAGGCAACGAGAGTCATCTGCATTCTACTACATGATAGCACTCAAGTACGCTCAAAAGAAACAGATTCGCAAAAGTCCTTCCAAAGATTTTCGAGAACTTCTGGATGTTGTCATTACGCAAGAAGTGGGACTGGAGTTGTTATCTGCCAATAAAAGCACTTCTAAAGACGGAGTAAGGTTTACAGTACCTAGCTGGTAAATACATAGCCTTCGTTCTATCATCTTGCGCCACATTTAAGGGTATGCCCTCAAGAATGAAACTTCGTTATTTTTTTTCAAAAGCTCAGTGATATAAATATTCACTTTTCTAGATATTTTTGTCTGACATTAAAGAGTATACGAATTCTTTTTATCGGCAAAAATTGTTTTTAGCCTCGATGTGCACCGCTTCAAAAAATTCGGCACATAGTTAATGACAAACACTTTGCATACCTAAGTAGTGGATTACACCGTGGATTGAAGCTTAATCGTGATGGAATTCATCGAATCTTGGGAGCGGATTGCCGCCACAAGTTCTCTTGGGTAGGGCCTAAATAGGGTCGAGTTTTCAGAGTAATATTAGGAGTCACTGTTGACTGAAGGGATATCATTAAATCATAGAGCACAGGGAAAGAAGGGACTCAGGTTAGTGCAGATTCCCGTATTCATACGAGTTGGAGAATGAAAATTTTGCATTCCGCTTGGCGAGATCGTGAGATGGTGCACATCCAGTCGGCAAACTGCCCTCAAACTACTCGACTCCCCATGTTTGCAATTAGGCCTTAATCAAGATCCATTTTAGTATTATTGTCGCGACATGTTTCCATGCAAAAAAAATCTTCAAATTAATTAATAATGATGTGAGATGAAAAAGATAACACCGCAGTCAAATTAGTCTTGTTGCTTGAAAACAGATTAAGTATCAGATGTTCAAGCCGTATTTTCTTTGAATGTTGACAATTATGGGACAATTACAGTTGCGAGAAACCCGTCCTAAATAGACAATAACGCTAAAGATGGCGACTTGAACATCTGATATTTGATAATGAGTACGGAAAGGATAGTTAGAAATTATTAGTCAGACCTAAACCAATGACATACTTGAAAGAACATGCTGTTTTGAAAAGCAAAACAAAAATTTAGTCCAAGAAAGCTGTGAGAAACTTGCCTTTGCGACGATAATTTTGTAACCAGCGCCACAAACTCCGTCAGCTGTCAGTTGCTCGTCGCTTCTTCAAAGTCGGTCTTCCTTTTAGACATTCGCCTATCAATCTGCTAAAATTTTAAATGATTTGAACAGCTTCCAAGCTTTTTGAATTTTTATATTGCGATAAATAAATGATACACATTTATTTATCGATTTATATGTTGGAAGTGCTTTAGTGCAAATAGCTCTGACAACTGATCTCCTGATTTCTTTTGTAGCCCTGCCATGCCAGCAGATCTTGTCGCCCCTGTGAGCCCAATGAGCAATCGTGCTTACAATGATTATGGTAGCCCTGATAGCACACTTTCTATGAAAAGCTCAAATGATGGGGCCAGTGGAGGCATGTCTCAAGAGTTTGTTGTGAGGTGAGTTCATGTATTGGAAATGTTTGTCGGTGCACCCCAGAGGGGGGGGGGGGGACACTGAGTGCATGCCCACACGGGAAGGTCAATCCGATATTTCTGGGTCAGAATATTACCAAAAGCGATATTTTTGGACCCAAATAAACTGAAAACTTGACCATGGCATAAAATATTTTATATTAATATTTTTGGGTTCTTTCAAGGCAATCCTGATCACAATTTTGCATCGTTTGAGGATATTTTACTTTCATATATTATTAATATGATGAGGGCGGTGCACTCATTCGGAAACAATCAAGAAGTTTGTTATATCATGGGCTGTAGGAAACATTCGGATTGGTCTTTGGAAAATGTTGTGGTCATAGGTTGCGGTTTTTGAGATTTTCTTTTTAAGGGGTCTGGAACACAGGCTACTTTCATTATGCAGCTCTCAAGATATGGAATGACACACATGCCGAAATTCGCGAGCTACCAACACTGGATCTTTAAAAAAAAAGCTGCTTAAAACGCGTCTAAAGAGCTGAAATCTCAAACATAACTCCCTGGAAGAACAGCAATGGTTAGGTTTTATAGGGCTGTATGTTTATATTATTGAAAGTTTTGTCATTGTAAGTAGTTGTTATAAGCTGTTGTTTATATATATATATTTTAATTTGCTGAAGGGTTAATTTGTGTATAAGGAATATTTAAAAAAAATTGTTATTGCACCTTTCGTTGGATTTAATGGCTTGAAAGGAATTTCAGGTACTTTGCTATAATTGTATTTTGGCAATTTTTAATATCTTGATCAATTTCGGAATTTCGTCGTTTGTTGTGTCTCAGCTAGTTTGAGGTTGTGACGTCATTAAATTGCTAAATCGTAAACAAGAAAAGCTACAGATTTCTGCTTTCCGCCATATTGTAGACCTTCATAAACTATTGGTTTTCTTGAACATTGTATCATTTTCCCCGTAATAGTTTAGGATTTACGAGGATCTTATTTTTTTCAAAACTTCTCATGAATTTTGTCAATAAAAAGAAAACCCCTGCAATTCTGAAACTAATCAAGAAATCATAAATTGCCGATAAAAAATTATAGCAAAGTACCCGAAGTTCCATTTAAGCCATTAAATCAAAACGAAGATGCAATAACCATTTTTTTTTTATCCAGATAAAACTCTTACAATACATGTTTACTTACTCTACCTGTTAATACTATACAACTATACACCACTACAGGGACGATAACACGAGGAGCAAAATATCGTGGCTACCCCATGTTCTTACATATAACAAAAAACAATGAACACTACTAGGACAATACACAAAAAGAAAACAAAGAATACTTGTAAATTAATCACCATACGCTAACTACAACATAAATTAACTACAATGAACGTTTGCGGCATAAAGACTGTGGGAAAGGAGTTTCAGAACATTCCCCTGCTCCCCACCGAATTATATCAATTTGATCGGTGGATTAAATGCAAAAAGGCAGGGGTTTTGGTTGGAAGATTGTACCACTATCTTTTCCGCAATCGTTCATTTCAATTTAGTATATAAATATAACGTAGCTACTCTAAATGGAGAAGAAATGAAAGAAGAAAAAAANACTACAAGATCGTGCAGTGAAAATCATCAATGGACAAAATGGCACAATAAGCTTTCCGTCTGTAAATCATATAAAAAATAAACGTTGTGCTGTTGAAATATTCAAGTGCTTAAATGGTCTTGCACCAAAGGTATTAGAGAATCATTTTAAAAGATTGGATCACCAAAAGGACACTCGAGGAAACAAGTTAAATCTCGTGGTGCCTCGCATACGAACAGAAACCGCTCGAAAAACATTCAGATACCAAGGCGTACAGATTTACAACAAATGACCACCTGAACTGAAAAATGAAAACTCAGTTTTAAGATTCAAGAAGAAATGTAATGACTTTGATTTCAATTTTTAAGAAACCGCTTATTGTATACATTGTAAATAATATCTTTTACTACTTTTCGTTGGACACAGGTCCTTGATTTATAGCAGCTGTATTTAGCTGACCAAGCAAACCTGTATAAATATTGATATATTATTATTATATTATTACCATTCGCGCAATCTTTTCTAAGATTTTATATCTATGCTGTTTAATTGCGTTTCTTTTTAAATGTGTAGGATGGACGATGAGCACAGGCTGATTGCAAGATATGCGCAAAAGTAAGTATCAGTAATAAACCAGTTTGTAATTCTTCGAAAATAAAATTGAAATGAATAGCTCCTAGCTTGGTTCTCGAGGCACGACTCTGCGAAGCTTTGGTAAACAAATTTGTTGAGGATAACGAGGACTGCCCCTTTTGTCTGAGCCTTTTGTTATGCTGGTGAAGTTCAAAGCAAATCAATAGCCGGGAAACCTATTGCCATGCGCGACAATCTCTTTGTTTCTTTGCTAATCCTTGTTTGGGTTTTGGTTGGATTCTCCGCCCACATTCTTTCCACAAACCAAACATACTTTCTGCGCATGATCATAGGTTTCCTTATGGGGATAACCGTTTGCTCTTAAACTTCCATGATTCGTATCCCCAGCAAAAATAGCCTATTGGGGTAACAAATTGGAAATTTGTTTAGAAGCAATCATAGGACCTTCATGTTTTTTTATCTGCTGCAATTAAAGTGGCTGTTCAAGGTTTTAGTAAACGAAGGGCGCGTTTCGTAGAATTTCTTCAGCCTTCAGTGGGCTTTCGTGTGTTTAGGCTAAACGCATCTAAAAATTATGGCTCTGAATCCAGCTGTATCTCCAAAATCGTTGATGGTATGAAAGATCGGATTGCAATTGCTAATTCTACGGAGTTCAAACCTATATAAAGTATCTTCATTTGCAACGTATCTGCTGTTGTTTGTCTTCATTAGGGAGAGAAAGTCATAGATTTTTTGAAGTTTTGCTTATACAACCCCTTTAAGGCTCTGATAAACTGGAATACATGTTTCTGATAATGCTTGCGACTCATCCCTCTTTTCTCTTCAATTATTTTGCACCTGGTAGTGCGCTAACAACTCCCTCTAATTTTCGCTTAGTTTTTCTGCGCAATCATTAAGATGATGTCCAAGTTAACGAGAATAAGGTACACAGTTTTTCAGACTTTTTGTGTTAATTTTTCTTCGATTTCTTTGCAGACTTGCATCAGAAGCAGCTCCGGTATGTTGACACAAAATTCTCGCCTCCTCGAACAATCTGTTTCGATATTTCTTCT
The DNA here is from genome assembly GCA_004194415.1 of Aurelia aurita. Taxonomy (NCBI): domain Eukaryota; kingdom Metazoa; phylum Cnidaria; class Scyphozoa; order Semaeostomeae; family Ulmaridae; genus Aurelia; species Aurelia aurita. The sequence goes on from REGM01000047.1 coordinate 118,443, forward strand.
AAATTATTTGCGTCAAAGTAACTGCAGTTTGATTTTATTGACAGTATTTTGTTACATTTTGAGTTAAGAATTTGTCATAAATTGATTCGAATTTTTATCAACCTTGTCCAAACGAGGGAATCTGTAGATAGAACAAAAAATTTAAGGAAACCAAAGAAATTAATGGTAGACTTGCAGCAAAGATGCTAAAGTTTCTTTCAAGCCATTCAATTCAAAGAAATACCGGGTGTCCAAAAAAAAGTACCCCGTTTCAAAAATCACCAAAACTCGATTATCAAACCTAACATAAAATTTTCTTTTTGATCTCTTTTGTAAATGATCCAAATATATTTAAAGATGATAGAATATTTCTTTTCAAAGCTTAAAGAGTAAAACATTACACGTTGAAAACCCTTATTTTGAGCTATACTTCTTAAGCAAGATAGTAAATCTTGCCTTTATTCATACAGACGACATGTCACGTGACTTGATCAATTCGCGCTCGAAAACACGACGCCATCTTGTTTTGGGGTAAATCTTCAGAAAATTTCTATAGGAATTTATAGGAAATTTGCAAAAAGTTGCATAAAATTGCTCCTCTATTCTACCTTACGATAGTGAGTAGGGAAAGGATAGGTAGCAGTTATCAGTCAGACCTAAACCTATGAAATAAGCATACGAACATGCTGTTTTTAAAAGCAAAACAAAAATTTAGGCCAAGAAAGCTGTGAGAAACTTGCCTTTGCGACGATAATATTGTAAACAGCGGCACAATCTCCCTCAGTTGTGAGTTGCTCGTCGCTTCTTTAAAGTCAACCTTCCTTTTCGACGTTCGCCTATCTCTCTACTAAAGTTTTTGAATAATTTGAGCAGCTTCCAAGCTTTTTGAATTTATTCATTGCGATAAATAAACGAGACACTCCCCGTTCGACGCTATACTTTGTAATGGCTTCATTAGAGTGTCTCGTTTATTTATCGCAATAAATAAATTCAAAAGACTCGGAAACTGTTCAAATCATTCAAAAACTTTAGCAGAGAGATAGGCTAACGTCGAAAAGGAAGGTTGACTTTAAAGAAGCGACGAGCAACTCACAACTGAGGGAGATTGTGCCGCTGTTTACAATATTATCGTCGCAAAGGCAAGTTTCTCACAGCTTTCTTGGCCTAAATTTATAGTTTCCTTTGAAGAATAGCTTATTCGTGCAATTATTTCATTGATTTGGGTCTGACTGACGATTGCTACATATCCTTTCCATATTCACTATCGCAAGGGAAAATATAAGAGCTGTTTTATGCAACTTTTTGCAAATTTCCTATAGAAACCTATTGAAATTTTCTGAAGATTTACCCCAAAACAAGATGGCGTCGTGTTTTTGAGCGCGAATTGATCAAGTCACGTGACATGTCGTCTGTATGAATAA
>REGM01000047.1:131455-143514 GCA_004194415.1 Aurelia aurita
TCTCCTTCGCAGCGTCCTCGTCACCATTTACGCCCCCGCAGAAGTTATTATGTTTTATTGAGCGCTGATACACCACGGAATAGACTTGGAGCAAGTCTAGTGACTGTGTGACCGTGATGTTTTCATGACCGTGATGTTTTCATGACTCTGCAAACGAAAGACGACAAAAAAGAGAATCGTTTTCCTGCGTATCATGAATATAAAAACTTGCAGTGAACAGAAATATATAACGTGCAAATTGATAGATAGATAGATTGATCGATAAAAAACAGCGTTGTAGTTTGTCTCAAGCGTCCTTTCCGCAGCTTCTGTTATATATGTGCAATATTAAAAGGAAATTTCTCAAGCTTTTCTTTCGTCACGATTTCCACTTTCACTGGCTTTCACTTGGCTGCCAAAAGATTCTCTTGAAACCTGAAGTCAAAGAAAACCAGATGAAACCATGTGGACTCCATTATGAGTATGCCTTTCAGCACTTAAAGAACGCCGGTCAACCAGCATCCTTTGCGGTCGCGCTTTGGATCGAACTGTCTATTGACATCAGGAAAACTGAGCCCTTCAGCGCCTATGATAAACTCCTCAAAAAACATTTTAGCTGAACAGTTTCTATTTTTATGTAATATATCATATCACCGTTGTAAATAATCATTGTAAAATAACCAGGCTCATAATCAATGTAAGTTTTGGAGATATTACAGTAGGTTTGGTTTTTTCCCATTTTTCTCATTTAAGTTAATTAGGATACACGTTGATGACAGCATCACATGTTGAAGTGTTAATCCTGTATAAAGATTCGTATTATTAGTATTAGTATTATTATTATTATTATTTGCAGAGAATGTTGTCACATGAAAATGGCCGCCGCAGTCGAAAGGCAACAAGCGAAGCGCGCAAAGGATACTGGTTGATCGGTGTTCTTTATATCATCCCCAAGAGGCCCTCTGCATGAAAAATTCCAGCATGTTGTGCTGAGTTTAACATGAGCTGAGTATTGAAAGCATCGCTTAATTTCCTTTGCATTAAAACACGGGCAAAGATTAGGTCACATGATATGAATGCAAACAAAAGAAACAGCGGTCTGCCAATATCCCAAAATGCAACGATTGATTTTTAATAATCTCAACCCGTCCTGAAATTTTAGCATAGGCTGAGTTGCCGAGTTGAGTTCAGCCCGTTTCGAGTTTCAACTTGGCCTGTGAAGGCTTACACCATCAACTGGGTTGAAACTCAGCACGTGTTGAACGCAGCCCGGGCTGAAATTTCTGATGTCAAGGGCTTATAATTCTACCCTTGTTTTTAGGGCTTGTGACACACTCTTGGCTATCGCATATTTTCTACTTTATCTACCAAAAAACGATCGACCGCTAAAAGTTTCCGGACATAAACTTTTCAGGTAATTGAACCCCCAAAATAACCTCTTTTTCTTGCAAACAGCTTTCCGAAAATGGTGTTTTCTAGTTCTTCAACTCCAAAATGAACCTCTTCTTCTTATAATGACAAGCCTATAGCAACTTTAGGCTGGGGCTCCCAGTAATGCTGAAAATAATCTTGCAATTATTTTAAAGTTCTTTCGAGTTGGCTATAGAAATAGCTCTAGTTAAGAACCAGTGAAGACCAACTATTTATAACAGAAAAATTACAGTTCACAAATATTTATGTAAAATATCCTATTTACGAAATCAGCCTCGCGAATAAAGATTGAATGTTCGTTATTTACAGATTTTGCAATGTCACGGTCCTCCTTTAAATTCATTGTTTGCTCATAATATGAAGCCCTCCAGGGGAGTCAGAGCTCTCTTGTTCCCCAGTTATTTTTCCTTTTCCTCCCTTTTTTATTTTTCACGAATATTCCTAGATTGGACCTCAGATTAGACTTGAGCTTTGTATCCCCAAAGACATAAAATGCTAGTCTGCTTGATTTTCGTAAACCACGTTGAACCCATGTACGGTGCAAGTCATTTACTTCTCAATTTTCTTCCTATATAATGAAATAATTCCTCTTTTTATTTGGAATTTAAACCTTCGCAATTACAATCGTGCAAATAAAAACGAAAATCATGCAGTAGAACCATCTAGAAACACGATAGACGTTCTAGTAATGGAAAATCACAGAAAATAGCAAATACAGGCCTAAATAACTTGATATTTTTTATATCAGCTATACATTTTTAACCTGCACGAATCTGTACAAGAAGTTTGGCAGACATGTTCATCGATACTTAAAGTTTAAGGCTGGCCACTTCAGTGGCACTTTAACCCTAATTTAACCGGGCGTTTTTTAACTAACATAGCCAGGGGGTGCTTTCCACCCCCTCTATAAATCGCCTTAGACTAATGGGAAATCATTCAAACCTGGCAAGGGCGTAGTACTAACCATTCTTTACCGATTGGCAGCTTTGGGTGTGGCCATCTCATTAGATGACGTCACTATGACGTCATAATTGAAAAATGTCAAAATATAAGTTTCTCCAGCTAATTTGTTCTAAAAACAGAAAAAATATCATACAATTCGCTATTTTTCATCTTATTTGCCGTATTATTCATTCCTAACTCAAAAATAATACCTAAAGGTGTTTTTAGACAGTTATTTTGGAAGAAAATGACAAATATTGATGACGGCACAACCACGAAGTGGGTTTTACGACCAAAAATTGATATAAAACTTGCTAAAAATACTTTAATGTGCCACTTTTATAAAAGCTGCACGCGGGAATCCTATTTGTGAGAGCTAGGAGTAGTAGTTCGTATTGAGCACTGAAATCGTTGGAGATACAAATCATAGAAGTTCAAGAGCAAACGATTATACCTAAAACGAAGCCCTATGCCACGACCTCATCCCCAGGGCCTTTTGTCCTATGCCCATGTGCAGAAAGTATAATTCAGGGAGCGCCGGAATTCGTGCGACTGTGCGAAGCACTTCGATGTAATCAAGTCATGAGCGACTACGAGACTCGCGCATGGCAACAAGCTCCTCGGCCCTTGACTGCCTTAGAACTTTATCGACATAACAATATGCTTAGACAAAAAGGGGCAGTCTTTGGGGTATCCTCAACAACCAACTGTTAACCATTATAGTATCACAAAGGAATTACCCTCTATTCAAAAGGGAAATACCCTGAATATCCAAGCACGTCGTATGGTCGAAAGCAGCATTGCATTCTGGTCGAACATGAACAATAGCAAACCACGTGACATGACAAAACGAATTTCGTGAGTGGTCCAGATCCCAATGAACTTATTAACCCCTACCTACCTACCATTCATCCTTTGCAAAAGTGTTTATAATACCAGTGACACTTCTTTTTAAACCATTGTCCATGGCAAGTCTTGCGCAAATGTTTGCCTTTGATACATTTCACGTATGAACACTCTGTCTTATATTTGTATCTGCAGCCGCTTCCCCATGCATTGCACTTGTAGTATAATCTTCTGACCATGACACATTTTACACAATTGCAAGTTTTAACGTCCCTGCACGGTCCACTTTTTTTCCAAACCCAATTCATTTTTGGACATACACGCCTTGTCTTGCATATTCTTTTGTGGTTGGCTCGACATGCTGCTGGCCGTGGGTCATTTTCGCTTTCAAATTCATCTGAAAAGATTCATGATTTACAAACAAGAGCACGTATTTTGTTATAAGAAACGGAAACCACCCATCATAAGAAACTCAACTCTCAGATCGCCAAAAAATTAAGAAACTCCAGTGCTGGGGAAATGTATTTATTTTAATAAAACAAATCTTCAGCATATTTTTAACATAGGCCTCAAATCTTTGCAAAATTTCAAAATTATTCGTTTAAAATGTTATTGCCCCATTCTTTCAAGTGAATTGCTCCAAGGGAACTTTAGGTAATTTGCCAAAATTCCAGGGAGAGAATTTTTGATATCTTCATTATTTTTGGCACTTCGTTTTTCATATTTCTGCTAGTTTTGAAGTTGTGACGTCATGAAATTGCTAAATTGTAAACCATAAAAGCTACAGACTTCTGCTTACTACCGTCTCGTAGACCTTCAAAAACTGAGTATTTCGTGTTTTGATCATATTGATTTTCCTCAATCAGTTTAAAATTTATGGTGCTTTTAATGTTTGTTAAAGCTTTAGATACATTCTTTCATGCATTCTAAACATAAAAAGCTGTAATTCCAAAAATAATGATGGTATCAAAAATGCTACCAAAAGTTTTCTCCGAGCAATTCATTTGAAAGAATAGGGCAATAACATTTTACACGATTAATTTTAAAGTTTTGCAAAGATTCAACGCCTACGTTCATATTTTTACTTTATTTTCACTCGTTTCTTGTATCTTATTACTCGAAAGGTACTTGAGTAATGTCTAAACATCGGAAAGGCTTAAAAAAACTTCGTTTTGAAATATTCACGAGGACACAGGAAGTAAACATGAAGATTGATATGGAAGTCGTAAGAAACTCGTAAGAAACTCTGTAGTATTGAAAATCTGATAATTTTAAGAAACTGCCAGTACTGGCTCAAGTTCTTAGTTCCTTATAAAAAAAATACTTGTACTGGGGAAATTCCACGGGGAGGAGTTCTTCCATAGTAAAGGTACCTGGGGATGTGCCGCGCTCAAGGGTATACTTTTTCGTGCTTCTAGTCTAGCTAAGGGTATGCTTTTTGGCAATTTTAGTCTAGGCCAGTCTAGGCAAGGGTATAATTTTTGGCAATTTTCGTTCAAAAAAGGCCAAATTTTCTTAATCTGTGTCTAGAATCCCCAAATTTTGGTCTAGAGAAGGCGAAATTTTGGTGATTTGTGCCTAGAAAACGGCAAATTATGGCACTTTTGGTCTAGAAATTAGTCTAGCCAAGGGTATCATTTTTAGAAAAATTGGTCTAGCCAACGGTACCATTTTGAAGATGCTCGCGGCACACCCCTATCCAAAATTTGGCCAAGAACCCCCCCCCCCTCCCCGTGGGAAATTCTATCAGGTGGGCAAAAAAAAACTTCACCAGCTAGATTGCGACTGGCTTCCTGAAAGCAAATAGTATGGACACAAACACAAAAACAAGATATCAGCATGTAGCTGAAGGGCCTAGCTATCTGAAAAACCAGCTTCAAAAATATGGTAATTCATTCATTTCTCAGAATTCTCCGTCTGTTCCAGTCCATGATTTGGAAGATGTGAAAAAGACGAATTCAAAATTTGCTTATTAGCACGAATTTGAACAAGAAGCAGAGATCAGTCATTTTTCAAACAAAAGATTCCCGCAGACGACTTTAAATCCATCTCTGCGTTAAGTTTTCACAAAATGTTGACTGGAAAGGGATGGCAATTATTTCACTCTAAATAAGAAATATAGGCTTCAAAATTTTCGTTAAATCCGGTTTTTCGAGTTTTTCATGAAAACAAAACATACCAGGAACTGGATCATCTTCACTTGTTAGTTCAGCAGGGTCTTCTGCTTCATCTGCATCGTTCTCGTCAGCTTCATCTGCCTCGTTCTCATTACCTGCATCCTCGTTTTCATTCAAAGATGCATCGTCATCTTCATCTCTTACATCAGACTCGAAGTCTTCCACATCTGATGGCAATGCTGTGGTGGAGGACATTCGCAAAGTCATTTGGGGAAGAAAACAGAGTCCAGAAAAAGGCCGAGAAAGGTCAACTTTATCATCGTATTATTGGCTAGAATTTGACCGCAAGTGGCTTGAGCCACTTTTATATGCTTTGATTCCCTTTAAAGCCCTTCCTTAATTAAAAAGAATAAAATCATATAAAAGCCCCGCGTGGAGGGGGTCTGGGAATTTGACACGTGCATGGATATTGTTTAGCCAGAGGAACAATAGCATGCGTAGGAGTTTTCTCTGTCCTATTTATAGATTACCTCCACTTAGCTCTTGATATATTTGAGCAGGGGGGTGTTTTTTGCCCCCCCCCCCCTCTTTCTCCGAAACTGTGACAAATATAGCAACGAGACTTACCCCAATTGTTCTTTGGACAATTGGCTTTTCAAAAATAACAATACAAAATAGTTACGTGATCCGTTGCTAGGCAACTAAAAACAAAGGAGATTCAACAAATTGGTTTCTTCAACAAATATACTGTTTCATCAATTACTCAACTGATTTTCTCCAGAATTGATGCAAATAGTAGGAAACATATGATAGATGCAACATACATACTTTGTAGCATTTTTCAGTTTCCATTTTAGATAGGGTCTGGAACACAGGCTATTTTTAGAACAACATATGCCCTAATTTTCTTCCCAGTCTTTTCACAGTATTTTCCCTTTTTCTGGTAGATATTGACTCAAAATGAATCAAATAAACAAGATCAAGCAAATTAGATACAAGTTTTTAAATAGTTAACACTTCTTAATTAGATCAGTGACGTCATAAATCTAAATGACATCATCTATATTAAACTTTGCTGATGTCAGCAAATATGAAAAAAATATATATCAAATGAAAGTACTCAACGAAAGCAATTGAATGGTGCATGTTTGAGATCATTCAGATAAACAAGAGGAAAACTATGGAAGTTTTAGGATTTCTTTTGTTGACTACTCTCCAAATATGGTGTTACTGTGGTCACATGATGAAAGTCAAAATAGTGAAATGTCAAAAATTAATGTGTCACTATGGTGACTGCAGAAAACAGGTCATTACACCCAAAAAATAGCACTTCTAGTATCACATTTTAAAAATTTAAGTGGGGTGTCCTAGGGGGTTCGATTTCCGTTTTCGGTTAATTTTGTGATCTTTTCCTGTTTTCCTATTTTGAAATGAGTAGATTTTTGTTGCCCCAGAGAATAACTTGCATGCTATTATTTTTTATTTTGTACCATATTTTCCATACTGAAAATCAAATATTTCTGTTTTTCGGTTTTTCACGGCGTCTGACTGCTATTTTCTGTTTCCACTTTCCGTGCAGAAATTTTTAGTACTAGGCCTGTACTGGTCCAAGATTTAACGAAAAATACTAACCATTGATTGCAAGTACAACACTGAGCAGCAACGCGACAATCCACCGCATGACTTCTGCGAAGAAAATTTACAAACAAGAATCAGCGATTAGGGAATCAGCATAGCAGAGCAGGGATAAGATTATTGTCGTTGAAGATCTCGGCATGCAAGCAGCAAGTGCGCTGTGCGGGGACATTGTGTAGCTAAAGAAACGATGGCCCGTGTAGGCGGTAGAAGAGTGTTTTTGGTCCTATTTATAGATTAATACACTTTGCTCTGTTCATTCACTCTAAAATCAAGAAAAGAAGGGATTTCGTGCCCATCTATCTGGGAGTGCCGAGGGGGTGCATCACTCCCTAAAAACGTACGAGATTTCTTGGAAAAGAATTTTCAGATGATTTCAGGAATTTCTCGTAAAACAAGGATTTTCGAAAAAAATTACGAGATTTCTATTTCTAGGGAATGATTTGCCCCTCTGGGAGTCCTATAGACTTGCCCCAAGTCTATTCCATGAAGTCCTTCCGACCGATCCCTTTCCCATAGTTCCCGGATCCGCCATTCCGTTACAAAGTGGAAAGAGAGAGAGAAAGAAAGAGATCCCTTTCCTCTCTCTCTTTCCACTTTGTAACGGAATGGCGGCCCGGGAACTATGGGAAAGGGATCGGTCGGAAGGACTTAATGGAATAGACTTGGGGCAAGTCTAGGAGTCCTACGACCGTGCTTTCGCGAAACAGCGTGGAAAAGCCATCGAATTTTTTGGTTATTGGGGATTATTTGGCAAAATGAATTCCGAGATGGGGCCTTTTTCGAGGCTATTTGAGGGGGGCATATGAGAAGGTAGGGGATTTTATTAAGTACTTACAGAATATGACATATACTGGAATTTATAACTCAAAATTTGATTATGATTGAGGAGGTGCTTTACCGGTGTCAACAGCTAGAATTTTAATGAATTACTGTACATGTAAAGCAGGGGCAGTCCTAGCGGCAACAATTTCTAGTAGAATACACGTATATTTTTTCATTTGTCTTCGTGAACATTTCATAGCCAATTCTACGAAAACATGTCTCTGCCTAGACAGCAAGAGGCAGGAATGAATAGGACCGCTGACCATATGCCACTTTGCGTCTGCGTCTGCGCTCTCGTAGCCTCGCTTGGGCTCTAACAACATGCGCGCGCAAGCAAAGGTGACATTCGTCTTGCAACACATAATCAACGAATTTTTTCAAAATAATTAATATATCAAATTAAAGCTGAAATTCTCCCGTTTCTTATGCTGTAATTTTATTCTGAGTTTGTTTGGTTTTGGAAGGGTGGTTGATCCACGAGGAAGGAGCACAGGTGACATTCATCTGTGGCATTCGCTTTTTTTCAAATTATTCCCCCTTCCTCGTGGATCAACCAGCCTTCCAAAACCAAACAAACTCAGAATAAAATTACACCATAAGAAACGGGAGAATTTCAGCTTTAATTTGATATATTAATTACTTTGAAAAAATTCGTTGATTATGTGATGCAAGACGAATGTCATCTGTGCTGTGTTGCAAGACGAATGTCTCCTGTGCTGCGCGCGCATAAAAAACATTCCTCCCTCTTGCTTGCCTAGACATTAATCAAGTAATATCGGGTAACAAAAAAAACTGATAAGAGATTAGAGAAGTATACTTTTCAGATTTCTAGAAAAGTTAGCCCCAAGTCTATCTCGTGTGATGTCCGTATGACCCGGTATGACCAATCCCCAGAGCCCCCCAGAGTCCAGAAGAAGTCACGGTTCCACGGCTGTGAGCCGGAGGAAGGGTCTTGCTTGTTAAATGTCATATTTGAGGAAGGTTAAGTAATTTTTGTAAGAAACCTAGGAAAATTTTGGGTTATTTTGGGAACAGCGACTGGTGGTGGTTTGCAATTGTAGGGTTATAAACAACACGAGGAGTTCGAAGAATCAGGTTATTTTGACTTGATAAAATGAGGAAGGTGTAGCTAACGAAACTGGTATCCGGAGGAATGTTTCAACTTTTTCTGGACTCTGCCCATCCCTTTCCCCCAGTAACAGTTCCTGGACTGGATCCGCAATTTGTTGGATTTGTGGATCCAGGAACTACTGTGGGACAGGGAACCGGAGTGGAACCGGTCAGACGGACTTCAGGAAATAGACTTCGGGCAAGTTGAGTTTCTTATATAAAAGATACGTGTATCAATAGGATGAACAGAGCAGAACCCCAATAAACATACCAACATACCTTTGTCTTTGTTAGCTTTCACTTCTACTTCTTTCACAAACGCCTTCCAACTCCAACTGCTTTGCTAGGTAGATACCTGTATTTATACAGATTCAGAAGTGGTACTCATAAATGTATAGTTACCAAGGATGCCATAATAAATAACAACCCTTTGAAACTTGCAGAATGATCATTTCCTATCAATTTGGATTGCGGATTGCCCCCACGACCGGAATGAATTCAATGAAACAAAACTTTTTCCGCTCATTGTGTCTTTATTTACGTAATTGTGTTAACAATACTGCAAATTTTAATAGGGATTACGTATTATGGCATCCTTGGTAACTGCCAAAGTCAACAATGAAACAAAACTTTTTCCTCTCATTGTGTCTTTGTTTCTATACCGGGTGAGTCAAAAAATTTATAGACGTTTGAAAGCCTGTAGCTCTCAAATGATTTATCAGATTTCGATAAACTGATAATTCTTGTGTAGCTAATATACCAATTTAGAAAAAAACTGCTTAATCGTATAAGCTTGGAACTATCTTCAGCCATTTTTTAAGGCTTTGAGAAGAAGCATTTTTATGAAATCGCTTGTAATTTGAGAACGATAAAACCGATTTTGACAATCTAAATTTTCTCATCTGAAGTTGATATGCTAGCCTGTGTCACAGATCATAACGAGGGGGAGTTATGGTCTGTGTGATGGACTCACTTTTGTTGTCCCAGTTTCACAGAGATCTTGTGAAATCGGTTATTCAAATAATGATATTGGCTTGCTTGTTTGTTTGTTGGTTTAATTTATGCTGAATTCGTTTTATGTCTTACATTTTGCTGAATTTTGCTGAATTGCTGAATTCAGCATTTTGCTGAATTGCTGAAAATTTATGCTGAATTTATGCTGAAATCCAATTTCATAAGATCCTTTTGGAAGATTACAAAGTGCGTTTTAACTTATCTCGCGATTTGTACGTCATGCGCGTATTTCCGTGCCTTGGCCCCTGACGAATGAAGCGAGGATGAGAATGTCTGATTAAAGATTAAGATCAGATCTGAATATTGACAATTTGATCTGAATATCGACACCGTCATAACCTCAAATTATTCTTCATGATGTAGTTAGCTAACAGAGGACTGTATCTACCGAGGCGTGTATCACGAGGCAAAAAAGCGTACGAGATTTCGCGGATTTCTGAAATCCCTCGAAATTTGGTAGGGATTTCTGGATTTCTTGTGGGATTGTCCTGGATTTGTGGGATTTGAAAGAGTTTCTTCTAAAGAGATATGTGCTGAAACTAAATCTATTTTGCAATATGCACCCGATTTGCATCATTGACAAGGCTTTTCAGGGGGTTTTCACTTAAGTTTACTGATGTTCTAAGAGATTTTTGTGAGCAATCCAATCTGGCAAAGCATCTGTTTCGAATTAGCCTCGAATTCAAGTGAGATACGATGACGTCATGAAAGACGTCATGTACATGATCTGTTGAGAGCCTCGCATTCAGACACTCAATAATGTGTGCTCAGTGGCTACGAGGCTATACCTTTTCAGTCCTCCGCAGAGATTCAGCTAATTTCATCCGCAGAATAGCAACAGCAAAAAAGAACAAGAAACAAACAAGCATAAGAATCCCTGATTGCAGCACGAAAATCTGTTTATCGAAGAAGGCATGCCACAAATGATCCTTGATGATGTCGTTTTGTTGATATTTTGCAAATCTACCAACAATAATCTTCGACATTGGTCAATGAATCACTGCCAAGATGGGGTACACTTCCTTGCATGGAAGCATTTTAGCAAAGCTCTTATTGTTGATTTTTTGCCCAATCCAACCTTTCTGATGAATATATCGTGGGCATTTTCAAAGTGCCTTTGGCACGATTCGCGCAAGTTGTTTTTCACGTCTGAATAACTCGAGAACTTTCGAGAACAGTCAGCTTTAAGGTGAGGGAAAGGGTGTTGCATGCTCCTCAGTTATGAGTCAGCAAAACATACGGGTCGATTGAAGAGATTCTGCTGCCTCAATGCGGGTCGACTTCTAACTTAGAGCCTGTTGTGTGAAATGAAACAAACTGTTAACTAACATTTGCCTAAATCCCGGTGTAAATTTCATTCAGCCCCGCCTCGCCCATTTCATCGGACACCGATATGGACGCAGAGGATCGAATCTGAAGCATCCCCCTAGTTTCATATAATTCCAGCATGAAACAATCAAAATAAAAAAATTTCTGGCACAGATCCAAATTGCTCAATATCTGCGGGACATTAATACAAATGTGGTCTGAATGACCATTAATGATCCTGTTTTTCGATCGCTCGCCATAAAGCATGATCAAAGAAACCTTAGAGGTAGGTCACTACGTCAATCGATTTGAAAACAATTGGCATTGTCCAAATGAAACATGTCCCCTTCTCATTTCATCACCAAAAACAGTCCAATGCTCGCCGAAGGCCTATTCCTCCGAGAGCAGCTACAGCTATAAGTCAACAGGCCTTCTCATTCTTCCCTAGGAATTTGTCTTGACGTCAATTTATCTCAAACAATAAGGCAATTGTTTGGAAGCAGTTTCCCATTTAATTGATACCATAGCTATTAAAATGTTTATTCATTCTTGTCTGGGAAATGTAAACAAACAACGCTTTATTCGGCCATGATGCTGGAATTTAGATTAGCATGACAAAGAAGGACATATTCAAAACTCTTGCTTCCTGTTTGTAAGGTGCCCCCGTCCTTCATTCACTTGTCCAATCATAAGTCATGATATTATTTCTTTTATCATTTTGATCCAATCAGATTCACTTCCTTTGCTCGTCTCGCAAAGCAGGATGGGAGGAGATATAAATATTGAACCGGGGGACTGCCGGAAACACTTTTTCCCCAGAACGACCACAATGGTACACTCCGTGACCAAAAA
>REGM01000047.1:146209-179202 GCA_004194415.1 Aurelia aurita
AATGACCGTATTTGTAAAAACTGCCCCCTTGGTCTAATTGAAGATGAGATACATTTCCTACTTGTATGCCCGGCCTATGAGACCCTAAGAACGAACCTCTTATTACATACTTCGGTCGCACCCCTTACAACTAACTTACAATTCCAGGAGATCATGAGCTCTAACGATAACGGCACAATAGCCGCCCTAGCATTGTATCTCGTCCAAGCTAACGATATTAGGGAAACACTAACCAAATAACACCAACCTGATTTATATATGCCTGGATGTACACACACCTTTGAATTAACGTTTGTTACATTTATTCATATATTCTTCTGTTCTGTTACGTTTAATTTAATTTAGTTTATTTATTTTCGTTTAATTGTGTTAATGTTATGTTTTTGCTGCCATACATTTATAATGTAGTGCGATATAGCAATATGATGATGATGATGATGATGATAAAGAAAACTCCTACGCAGGCTAGCCTCTTTGCTATGTCAGCAAAAATAATCGTTTCACATTACGTTTCAAACGCAGAAGATGACAAAACAAGAATCATTGAGATCATTGGCGATAACCGCTGGTGAAAGGAAAAACAGAATCGTTTTCTCGCAAATCATGAATGTAAAAATGTGCAGTTAACAGAAAAATTGAACGTGCAAATCCATGTAGATAAAAAACAGCGTTGTAAGTAATTAGTCTCGAGCGTCTTTTCCGCAGCTTCTCTTATAAATGTGCAAGATAAAAATAAACTTCTCGAGCTTTCTTTGGTCGCGATTTCCATCTTCACTGGCCTTCACTTGGTTGCCAAAAGGTGCTCTTTTAGCCTGAAATAAAAACGAAAACAATATCATACCACGGCGATCCCATTATGATCCAAGCATCTAGCGTGGGCCTACTTGTATTTTCTTTGGGTCTACGAGTTTTGGGTCCGACTTGGACACCTCGTAATTTGCTTCCCTGGAGGGACAATGAAGTTGTCCTATTCAATTTCAAAACTTGGAAATCCATTTCTATCGTTCTTTACTGCGCTGATCTAGGCCTCGGAAGTAAAATGGGCTTTGTTAAATGTTAAAGGAAGAAAGGTGTCCTACAGGAAACACTAGTTTGTTTGCAGGAGATACAATGATGTTCTGGCTGACGTTGCCGTCCTAGTTTCGTGAACTCCCTAATTCAAATCAGACGACGACTCAACCACACCAAATTGGTGGACACTAAATGTCATAACCTATTTGGTGTTGTTGTTGTATGTCATACGGTTCCTAACCTTCCTTACTTACCCTAACTTATACCGCATTCACACTGACTCAGTTAAACCAGCTTTATCTAACCCAGGTTAAATTTCAACCAATCAAATGCATTCGATTCATTGGATTGACCAATTAGAAGGCCCCATTCGATAACCTGGTTTAGTTGAAGCTGGTTTAACTTGCCAGTGTGAATGGGGTATTAGCCTAACTTACCCTAACTTACCCTAACTTACTCTAACTTACCCTAACTTAACCTAACTAACCCTAAAAACGCTCTTCTGAAACTAACCCTAACCCTCAACGTATGACATACAACAACAACACCAAATAGGTTATGACATTTAGTGTCCACCTACGAAATTTGCCCTTTTCTCACATTTTGATTCAAATATCTTCACAGACTCATGTTTTGATTAAAAAATGATCAAATGTTCTATGGAAATTCGACTAAATTACGTACAGGAAACATAAGCAAAGCTATTTAGAAAGCCATGATCAAGATTGCAGCTAACAAGACGCAACAGAGACAAAAAACCACCAATCATAGAAACTTTATTCGATCTTCTACCCTACCAAGTGTTTTGAGAGGTCAGGCAATCTTCCACAGTTTTCTTCACTGCACTGCTCGTAGTTTTGGTTATGTCGCTAGGCCCTTTATGATTACGAGCGAAGAGCGGGAAAATACATTGAAATTTAATCACGTGACCCATCCATGTGCGCCTTCAAAATGATTAATCACCTACCTGCCATTCATGCACAGCCATATCTGTAATGATTTTTACATCTCCTCTTAAGCCATGCTCCATGGCATGTTCTTTTGATTAAAAATTTTCTTCTCCTACAAATCACATATGAACATTCAATTTTATAGACGAACTTGCATCTTCTGTGAAACCAAGAACCTGTGCACTTGTGGTATAATCGTTTGACCTTATGACACTTTCTTGTCTTTTTCTTTCCCCAACGCCATATTGGGTCCATTTTTCCGTCGACTTCATCTGAAAAGATGCACGATTTTACAAAGACCGATTAGAATTATACAACGAATAGAATTTTTATGTCTTCCAAGCTTACAAGTTACTTACTTTAGTTAGTAGTGAGCCACCTATCGCTGGTCCACGAATTTAATTTTTTTAGATGGATCTGCACTGCAGTCAGACGGCTTCCACGTCCTACCAGGCTTAATTCTGTCCAGAATCTTCAGGTTACATGTAGACCTACCAGCACAATTTCAGGATACATGTAGACCTACCAGCACAATTTCAGGATAAGGACAGTAGGCCTGCCAAACTAAACGATAGAACAATAGGATCCCTTTTTTGGGCTGATGACATCGTCATTATATCTGAAACGAAGGAGGGCTTACAACATTCATTAGCAAGGCTTCATGAGTATTGCGAATCAAACAAGCAGACACGTTGGCAAGACAAAATGCATGATTTTCAATAAAGGGGGCAGTATTTTCAAAGCGAACGACTGCTTTTCCAGGACAACATTTTAGAAACTACTAGAAACATAGTTATCTGGGTATCTTATTGACTCCTTCTTTTAGTATAAAGGACCTCCTGAACAACTTCACAACTCCATTTAAACGTGGTCTAAAAGCTTACTAAAGATGAAAAATTGTTTGGAGGAATTGTTCCAGAGAAATGTAGATTTAACCTTAAAATTATTCGACAGCCTTGTTAAACCAATACTTCTTTATGGGGTGGATGTTTGGGGCTGCTTCAAGCATGCCTTCAATGATGTTAACCCAATCGAAAAACTGAACATAAAGCTTTGTAAAGATATACTTGGAGTAAAATTTTTGTTTGGACAGTACAGATGAGTAAGAAAATAAAATAACCGATAATTACATAAAAGACAATGAAACGTAAAGCATAAAAATGAAAGAGAGAGTAGTACCTTCCTCATGAAAGTTGGGCCAGTCTCGATCCACCCGGCCGCCCACAAGGCAGGCCAAATGTATGAACTATGAAGAGTAAAATTTGCTTTTCTGTTGATTTGTTTTTTATTCCAGCATAGCGGTTGTGGTTTATTCCAGCATAGCCGTAGTGTGGACCTGTGCCTATGTCTTCCATCTTCAAATTATCAAATGAAGAGAGACCTGATGCAGGTGTTAAATTGGCATCGGATGTGGGATGCAATAAATCAATCTATATTTCAAGGTTTTGAGAGGTTTTATTTTCTTGTTTTTTTTTTATCAATTCGACACAATATCATCAGATACATTGTTGTATTGGCTGTATTGGTTGTTTGTTTGTTTGTTTTCTAATTTTGCGTTTTTGTTTTGTAATATTTCGCAAAATGGGTGTTCTCCTCTCCCCTGTGTGTATTTTGTGTCTTGCATGTTGTGCTGTGAAAACATTTAAGGCGACTCAAAGAGGGCCTAAGCATAAATATGTATTATATTTTTCAACAACAAGTCGGAACGTTTCGATGTAATTTATACTCAAGTTTCTGTTCTGTTGATATTTGTGGTGAAATCAACCATAGCGGTTGTGTATATTTGTGCCTAGGTCACCTATCCTCAAATTCTCTCAACGAAGAGGGACCCAAGGTATGTGCACAATTAGCTTCTGATGTAGGATGTTATAAAACAATCTATGTTTCAAGGTTTTACATAATGTATTGTTTGTTGTGATTTTGAATAGTCAACGATTAACCTTGCATCCAATCCATGGACCGGCCAGAAAAGGTGGACTAATGATGGATGCATGGACTCAGGACCCAAGACCCAACCCTGGGCACTTCAGGTACTTTGCTTTAGTTATATTTTTTAAATTTTCGATATTTTTTATCACTCCCTGATAAAACGTACGAGATTTCTAGAAAAGCAAAAGGATTTTCAGAGAATTTCAGGGATTCCTCACGAAAACAAAATTTTTTTTTAACAAAGTAAGGCAGAACTACTTTTCCAGTACCTTTGACAGAAAAGTCCACAGGAGAACATGCTAAACCTCGAGTTAGGCGGTTGCAAAAGTTGCAATCAGCTGAAAGTCCGAAAACTCTGCCGGTGCAGAAAATTCCACTAACTGAAATTTAGCCTTTTACAGGGCTGCATTACATACCCGAGACTGCATCATCTTCATGTTCATCTACCTCGTTCTCATCAGCTTCATCTGCCTCGTTCTCATCACCTGCATCCTTGTTTTCAATCAACGATGCGTCGTTGTCATTTACGTCAGACTCAAAGTCTTCCAGGTCTGATGGCAATGCTGTGAGTGAAGGTCATTTGCAAAGTCAGTTAGGGGAAAACAAGACTGATAACACAAGTCCCTTATTACCCTGCGTTATCCAAAGCCCCCAGCCCCGGTCAAACATTTCACTCAACATTTTAAAAACTACTGTTTGATGAAATATTGGGCCTGTTTGCTTGGCCGCCTTGTTTGATCAAATAACATTTTGTTTGACCATGTTGGATGGAATTGATTGAGGTCAAAAACAAATTTTGTTTTGTTTTGCGAACTGTTGAGTCCGTCTGACCACTCCAACAAACTTTTCGCTACGTTTCGACAAAACACACGATCTTGTTTTGACTTTTGATCATTGTGCCTTTGTGCACGCTCACCAGCATCCAGGTTTCGAACAAAATGTTTGGTGAAATGTCAGTTTTATTTGACCACTGACTCGGCAACATGGAAAACATCAAAATACGAATTTTGACAAATGTTTGAATGTTTGATCAGTTCCCGGGGGGCTTCAATAGGGAGATGACGGGGGTGTGCCATTTTGACATGTGAAATCACACCCTAAAATGTATAGATTTTCCAAGAACCATACCCCAAAATTTACAGGATATGCAAAATGTGTTGTAATTTGTTTGAGGCCTAAGTAAAACTAGTAAAAAAGGCCCTCCTTGCGTCCATGCGTATGAGGCGCCATAGCCGACAAAAGTCTACTTTCATTCTATGATATATAACTTTTTACTTATAATGTGTAATGCATTAATTTTTTTATATCTAAAATATTTTACAATGTCCAGTGGTCTTATTCATATGGTCTGATTCTAAATTTTAAAATTTATCTTCAATTTAGACATCGCAAAAAAATTTGACATTGCAAAACAATTTAGACATCATAAAAAATTTAGACATCGCAAAAAAATTTTGACATCATAAAAAAATTAGACATCGCAAAAAAATTTNCGTACAGGATTTTGACAAGGAATTTGCAATTTTGCTATTGTTTTTTGCCAGTTTGCTCCCAGACAGGGTAGTCAATTTGAGAAAAAATGCTCCCACACAGGGTGAAATTTCAATATCTCAAAGCCACACCACCGTACATTTTGAGGTCAAGTGCCCCCTCCCCCCCCAGGGAAAAAGAGACTAGTTTTTGGTACAATGAGTGACAAAGGAGATGCTAAAAAATTTATAGAACTACTGATTTTCTGACGAAGGTAAGACTATCGAACCCCAGTAGTTGACCAGTAGTTGACCACAGCCCGCAATGCGTTCAACACTTTCAGACCTTTCAATTTACAATGTCCGTCCGTCCGTCCATCCATGGTGATAGTTAGCCTTTTGCTCCTGTGTCAAGAGACCTGCGAAAATCCATGGTGAAACTGACTAGGCTAAAAGGAAATATAATCCAATTCTACAAGAGCCTTGATCCGAAGGATTAGGTAAAATGAGAAAGCATTTTTGCGTCATTTCAAGCACAGCATCGAATGCCAGACAAAAGTTCAAATTCGACCGATAAAATTACCCTTGTTTACAATCGAGTTGCTCCCAAGCAGGCGCGGATCCAGAGGGGGGGCCGGGGGGGCATGGCCCCCCCAAAGGCTAAGAGTTCTCTTCAAAACCATTTGTCTTTTTGATGAATAAACGGATACGTTTCAAACTTCCACTTCCAAACGTGGCCAAGACACAACTACAAGTCTAACAAGCTTACAAACTAATGTACAATCGACCAAAACGTCTGAAAGAGATACAAAACGGAACGAAAATCTCAATGCGTATAGATCGAGATTGAAAATCACTTACTAATATAAGAGTGATAGCGAACTTAGCTCTTGAAGATAATTTATAACAGATTTCGCTCTGTTAATGATGGTAAAAACTTGTGTCTTCTGTTGTGACAGTTAAAGTGTCAGTGACAGTGACAGTTAAAGTGACAGTTAAAGTGTCAGTCAAAGCGTTGTAACCAAGGAGAACACGGTTTAGAATACTAGTTAAACTTGCAAAAGGTAACTACCGAGTCATGAGAGCTTTAATAAATCAATGGTGATTCCAGTTTGGGAACTAGGGAACTTACTGTTAGAAATTTCATATAAATTTAAAATGCTTTTGGATTTGAAATACAAGGTGTTCCAAAAAATTGCTCTACACTTGATTAAATATTACAAAACTACCGATATAATGAACGGGCTTCAAACACTGTCCCTGAGAACCTTAAATTTATTTCAGACACTACAATCTTGCAAATCCGCAAAATATTCACGGAGTTATGAGTTTTTGAAGTTCAAGTTTGTGCAAAAGCTGTAGCTAAAGGCTTCTCGATAGCATTTATAATGAAAGTAGTATATGGGGCAATTATTTGTTTCGTTTCTAGTTTATTTCAGCGCAAACGAAATGAGATTTGGAAAGGATTGTTGATAGCGTAACGTTTTCTAAAATCAATGCTTTAAGGAATGCTGTTGAGCAAAGTTTGAAAATGACTGTCTCTCGTCAGTTAAGTTTTTTTGATTCGATGTTTTTTGGATACTTGCATTTATCAGCGAATTTTGACAATATTGTTTCAACAAGACAAGAGGTAAAACATTGGATAACCTTCTTTTGCCTAGCCTGCGTGCAGACTTTTTGGTAACTGGGGAGGAGGAGAACGGCCCTTCAGATTTGCACAAAAAATGCAAGTTTATATTTCTGGAAAAGCAAGTATTAAATGATGAACAAAACGATCTAAAATAAAGCAGCAAGGGCGTTGCCCACGTTTTCCGAGGGTTTAAAGGGTGTGGTCACGAAATGTTTTCCTGGGGGCTTCGCCCCCAGACCCCCATTTTTCTTCACATGGCCCTCCCCAAACTCTATTGCTGGATCCGCCCCTGCTCCCAAGATAACGATAATAGTGAATGCGTCAACTCCTACCTCGTAGCATTATTCCCGGGGGGCGCTTATCTTGACCTATCTTTCCGACGGGAACGTATGCCATTTCGCCCGAAAAATTGGCACCAATATTTCTATAAATCTTAAGAATTTCAGGGTCGTAATTCTGCAAATTTGGTGAGATCTGCGACATAATGTAATTCCTATATTTTTTAAAAATTAATTATGATTTTTTCCCATATAATGATCAACAGTAATAAGACAGTAACATGAAATTAACCTTCGTAGCAAATTACATAAAATCGTTACCTTTTCTTCCGTTCTGTCCTCCTTTTACCACTTTCGAGATGTCTTCCGAACCCTCACTGCCCTTACCACGAAAGATCTAGCCCTTTTATACTTGCAGAATAACCCCTCCTATTCATTTGGATTGCAGATTGCCAAAGGAAAAGAATGAAACAATACTTTTTCCGCTCATTGTCTATCTATTTACGTAATAGCTTGAACAATGATGCAAATTTTGATAAGGATTATGTCAATTATGTATCATGGCACCCTTTGTAAATTATAGAATTACTACAGAATTTGAAAATTCTTCCTCCCATACCTCCCATTGAAAACTGTCAACAATTATCTTTCGATCATTTGCATTTCAACAGTTTTTTCTCCCATTGAAAATGCGGCTATATTCAGCACATACCATGACTCATTTCTCTGTTTATTTGTTCAAAAAAATGCTTTGATTTCAGATTTCAAAACTTCTTCCTATCATTACGTTTTGAAAACATTCTGCTGAGTCACCCCGTGGTATGCAAACGTTTTCCTGTCATTGTGCTTTTGGTAAAACTTTGCTTTGTGAGGAAGACTTCCTGAGTTGTGTGCAGCCTAGACTTGCCCCAAGTCTATTTCATGAAGAGAGGGATCTATGGGAGAGGGATCGGTTGGAAGGACTTCATGAATAGACTTGGGGCAAGTCTATGTGCAGCCGTGATGGTCGCAAATGTCTTTCATCTTATTTTTCATTTCAAAATTTAAAAGTCTTGTTTACAACATTTATGGAACTTCCAAAAACCAAAATGAAAATAAGAGAGAGAAAATAAATCGAAGTTACACCTCCGTCGATAGTTTTTGTTTGAAGATGTTTAGGGAGGGTGGAGGGTGCCAATTTAATTTCTCTTTCTAAGCTGTTCCACAGTTAAGCCCCGCGATACGGAAAAGCCTTTCGACCCTTGGCAGTTTTTAGTAAGGGTACCTTGAGATCAGTTTCTGCGATCGAAGACATCGATCCCTGTCTTCAGAACATTTTGTGAATAACTTTCTCAAGTAATCAAGGGCTTGCGAGCGTGGCTGTCTCTTATAGGATTACTGATTGTTGGCCAGCCAAGATTTTGTATATCAGTGGGGCAGCAGAAGCATTGCTTGTTTTACGTCCAAGGGAAGCTGATTCCAAGTTTTTGCAACGGCCTCTGTAAAATGCGGGTCTGCAGGTCCTGTAAAATGCGGGTCCCACAGCAATATTAGTGGCAGGTCCCGTGGTCATATGCGAACGGTTATTGTATGAGGCAAGGAGCCGTTTGTACAGAACAAAGCCACAATCATCAGTTTCTATTAGCTTTCCTGCTGTGACGTCTAATCCTTAACTGTGATTCATCAAGTAAACATCATTGCGATAGGCTATCTTTAAAGCACGGAATCCGGAATCCGGAATCCGGAATCCGGAAAGTGTAGGGCAATCTTTAAAGCACGGAATCCGGAATCCGGAATCCGGAAAGTGTATGGAAATCTTTAAACCACGGAATCCGGAATCCGGAATCCGGAATCCGGAAAGTGTAATAATATGTAATATGAAATAATGTTATGAATGAATATGTAATATGAAATAATGTTATGAATGAATGTAGGGCAATCTTTAAACCACGGAATCCGAAATATGGAATACCGACTATGGAACACGTGGTCAGGTAGAGAGTTTTAGGCAACCCCTCAACCCTAACGATGATATCACCCTAATGCAGAAGTGCACCTCCCATAGGGCATGTATAGGCAGGCACAGGTGCAGTTCTGAATTAGCCTTTAGGATNTCGACCCTTGGCAGTTTTTAGTAAGGGTACCTTGAGATCAGTTTCTGCGATCGAAGACATCGATCCCTGTCTTCAGAACATTTTGTGAATAATTTTCTCAAGTAATCAAGGGCTTGCGAGCGTGGCTGTCTCTTATAGGATTACTGATTGTTGGCCAGCCAAGATTTTGTATATCAGTGGGGCAGCAGAAGCATTGCTTGTTTTACGTCCAAGGGAAGCTGATTCCAAGTTTTTGCACCTCGAAAAGATATCGCTTTCTGTCCTATTTTGCAAAGTAATATCAATATTACGATTACGGTCAGAAGCTTTTGTGAACAAATTAGAGAGATTGCTAGGTGCAAGGCCAGTTATCGCTTGATACGTTACGTTCAAACATAAGATCAAAGAAAATTTTTCCAAAATATACAGAAAAAGGAAGATGACATATATGTCTTCTATTAAGACCCTTCGTGATAGCTCCCGATCATGTTTGGTCTTATAAACCACATTTTGCATCGAAAACACTTTCAAATCTGTTTTTCCCCTCTTTAACAAACGTTTTTTCCGTTATACCAACACCTCTAAGGGGACCATTATGGAAATAAGGTCAGCTTGACGGCTACTGGAAAATGCTGGTCTGCAGGTCCGGTAAAATCAAAAGGGTCGCAGATGTATCATAACTGCTATTTGAGACGGGCATTACTATACGGTGGAATCACCTAGAGCCACCCAGAGCCACGCAAAATACACCCAGAGCTAGCCCGAAACACACAGAGCCAGCCAGAGTCTCCTGGAGCCAGCCAGAAAAACCAGAATCACATAAAGTCACTTTATTCAGCATTTTCCAAGGACCACAGGTAGCGAGGAGGAAAATATAAATGTGAATATCAAAAATTTTCATTTTCTGTGTTTCATAATCTTCTGAGTTATTCTAAAGTGAAACTAGAACCCAGGTTATAAGTCTAGCATCTCTCTTGTTTCCTAACAGGACGAGCAACCAGAGACGCCCCCTGAAAAAATTGCTCGTAACTTTCTGCAATTTTGCATTATAAGCATTGGTTAGCAGATATTGCACTAACCTATCTCCACCATGATTTGGGTGATCCTAGATGTTATTCACTAAATCTGTAATAAAGTTTTTTTTTGCGTTAAAAGCTTCATTGTTAGAGAGTTATTTTTGCGAATCGCGACATTGTGCGCAATATGGATATTCGTTAAGCGCATTTTGCTGTTTTGACGTTGAGATTTGTTTGTTTAAAAAAATGAAAGAGAGAATCTAATGTGTTCCTGTGTTCAAGTCTCATTGGTTCGCAATTTAATGATCATTAATACTTACTCAGGAAAATGGGCTGTCAGTGCATCAGCCTCTCTCACCCCACAGGTTGAATTGACTGCGGAGGAGAGCGCACTAGGCCCCTTTGCCTGAACGGGGGTAGCTTTTACAATTTGTCACAAGATTTTGAATCTTATGAATCGTGCTAGCCAATCAAAATTTGGCGCCTCCGCCTCGTTCTCCGCCTCTGCAAAATTTCTTCAGGATGTCATGATCTCGTTTTCGTTTCGTCCCAATCCCCCCCAAACCAAACCGTTTTCGCGCGCAAGCCAATGATATAATGGGCCTAATATTTCATGCCGAAAATGACACGAGGATAAAATTGAGGAGAAAGCAATCTAATTCATGTCTCAGAACAAGATGAAAGAATTGAAAGTACATCATACATCTGATCTTCAATCTTTCTCCTACAATTCGCAAGAAAATTTAGAGCGATCAAGTGCGGGAACATTTCCAGTGGGACGAATAAGTTGTCGAGGGGATTTGGCCTATCTTGCTCGAGGGACGGCGCTCGAGGTAGTATGGTATATTGTTAATATATGGGCTATGCTTTTTACTTTTTGGTTTCTGTTTTTCTCTTTGCATACAGAGAAAAGTCTTTGAGATGCTATCAATTTAAATAAAGAAGTTTTAAGATGACAGTTTAAGTGAAATGAAGGTGTTGTGGCTATAGTGTTGTGATCCACTGACTTTACAGCCAGTATGACGTACAAACATAACATGCTTAGGACAGCTCATCCCTAACAGTTCTAGCCGGGATGAGTTGCCAGTAGGGGTGGTCTGGTCAGCTTCGGTAGTGGACCAGAGTAATAGACTTAAAAAAGCAGTCCTCAAGAAATGTTGGTAAATTGTGCTAAATTATGAAGTTCAATTTTATGAAAAATTGAGTAACTTCAGTAACCTCACAAGAAACTTTTACTATAAATATCGGGCCCAAAGTTGAGAAACCGTATTACAAATTTCAGCGCCAAATTTCTTACAAAAAAATATAAGTGTAATCTCTAATCTCATTCTCCATTTTGTTATTTTTAAAGATTATCAGCGTTATTGATGGTAGCCGAAGATCTGCATGCAACCTTGGTGCGTTACGAGACAATGTCAAGATTAACTGCATTCAAGAATTTGTTGTTGGAGAATCCAGAAAATTGTTGTTGGGACTTGAAGTAACTGGATGGAAGAGAAATGGGCTATTGTGTGTTTACGACATGGCAATGGCTAAAGTCATTCGTGCCATTTGGGTACCACAAGCAGTGACTGTTATCAGCCTCATTCAAGGAGCTGCTGAAATGGATAGTGTTATTTCAGGGCTAAGGTACGGATATTGGATGTTCTTTCAATGAAAAGTTGTTTTTCTCAGAGAAATACGCACATTAGCATCCAAATCTTTGAGATGGAAAATTGCGCACAAACAAGTTGAAGCAAATAAATTTCAGACATTTTTTGAAAATCAGAAAAATTTCCTGTTTTGCATGTTATAGCCAAACGAAATAGACCATTTCGCAGTCTGTTGCAACGGTGCTGTTTGCATTGCATCTTGGTATCCAGGCCTTTTCGTTTTACGTGGGCGATCGCCCTCGCCCTCGCCAGCGCCCTTGCAAAATTGTTTACGCGGGCTATCGACCGCCCTCGCGAGAAGATATTTCGCCCCCGAAGATCAAAAACGATTTCGTAAAAAAGACTTACGAAACGAAACCCTCTTGATTTAAAATTGTTCGTTCAATGACAATCGCGCTTCGAGTTCTTTACGAAAGAAAACCGTTGTGAAGGCTACCCACTGGCCTGGTGAAGCAAACAAGATGCAAAAAGAACCCAAACAAAACTTTAAATATTATTGAATTTATCTTAGCTAAATGAATTTAACACGAAACCTTTAAAGAACTGCAAGATACAGAGGAAGTACTGGTCCTTAATAATCATTGCACATGCTCTTTATTTTTCGACGGAAGTGTTTCCGAAATGTTTGCACATTTTCTTCCATTTTTTGACACATCGAAGTTCCTAGTTTAACTAGCGTTGTAAAAGATCAGGGAGCGACAATAAAATGAACAATACTCACAATAATCTTACTTTGCTACGAAGNTATAGCCAAACGAAATAGACCATTTCGCAGTCTGTTGCAACGGTGCTGTTTGCATTGCATCTTGGTATCGCATGGTGGTTTCAAATCTGACTTCAAAACCCCCATGCGATCCTGAGATGCAACACAAACAGCACCTTTGCATTCGACTGCGGAATGGTCTATTTTCCAGATGGGAAAACCTTCATTATTTCTTTAACACACTTCTTGTTATTTCTTCATTCTAGCATTGGAAATTGTGGAGACCTTGTTGTAGCAGGCTGCAATGGCGGTCAGGTTTTGATTGTAAAAATTGGAGAAATAAAGTCATATGACCAAAGGAATGATTTGTCATTTCCAGCAGACCTAGATTTTATCAAGCTACACAATCTGAATAACTGGGAAGAAATGGATCACAACAAAGGAACAGATTATTGCATTGACCTATCAAGTAATATTGTTTATTTGATTTTCAGATTATTGGGCAGTGCAAAGTCATCTTTTTATATAGAGTTTTGAAATTTAGTGTTATAAAAGCCAAGAAACCAACTGCCGTGGAGAGAAATTTTGGTTCAGTTTCTTTCATTTTATTTACTTCTAGCAACTTTTGCAAATATATTCTAAAACTGTTTTTGTATAGCTCTATGGCTCTCTTTAAATTAACTCATTATTTGAGATCAGCACACACAAAAAAGCCAATCTTGAATAGGCTCTCACACTGGTCCATTTCAAAATGCAAGATGTAGATAGAAGCCTCAGCCAATGTGTGGCCAGGGCTTTTGATGAATTGGCCAGGGCTGTTTGAAAGTAACCATGGTTGTTTAATAACATGGCTGGGGCCAATTAGATAGAGACTGATTTTGATAGATTTTTGGAGTTATTGCAGGGTTATTAATTCAAAGAGGGTGTTTCTTTGCAGCTGATTTCTGCAGTGACGCAAGTTTTAGATACCTGGATGGAGCTGGGAGGCCCATTAGAGTCTTCAAAAGAGGTTTGTATTTATCAAAAATTATCATTATTTTACTTGGTGGAAAACTGATATTTTACTTTTTGTTGAAGATGTTTGAAATTTTATTTATAGACAAACCAAAGAGAGGAGGTTACTTTAATTCAATCAGTTTTTGTTTGTTCCAGGAGACTACTATTTTTAGCTAAGACAATACCGGGTGAGTCAGAAAAAACAATCCGCATTTGAAAGGCGATTGCTCCCTGAATATCAAAATGATAATATTGACAAATACATTCTTTAATGGTTGACATGTTCAAATATAATTTAAAATTTACCTGACTGAAATCGGCCACTCCGTTCTGAAATTATGAGCGATTTTCTGGAGAAAGCCCCTTCAAGAAACTTTCAAAACAGGCCTAAAATCATGAGCAAATTTTCCAAATATTTCTGCCTTACAGCAATGACTTGCATATGCTTTAGCACGTGTTATCCTCTTGGGAGGATAAAATCTCTTAGAATAATGTTGTTATATTCCCAGGGATGGCACTTTCGTCCCCCCAAAGGGATAAAATGTGCTAAAGCATGTAGAAGTCATTGCTATAAAGGCAGAAATGTGACGAAAATCTGGTCGTGATTTTATGCCGTTTTTGAAGGTTTCTTGGAGGGGCTTTCTTGAGAAAATCCCTCATAATTTCAGAACAGAGTGGCCGATTTCAGTCAGGTAAGTTTTAGAATTTATTTGAACACGTCCATTATTAAACAACATATTTACAAATATTATTGCCTCGATATTCAGGGGGCAACTGCCTTTCAAACGGGGACTGTTTTTTCTGACTCACCCGGTAGACGTACATAATATCTTATTCTTATTCCTTCAGTGGTACAACAAAGTTCATCTCTCGTTTCTATTTGTTTTTTTTATAATCCATTTTNTTACAAACCAAATGAAAGAAAATCTCTTCGCTATAAGTCTGTACCTGTGAGCAGACTAGACTCTCTTCTCAAAAGTAAAAAAGGTCAGGTGAAGGAGAGCATCACTGATACAAGAACAACATAACACGTTGAAAGCTGTCATTGCCTATCAGTATAAAAAAGAGTAAAAATGCGAGACTATTTTAAGGGGGCGATCGCCCTCGCAAGCTTAACTACGCGGGCGATAAGCCGCCCTCGTGGATATTTCCTCACGAAAAGGCCTGTTGGTATCGCATGGTGGTTTCAAATCTGACTTCAAAACCCCCATGCGATCCTGAGATGCAACACAAACAGCACCTTTGCATTCGACTGCGGAATGGTCTATTTTCCAGATGGGAAAACCTTCATTATTTCTTTAACACACTTCTTGTTATTTCTTCATTCTAGCATTGGAAATTGTGGAGACCTTGTTGTAGCAGGCTGCAATGGTGGTCAGGTTTTGATTGTAAAAATTGGAGAAATAAAGTCATATGACCAAAGGAATGATTTGTCATTTCCAGCAGACCTAGATTTTGTCAAGCTACACAATCTGAATAACTGGGAAGAAATGGATCACAACAAAGGAACAGATTATTGCATTGACCTATCAAGTAATATTGTTTATTTGATTTTCAGATTATTGGGCAGTGCAAAGTCATCTTTTTATATAGAGTTTTGAAATTTAGTGTTATAAAAGCCAAGAAACCAACTGCCGTGGAGAGAAATTTTGGTTCAGTTTCTTTCATTTTATTTACTTCTAGCAACTTTTGCAAATATATTCTAAAACTATTTTTGTATAGCTCTATGGCTCTCTTTAAATAACTCATTATTTGAGATCAGCACAAAAAACGCCAATATTGAATAAGCTCTCACACTGGTGCATTTCAAAATGCAAGATTTGGATGAAGCCTCAGCCAATGTGTGACCAGGGCTTTTGATGAATTGGCTAGGGCTGTTTGAAAGTGACCATGGTTGTTTAATAACATGGCTGAGGCCAATTAGATAGAGACTGACTTTGATAGATTTTTGGAGTTTTTGCAGGGTTATTAATTCAAAGAGGGTGTTTCTTTGCAGCTGATTTCTGCAGTGATGCAAGTTTTAGATACCTGGATGGAGCTGGGAGGCCCATTAGAGTCTTCAAAAGAGGTTTGTATTTATGAAAAATTCATTATTTTATTTGATGGAAAAATGCTATTTTACTTTTTGTTGAAGATGTTTAGAAAATGTTTGAAAATTTTATTTATAGACAAACCAAAGAGAGGAGGTTACTTTAATTCACTCAGTTTTTGTTTGTTCCAGGAGACTACTATTTTTAGCTAAGACAATACCGAGTGAGTCAGAAATAACAATCCATGTTTGAAAGGCGACTGCTCCCTGGATATCAAAATGATAATATTGACAAATACATTCTTTAATGGTTGACAAAGAGATAAAACGTGCTAAAGCATGTAGAAGTCATTGCTATTAAGGCAAAAATATGACGAAAATCTGGTCGTGATTTTATGCCGTTTTTGAAGGTTTCTTGGAGGGGCTTTCTTGAGAAAATCCCTCATAATTTCAGAACGGAGTGGCCGATTTCAGTCAGGTAAATTTTAGAATTTATTTGAACACGTCCATTATTAAACAACATATTTACAAATATTATTGCCTCGATATTCAGGGGGCAACTGCCTTTCAAACGGGGACTGTTTTTTCTGACTCACTCGGTAGACGTACATAATATATTATTCTTATTCCTTCTGTGGTACAACAAAGTTCATCTCTCGTTTCTAGTTGTTTTTTTTATAATCCATTTTTAGGNGTGATTTTATGCCGTTTTTGAAGGTTTCTTGGAGGGGCTTTCTTGAGAAAATCCCTCATAATTTCAGAACAGAGTGGCCGATTTCAGTCAGGTAAGTTTTAGAATTTATTTGAACACGTCCATTATTAAACAACATATTTACAAATATTATTGCCTCGATATTCAGGGGGCAACTGCCTTTCAAACGGGGACTGTTTTTTCTGACTCACCCGGTAGACGTACATAATATCTTATTCTTATTCCTTCAGTGGTACAACAAAGTTCATCTCTCGTTTCTATTTGTTTTTTTTATAATCCATTTTTAGGCAATGTTGCAGTTACATCCTTGCTGCACATGAAACAAGCAGCATTACTCATTGCTGGCTACAACTTTGGATGCTTTCAAATTTGGGAATTACAATCAATGCAAGCAATGTAAGTCTCTTTTACTATTGATTTAAGCATAAGGATTTTTGATTATACATTAACAAGAAGTCTGTTTTGAATTATTAACTATTTTAGAATGTCCTGCTTACTTAGGAAGTTAGGGCCTGATTACATGAGGCAGGATAGCCCAGTTAAACGGGCTTGCTCACCTAACAGGGCTGAAATGATCTAAACGATTACATGGAGAATTCCAGCCCGGGCTGTGAAATATTTGGCACCATAATAGTATAATCTGTTCATAAAGTGCATGCGTTGCAGATTTCTCAGCCCGCTTTGCCGGGCCAGCCCGGTCTTAAATCGATTACATGAGAAGAATGTGTAACTTCCAGCCCGTTTTGCCGGGCTAGCCCGGTAGGCAGCAGACGAGATCTCGGCTAACCGAGCCAGCCTGCTTGCCATGTAATCAAAATTCTACTGCTATCGATCCCGGGTGAAAACCTTCATCTCGGTTAACCGGGCTAGCCCGCTCCATGTAATCAGCCCTTTTATTTTTTTGTGTGGAAAAGTTTGCAAAATCGAGAAAAGGTCTTTTAGGCCAATTAGTATTCCTTCATGACCCTATGGCCTACTTTTTCACATAATTTGATTTAAAATTGTTTTTTTAGAATTTGTTTTGAGGTTTATTCTTTTTACAGATTTAGCAGTTCCTATGATCCAACTGCTGCAGATCTCACTCATCTCATCTTTCAGGTAATTGCTCGCATTTTTACCGGGTGTCCCAAAAAACAGTATACAGATTTGGTCGACTCTAGCAATGAGGATTTAGCGTGAACCAATCCGAAAACATTTTAAAGACATACCTCGATGGTCAGCTTGAACATAGATTACCTTGTTTGTTGACATTGGTGCTTTGAGAGTTGAAATATTAATCTTCAAAGGACAAATTTGCCTCCACCTCCAAACCAGTGCTTTGGCGTTTTGGCCTAAGCAAATTCTTACAGCACAGTGGAAGCTGTGGTTCGGAGGTGAAGGCGAATTTGTCCTTTGAAGATTAATATTTCAACTCTCAAAGACCCAATATCAACAAACAAGGTATCTATGTTCAAGCTGACCATCGAGGTATGTTTTAAAAATGTTTTCGGATTGATTCACGCTAAATTCTCATCGCTAGGGTCGACCAAATCTGTATACTTTTTTTTGGGACACCCGGTGTATTTTTTTAAATATCATCTTTGAATGCATGGGAAGCCAAGCTATTCGAAAATATTGTCTTGAAGAATTTTGAAAATAAAGAAAGGTTAGTGTTGTCTTATAGACAAGCAACACTATTAAAGGGGATAACCTGAGTTAAAAGATGAGATCTCATAGGTTTATAAATAGCCTATTGTATTTGACAATCCAGCAAGTGGGCAAAGAAAGAAAGCCAAGGAAAACAATGGTGTGTTTTGGTTTTTCTTTATCCTATTTATAGACGGGCGCCTTATAGCTCAGGTCATTCACTTTAACCCTTTTAAAAATGTATGTTGTTTTCTTCTTCTTTAGTTGGAACATAGTCGTAGGAGGGAGATGGCCTGGAGGCA
The DNA here is from genome assembly GCA_004194415.1 of Aurelia aurita. NCBI lineage: Eukaryota > Metazoa > Cnidaria > Scyphozoa > Semaeostomeae > Ulmaridae > Aurelia > Aurelia aurita. The sequence goes on from REGM01000047.1 coordinate 164,585, forward strand.
CTGCAGCTCTTAACTCTTCAATAAATTTTGCTCGAGCCTGGACCTCTGAAGGTGCACAAGGGTGCACCTTTGGGTTGTTGATGTTGCTTGTTCAACCTAAATGCGTCAAATTCAATGGCTAGTTTTTTGCTTCCGGGCTGTCCCTCTCTTACGACTATGGTTGGAATAGTTTATAAGTGTCATACATAGTGGGAACTCACTGTCAATAAGTCCTTTCCCACTGTGGATGGCACGTAGTTTATTGATCTTGTTTTTAAATAGTTTTTTGTTTTTGACGAATAAAGAAAAAATGTAGAAAACTTTTGAATACAATGCTAGAACCCTTTCTTTCGAGATTTTGACATTGCTGGAGAACAAAGGAAGTGCTGTTTTTGAAGCAGCCATTTATTTTGCCTTTCCTGTACCATAAATCAGCGACCACTTGTCAAATTGACTCAAAAAGTTCTCAAGTTCTAAGTTGAAGCCTATCCGATGCAACTGTGTAAGATAGGGACAACTGAAGTTACAGCTCCTCCGGAGCAGCCACACAAACAGGGCACAATTTTTTTGGGACTCCCTGTGTACATGTATAGTTTCTTTGGCATGGTCGTTGAGAACCAATGTTCTAATACCAAGGGATCACCATTTTTTGCAATAGGAATTATTATTAATATTGTTATTATTAAATTCTTTAAAGTTGGTTATAAAAATTGCTCTAAAGATAAGAACTAATTAAGACCAACTATTTACAAAAACAAAATTACAGTTCACAAATATTAACGTAAAATACCCTATTAACAAAATCAGCCTCACAAATTAAGATTGAACGTTCGTTATTTACAAATTTTGCAACGGTATTTCTCTCTATTCCATTTTGTTATGCATGTCCTGAAGGAACAGACGGAGGCAGTAATTTTAATATCATTTGACAGGGAATTCCATAATATGCTGCCACGAAAAGAGAAACTATCATTTCCATATGTAGTTGTTTTAGTTTGAGGCAACATGAGAGGAATGAGAAAATGAGAACATTTTAGACCTGTTGTTTTATTCCAGGAGCCTGAGAACGATCCACGTCATTGCTGTTATCTTCTCGCTGGGAGAAGTCCTTCCGCATTAACATCAACAACAACAAACATGTGAGTTTATCAAATCCTTTGCCCTGAAACGAAAAACCTCATCAAGGTCTTCCATCTTGGAAACAGGATGGAAAATTCCTGAAGCAATTCCCAGAAGCATTTGGTTGACTTAGGAGAGAGATGATTGCTAATGGGTACAGCTACCTACCTATTCTTACACCCCGTTCTTGTTTCCGTATAAATGCCAGCCTGCAAACAGTACGATGCACATGTCCACCCCCTGGCTCTGGCCCTGTTTTGAAACCCAAGAAGCATTATGAGTTTCGCCTTTCTTTAATACCGTGCTTTGAAAGGATTTTATGTCTGTTTTGAAGGATTTTTAGATGAAACATTTATATAAAGTCGCTTGTAATTTGAGAACGATTCGACCGATTTTGACAAACTAAATTCTTATTTTAAGTTGATATATTAACTACACAAGTATTATCAGTTAATAGGAATCTGGTAAATAGTTTGAGAGCTACAGGTTTTCAAATGCCTGAAAATTTCTCTAGACTTGCACGTTGTAACGTTTATTACTTAATTGCTTCTTAGAAACGCCCAAACGACCATATCACTCTATCAACTTGCCTTCGAGTTCAAAGAGCCTAGTAGTGGAGGTGGCTTTTTGTACCGAGTAAGTATTTGCGTTATTGTGACACCCACATCATACTTTCCACGATGGTCTTTAAGACCCATAGCTGACCATGATCCTTTGCGGCCTCAAGGTCGACTTTCGCGTATGATCTGAAAGTCGTTTCTGGCCTGGGTTCTGTTTGTTTTGTTTTTCATTTGGCGTGCAAAGGATCATGGTTAGCAATGGGTCTTTAAGTCTGCCTCAAATTAGATTTTAGGTGAATAAAATTGAAATGAATTGAAATTGAAAGTGAGACTTGCGATAACACAGAATTCCTGATGCAAAACATTTCAATTGTTTTTATTCGCGGACCTTTTCACCTGACATCTAATTTGAGACAGATTTTAGATCACTGGCCGTATGATCAAGCTATGTTTAACAAACTATTGAGATTTTCTTATTTAATGAAATGTTCGTCCGTTTGGCCACGTGTCTGAAAACTACTTGACGACCGTAGTGAAATGCAGAAAATGTTTGTGGACTTTTTAAAATCTTGTCTAACGAATTATACTTTCCTTTCAAATTGTTCAAGCTTGGCGAAGCGAGAAATACCGGGTGTCCCAAAAAAGTATAAGCGTTTGAACAGTTCCTACGGAGGAGCCTAATTTCCGAATTTTTTTATTTTAACGTGATAATTTAGGTGAGATCTTAACTTGTAGTTTGCGACCTCGCATGACCAAATCAGATCTGTATTTGTAGAGTTATTCACTTAAAAGGCAAAATTTCTGAGGCAGCCTAAGACATGGGTATTTAATTATGCTACAACTTACTCATCTGTGCGTAATTTTAAAGGGTTTTTGAGGCAGATCAACCATTAAACTTTCTATTCTTAAAGTTTGCTGATCAATTGAACTATTATATTAATTAGAAAAAATGACAAGAAGAGATGCAGTTAAACTTCAACAGGTCACAGAGTAACTTTGTAGGACTGAAGGAGCTTTCTCAAGTAGTGTGTTCAACCACGAAGGGAACTTCTCAACCAAGGTTCGTTTCAGTTGTGATTATTCAATCATAAAAACGAAATATTCAGGCTTTAAAATTAGTGCTTTAAAATCTTTCATTTTAATCGCTCAACAAACTTCCGAAAAATAATTTATTGCTGAGCTGCCCCAAAAACTATTTCAAATTACGCATAGATAGTAGTAGCATAATTCAATACCCATCTGTCTTAGGCTGCCTCAGAAATTTTGCCTGTTTAAGTGGATTTCTTTACAAATGCAAATCCGATTTGTTCATGCGAGGTCGCAAATTCCAAGTGAAGATCACATCTATATCATAAAGGTTCAATAATAATTTTCGAAGATAAGGCTCCTCCGCAGAAACTGTTCAAACGCTTATACTTTTTTTGGGACACCCGATATATTTCCTCTTATTTTTTGTATAACGCATTTGATTTGGGCAATTTTGTTCCTCAATAGTTGAGAAATTTGAGACCGTTTCCTGACATTTTGGGCGTCCTAATTAACAAAAAAATCTTTGTTTAGGAACTGGAGGCTGTTTGCAAGCGCTTTGAACATCAATTGACGTCTGATTCAAATCATTTGGCGGAAATGTATTCAGTTGGAAGCAGAATTATTTCATGTGTATCACTTGGTAAGTTACAGCGAAGGAACTGGCTCAAATTTTGTTCTTGAAAGGTTGTTGTGGAAGTTTTTCGATGGAATATTTAGCACACTTACTTAAAGGCTCTTATCCACCCATGGTCCTTTGCGTGCTCTGTTTTATGAAAGCGAGCATTTTTGTGGTCTACGGAAATCGCTGCCTCAATGGAAATCTACTCGTAAAGGCTGCTGGTTGGACAAGAGCCTTTAACTCAGCGTGATTTTGAAGATGAACTCTTTATTTCACAATAAAGTAAAAAACATTCGGCTAGTCTGCACTTTAGCGGACCAGCTTTCAATATCGGCAAGTAATGTGTCATGGGGTTAGGGTCAGGGTTAGGTTTTGGAAAAGGAGTTTTTAGGGTAAGTTAGGATTAGTTAGGGTTAGTTAAGGTTAGTTAGGGTAAGTTAGGTGTAGTTAGGGTAAGTTAGGGCTAGTTAGGTTTAGTTAGGGCTAGTTAGGGTAAGGTAGGGTTTAGTTAGGGCTAGTAGGGTATTTGGTCAAAAACGTTGCCGAGAGATATGACATAAAGCTGGTCCGCTAAAGTGCAGTCGTCCCAAACATTCATTTGCAGTATCAGAGGCGTCAAATCTTTGAAAAGATTGCAAAAATGGTTAATGCATCTTCCATTTGATGAATGGCTTGAAAGGAAGTTCAGGCACTTTGCTATAATTCTGTTTTGGACATTTTTGATATCTTGATTATTTTCAGAATTACAGCATCTCTGTGTTTCAACCATGTTGTGATCATTAAATTACTAAGTCGTAAACCAGGAAAATGACAGATTTCTGATTAAACTGTGTGTGTATATGGGGGGGGGGGGCCTTTTTGGGACACTTTGCACCATTGCCTCTTTTTTAAGCCGTGATACTATTTTTTATTCAATAGCGAAAGAGATACGACAACAGAAGCTTGATCAAAGCATTGGCTCTTATGGTGACGTAGATGGAAAGCATATGGACACAACACTTTCGTATGTCATTTGGGAATCCCCTCCAGCAGAACCAGAGAAAATTCATTCGAATTATCATCTAGGACTGTTTGATATGAATCGATGGTATCAATTGCAGATGCCAGAATCTGTGGGGTAAGGTTTTAAGTTATGACGTCAAGTTTATGAATTTTAAAAAGGATTTCCCTCCGGAAAATGTCTCATTTCGCGTCTTCAGTGCTCCTAGTTTTTGCTTTCCTGAAAACTGCTATTCTTTCGCTGTTATCTCTTCCTTTCGGTTCTCCCCCCCTTCCCCCGTAGAATATTTTTATAGATTGTATTAAGCAGGTCCCCATGTTAGGTTGTTGTTTTGCTACCCTATTGTAATCTAGGTTTAGAGGTATTCCCAATATTATTGTGAGAGCAGTTCATTGATAAAGGTCTCAGATCGATACGCTTTAAAACAAATTTGCTACCAGGTGTCCCAAAAAAGATACTCGTGTTTGAAAAATCATCAAAATTTGATTACATGGCCGATCTTCAAATTTCTTTCTTTGGCAAGTATATCAAAGACCAAATTATATTTCCCAGTATAGCTAATCTTGTGATTGGTTTTAAAATTAGTAAGTTCAACCCTTTTTAGGGCTGCCTGATTTTGAAGCATACTGCAAATAGCACTGATGATTACCAGAACAATTTCTATTTGCATATTAAGCTTCTAATTTGGTCATAAATGAAAGAAAAAAACGTACACTATTATTTGAGACTTGAAAGATAATGAAAAATTGCGAAATGTTGGCTCTTAGGCAAGATTTACTATGTTGCTTAGAAAGTATTGCTCAAAATAAGGTTTTTCAACGTGTAATTTTTTACCCTTTAAGCTTTGAAAACAAAGATTGTATGATCTTTAAATATATTTGGATCATTGCCAAAAGAAATCAAAAAGAAAATTTTATATTAGGTTTGATAATTGAGTTTTGGTGATGTTTTAAACAGGAGTACTTTTTTGGGACACCTGGTGAATTTTTGAAATTTTCTTTTGAATATTATATTTTTGATATAAGGTTCTCATGATTTATTGTGTGTCTTAATTTTTATAGTTGGGCCATGTTTTGTTTTATTTTTTTCGCTTTATTAGGTGCTACTATTTCTGATGTGCACTTAATTTTGCTATTTCTGATGTGTTTTATTATTTTGTTCATTTAATATACTTTATACACAAATTAACCATTCAGCAAATTGAAATATATAGCAACTACTTACAGCGATAGAAATTTGAAGAATATAAACCTACATCCCTATAAAACCTAACCATTGCTGATCTTCCAGGAAGTTGTGTTTGAGAGTCTAGCTCTTTAGATGCATTTTAAGTTCTTTTTTAAAACGATCCAGTGTTGGTAGCTCACGAATTTCAGCAGGTGTGTCATTCCATAACTTGAGAGCTGCGTATTGAAAGCCTTTTTTGCAAATTCAATCCTATATCTAGGGATCTGGAGATCTTTACAGTGCCTCGTATTGTAGGTCGAGTGGAAAGATCTCAGTTGGTATTTATCCCATAGGCTTTCAGGGCATAGTCTGTTCATAATCTTGTAGGTCATGACATTCCGATCGTAACTGTGCTATTCAGTTTATAGTACTGTATCTAGATAAATGCCACATGATCAGAATTATGATGTTTATTAAAGAAAGCAAGAGTCCTTTTAAAGTTAGGGATCCTTAATACAGGAACAGGAGACAGATAACCTTTTTAGGGTGACTTTTCGGCGATTTTTCCGTTCCACGACACTTGGAAAAGTTTAATTTGCAATTTTTTGTGTTTTAGAGATGCAATGTATGGCAGAAGCGATCCTGTTTGTCCCTTCTTCGCATTCTACTCATTGGGAGAAGTTGCAGAGACAATTGTTCCAGATGCACTCGTTGTAGGTATCTTTTATCTTACCGCAGTGATTTTAAAGGACAATTCCGGATTTTGTAAAATTAATGTTAGAAAACAAACTTACCATCTCCTGAATCAAATGACAAACTTTTTTCCACATTTAGACTTGTGATTTAGCTATCAATTCAATAAACATCTTGGTAATTTAGGCCAAATTTCGCCGCCATTGGTCTCCATTTTTTCCACCAGTACACGATAAGGAGGCTAGTCACGATTCAGAGGCGAGAAAACAATAGGGCAGCCTCATTCTCGCTTTGAACGTGGAGTCAGAAGGCTCTGACCGTGATGTCACTACACATTTGTCACAAAGTGTAAAACGTAATTTAGCAGAGAAAAGACAAGAAAAGTTTGAAAAAGTACGATACACCATAAGTTTGAAAAAGTACGATACACCATTCATAACAGTATAATCTTTCATTTCATCATCAATCATCCCAACCCTAGAATTGTCCTTTAAACACAGTTATCTCTATTAATTAGATTTTATTATTTGTAGCCTGTTTTCTCCTAGAACTTCGTATTGCTACCCAAAAAGCTTCATGACGTGAGATAGGACGTTGTCTATTGCAAGTTAATTTATCAAATCTCATACGAGTACTGTCCCTTTTTTGGGAATCTATTCCGGATACAGTCAGGTTGCACCTACTGCAAGTGAAAGTAATGCTTAGACGGCTGTTGTTATTTTATTTTAGGATTGTTACATCGATGTTAAAGACGTATGTGGATTCAAATGCTCATTGTATCCTGCTCTTGAACAAAATTTCTGGCCATCGGCATTAGCTTTCAGTGAGTTAACTTGTTACGCTTCAGGAGTTCTAATTCAATGCCTTTTCAGGTTTTCAGTCGCTGTTCAGGCCTAAGCTAGCTTCTATAATCTAACTCAGAAATTTTTTAGAAATACACTCACTTCAAGAAGCTTTTTCATCGTGAATACAGTTTGATGTCTTACTCTGTCCTAATTCGTTTCCTAAATGCTTCTTTATCCGAATGGAGCCGTCAATAGACAATAACGCTAAAGATGGTGGCTCCAAAGACTCTGTTGTGTTTTTTGCTGCAAAGCATGCTGGTGAAAATCTCCCTGACGACCACCTAACGACATACAAATTTCTGTCTGCCGTTTCGACTAGGCAGCTTGAATTCGAATCGACCTTAAAGTTGAATGCAACATGGTTCGAAAGGAAACCTTTCCAAAGCAAACAAATAAAGTTTTGATTCGAATTGAAGATGTGCGTTTGAATTAAAAAGTTTTCCTATTTGTTTACATTGATTACTTGTTCTGAACTTTACCACAACTAGCTAGTCGAAACGGCAGACCAGAATTTTTATGTTGTTAGGTGGTCGTCAAGGAGCTTTTTACCAGCCTGCTTAGCGCGGCCGCCATCTTTAGCGTTATTGTCTATTGTTGTACGCATACCATTTTTATTCGCTTTGGGATTACCTCGCCATTGTTCCCAGCACAGATGGACTTCTTTTGTCCGTGCCGTGCCAAAAATTGTGTTGTGAAAATGAGGCTTGAAGCTCTTTTCATGAACTTCCTCTATTCCTCTATTCTAGAGTGCACCTGTTTAGCAGAACGAGGCTTGGTCAAAACAGAAATGCTCGGGATGCAACGGCAGGTAAAAAATTTGACGTTTGAAAAATATGAAAATGAGTAAGATGTACACAAGAAAAAGACGATTTGAAGCTCCTTAATTCTTTAATTCTTTTCAGCTATTCTCGACGCGTTTCGACTCCGTGGTCATCGTCAGGAGAATGAATTTTTACAAGCTTGAATGCCTTTTATAGCCTTTTAGTGGTCACGTGACGTTAATGAGGTCACGTGGCCTTAAAGAAGTCACGTGAAAATGAGTAGGTATAGACAAGTTATTGATCTGGTTACATTACATAAGCCAGCCTTGGTAGCTGCAATGCAATGTTGCTTTTGTTTCCGAAATTTGGCTTCAATAGATTCCTTGTTTTTCGTGCGAATTTGCGTCCCTTGAGAGACTATGAAGTTGTCTTTTCCAATTGCACAACTTGGGAATTCCATTTCTGTAGTTCTATACTTGAGAACGGGGTGTCCAAGTCAGACCCAAGGCCTTTTCTGATTTGGGTCTGTGCACAATGCTCGTGTTTGGTGTGATTTTTCATTGCGTCTATCGCTATTTAGGCCCTTTAATTTTAGGTCTGCAGTAAAGAATGCTCTTAATATTCTGGGTCTTTGTAAATTCAAGCATCTGATGTGGGTCTACGTGAATTTTTTCCGGGTCTACATGTTTTGGGTCTGACTTGGACACCCCGTTTGAGATCTAGGCCTCTGAAGTAAAACTCACTCATTTTGGATGTTAGTTTTCAATGAAAAGAGATGGTTTTCAGGCATTTCATCGAGGAAGGAGGTTTCGTCTTGGCCTTTTGAATAATGATAAGGTAGCGTGTAGGAAAGAACACTTGGTTTGCAGGATAAGAGATGGCGTTCTTGCTGGCCTTGCCGTCCTGGTTTTTTAAATGTCTTAGCAATTTGTCAACGGTCCATATACTGAACAAGGGTGAAGCGTTGGGTTTTCCAGGGACCGCGCAGCCATCGGGCTAGCAGGGGCTAAAGCCCCCCCCCACTTTTTCAAAGATATGGTGCAGAATTTTCAAAAATATGAAAATTACTGTTTGATGAGAATTAATTCATATGTTTCGTTGACTTTCTTAAGACTACAAATTCTAAGTGAAAAGAATCTTGTCTCCTAGACAGGAGAAGTTGCTTTCCTTGTACAATCTTGCATATAAAGTCTCAAAACCTGAAAAGTGGGCTTAGGGCTTACTTCAACAACTAACTTCAAGATTTAAAATGCAGTCTATTTAAATGAGAATCGACTTCTTCTTAAAAGCAAATTGTGAATAAAGAAGCCTTATTTTCATTAAAGGGCGTTTTCTGACGTTTTCAAGGGCGTGGTTAAAAAAATTCAGGAGGCAAGCCCCTGGACCCCCATTTTTGCTCGCTTCTCTCGCAACTTAGCCCCCCCCCACTTTAAAACCGCTCCGCGGTCCCTGGCCGGTTTTCATGCATCCTAGTTTTCTTTTGCGTGCTAAAATAATGCTGCCAATTAATATTTTATCAATAGATCCTGTCGGACCTTGTTTCAAAAGGCTGTGAAGCTTTCATCATGGGCTATCAACTCGTCAATCTTTGCTGGTCTGCTGGTTTGGTGCCAAAACATGATCTTTCAAGATTAGATGACACCAAGGATTCACAGGTAGGATTACATATTCTTTACGAAATGTAATTGTGCCAACTAACTTTATCATTTCTTACTTTTTAGAGCAAGGCTGTGAGGTATAATTGGTGTTTCCCTAGAGAAGATTTTTAGATCCCGCTTTGAATAAGGAATAGGCCAATAATGCTATGATAGTTCAAGGAACCAAATCTTGCAACGGCTTGTTTTCTTCAATACCGGCATCTTTGAATTGGCAAACTTTCTAGCTAATTTTAACTGACTTTCGCGACCCGGGTACAGTCTTATACGTGATTAGACTTGGATTTGGTAATCTTCCCCCAACATTTCGTAATGTGCTTAGAAAGTAGGCGATTCGTAAAATTAACTGTTCTCACATTTCATTTCAAAAGCAGGTTCAAGAATAAGCAACTCTTAAATAAATTCGGCCCTGGGGCAACAGGGTGTCCCAAAAAAGTTGTTCCCCATTTGTGCGGCTGCTGCGGAGGAGTTGTAACTTCTATTGTCCGGTTTTTCGTACGGTTGCAGAGGATAGGCTTCAGCTTAGAATTTGAGACCTTGTTTTGGCCAATCGCAGAAGTGGTTGCTGATTTACCGCGCAAGACATTAAAAAAGTGAAAACTTCAAAGCAGCACTTTCTTTGTTCTTCAAAAATGTCAAAATCAAGTAATTATTGCAAAAAGGTTCTAGTGTTTTATTGGAACATTTTATGCATTTTGCAATGGGTTAATGGTGTTGTGTTATCAGTAAACAATACAATTAACCCCTTATCAACTGTAGAAAAAATTCTAATACTGCTCTAGAACGCTTTCTTGCAGTATTTACTTGATTTTGGCATTTTTGGAGAACAAAGAAAGTGCTGTTTTTGAAGTTTCATTTTTTGCTCCATAAATCAGCAACGCCTCGTGCGATTGGCTAGAACAAGGTCTCAAACTCTAAGTTGAAGTATATCCAATGCAACTGTATCAATAACGGGACAATAGACGTTACAGCTCCTCCACAGCAGTCGCACAAATGGGGCACAACTTTTTTGGGACACCCTGGGTATGTATTGCAAAGCTATTATTTGCTGATAGAGATCTATAGATCTATATTCCTGTTAATGCTAGGTACAATTTGACTGCTTGATGACCATTGCGATCGAACACAATCTGATGTCATTCATCATGCGCTGTATAAAAGAATGGAGCAGGGGAGGTAAGAAATATCTCAGGTTTCGTCAGAGTTTTAATTTTACCCTGTATGTGGAAAAAGATGTGTTTGCGGGAATGTGTGATCAAGGGTGTCAGGACACCGATTAAGTAATCAATAAATAAATAGTTACTTACATTGTTTTGTTTGTTGTTGTCTTCTTTGTCTTGTCTCTCCCTGCCTTGTTGTGAGCTCATGATTCAATTCAACCGCCTAAATTAATTTAGGCNAGCTCTAGAACCCTTTCTTGCAGTATTTACTTGATTTTGGCATTTTTGGAAAACAAAGAAAGTGCTGTTTTTAAAGTTTTCACTTGTTTGACTTTCTTGCACCATAAATCAGCAACCACTCGTGCGACTGGCTAGAACAAGGTCTCAAACTCTAAGTTGAAGTATATCCAATGCAACTGTATCAATAACGGGACAATAGACGTTACAGCTCCTCCACAGCAGTCGCACAAATGGGGCACAACTTGTTTGGGACACCCTGTATGTATTGCAAAGCTATTATTTGCTGATAGAGATCTATAGATCTATATTCCTGTTAATGCTAGGTACAATTTGACTGCTTGATGACCATTGCGATCGAACACAATCTGATGTCATTCATCATGCGCTGTATAAAAGAATGGAGCAGGGGAGGTAAGAAATATCTCAGGTTTCGTCAGAGTTTTAAGTTTACCCTGTATGTGGAAAAAGATGTGTTTGCGGGAATGTGTGATCATGAATCATGCCCCAATTCCAATGAATCGATCATAAATTGGGTAGTCTGCGGTGCGACCTCTACGGGGGAGGAAAATTTAGGAAAAGAAAATAATTTTATAAGATATTTTAAAGATAGTTTCTTTTCCTCAAATTTTCCTCCCCCGTAGAGGTCGCACCGCAGACTATAAATTGGGTTGATAGAGGAAAGACTTTTTGATAGAGAACATTTATTTCACTGAAATCAATCCTTCCGTTTCATCGTTCGTTGTAATTTCCTTTGCAAGCTTGTTTTGAAAATGATGGAAGAAGGACATAAATTTCAATCAAATTTGATCTTATCAGGATTTATTAAAACGTATATTTATTTATTGGCTGGACCTTCTTGTAGCCTATGACATTTCCTTCAACTTTAGAAATAACAAATGCTGGAACGTCTCTTCGGTATGCATTACAATGGGCATGGAAAAGAGTCATCAAAGCGAAGGGGATGCTGGATGAATATTGTAAGTTAGAGTTTATTTGAACTTCTCTGTTCCGCAGCTTCAAATAGGATGTGCTCAAGAGCTCGTGCCAGTCTGGCCTTACTCCATAAGACCCTCAAATTTCTCTCATTTCATTGAATTGATGTTGTTGGTCGCTAGAGCGAAACTACGACTATGCATTGAGTCTAGTGTCAGCATAGGAGCTTCTTCGGGATACGAAGAGGACTTCAGGCTCTGTTAGTCGACCCCCGGAATCCAGTGGCGGACACTGCTAAATATTAAGGGGGCGAATCTATTGTTTAGTTGAAATCCATTATTTATTCCCACCGTTTTCATACAAAAGATTATTGTTCTCCCCAACATTGGGGGGCGACTGCACCCCCTCGCCCCCCTAGTGTCCACCACTGCCGAAATCATCATGAACGCATGCTCAGTAGCGTGTTTAGCACAGCGGAATCTACGAAAGAATGGAAGCCCTTACGTTGCGCATGCGTTTATGATGACTACATCAAATCTCGTTGTCTTCTTGGTAAAAAGGCCTATTGTTCTATTGTTTAACTGTCCGTTCAACACCGTTTTACACTATAGTTTGAAAAAGGAATCTTTTTGTATTGTATATTTTGATTCTACCTAACAGATATTCCATTGTTCTATTCGAACACATCAACATTAGATGATGAAATTGTCCGTAATTTGAGCCATTGTACAGATGAGTTGACAAGGCTTGTCCAGATCATGTCAGCGCTGAAAGATAGCCAAGTTTCTATAACAGATGAAGGTAAGTGACATCGCTATACTACGTCAGTCATCTTGTATCATGAAAACCTTGCTTTGGTTTCCATATGTTTTCTCTGCATGGAGTATAGTTTATTTAGTTGTAAGCTAGGGAAGCAACGCTAAGACAATGTGAAGGTGAAGTTGTGGGTTTTAGCGCCAAGCGTTGGGATTGCACACGTAGAGAAGACGTAATCGAGTCAGTTATTGAAAATGTCTATACCGGGTTTGAAAATTCATAGCAGCTAGGGTACTCGATGGATTGAAATGGAATAAATTCTGTCTGATAGCCGAAAGACCGAAGTATTTTTGTGATTTTTTGTCATGTTTTTATGAGTTCTGAATTTTTGTGATTTTTCTCATGTTTTTATGAGTTCTGAATATGGGTAAATTCGACTTCCCGAAAATCCCTTGTTTGGGAAATACTTGAAAAATGTCCTGAACCACTCGATCAAATCGTTAAGGAACTTCTCACACAGCTCAATACAAAAGTACATTTTTTCGCGGGTATCGGATGTTGTCTGAACAGTTATTGCCATGGGATCGCAAAACTTAAGTATTTATTAACAAATTCCTTTCTTAGAACTCTTGACAGAGACTAAATGCCCACTGCGCTGCGTATTGTTCTGTTGTGAGAGATTCCTTGCGATTTGATCGAGTGTTTTAGGCCCTTTTTCAGCCATTTTGCAACCAATGAATTTTTGTAAAGTTGAATTTACCTATGTTCTCCTTGCTCATGAAAAACGTGAGAAAAATCACAAAAATACTTTAGTCTTCCTGCTATCATGCGAAATTCGATTCATTCAAATCCTTCCAGTACTTTAGGTACTACGATTTCACAAACGTCTGAACTTTTTTTGGCGCTCCCGGTATACAGTAAAAGCCCACATATAAGAACCTTCATTTATTAAGAACCTGCAGCCTGAAATTTGGGATTTCTAAGCCTATATATAGGAACCTTTTCACCATGAATTTCTGTTCTGGTTCTTATTAAAAGATTTTTGTTTATTCACAAAAAAGAAAAAAGAAAATCGGTCATGAACTTTAACAATACGAGTGTAGTGAAAGTCTCTTTCAGTTGGCTCACAGGTATAGATAACTGAGTCTTAATTTTCCATATACTGTTGTTATATTGTACATTACTTAAACAGGCTGATTTTAAAAACCTAGGTTCTTATGTGCGGGTTTTTACTGTATTAAAAAATTGTATATTTTTATATAATGCGTACTCTGTCTATTGCTAGGTTCAACCAATCTTCAGATCAAGTTTACAGTCACAAGTTGCATTGCAAAATATGCTGAAACGATTCTGTTTTTTGTTCGCTCTGGGATTCTCCCTGAAACATCAGGTAAACTACCTTGTTCGTTTTGAAATTCTTGTGATAGCACTTTTTGCTCTGTCATTACGGTAAAAGCTCTATTAAGCCTTCGGGGGCACTTTCATAGGCTCCAGAGGGGTCTTGTTAGAGAGGGGGGTTTGTTCAAAATATGTATTGTCAACACTCCAGATTCACATCATATTTTCCACAGAAACTTACGATTTTGCAAGTAAAAAATATAAATTCATTGGAGTATAAGCACAAGCCATACGAAAATAGAAATTTACAGTTTTTTAATGAAATAACTTCAACATATTTGTACCCACGTATATTTGAGACAAGTAGAAGAGGGCTTTATAGAGAGGAAAGGGCTTCTTCGATTTCTCATCAAACTGCTACTCCCTCCAAATTTTATAATTTCCATCTGTTTAATTTTCTTTTCAGAAAACACTGCTGACCCAAAAAGGTAAGTAATCGATTCAGCTTATTCGTTGACGCACAAACCTAACAATCAGAATGCTACATGAGATGGAGTCCTCACTTAGACTTACGACCTTTCGTCCCTTGTTTCCCTGCGTTCTTTGACTTGATTATATCTCTCCGGTCAATAGGGACTCATAATATTACTATTAAAAAGTGGGCACACTTTAGGCCCTCGCAGAGTGAATCCGTACGCATCAGTCAAATTGATTTATTTTGTTTGTGCAGAGGAAGATTATTGCTTGAAATGTATGCAATTTGT